>CM061049.1:27402635-27977183 GCA_030762985.1 Adelphocoris suturalis
TATTATGATTTTCACAGTCGATTTCGATCAGATCTCAATTTACGCTCACTCATGCGCATGAGCAAACGTAAATTCTACCAAGCATCATTTTCTCACGCCCTAGTCCGTTCGATGTCGCTCAACTTTGGATGAATAAGATAATGAGAGAGATTAGAACAAATGTATACTTTGCAGTACAAAATCTTGGGATACATACCCAACGTTGTGCAGAAGACACACACTGAAATATAATTAAAATCATTGCATCATCAGATGAATTAAAACTATTCTGCTAATTTTTCTGGTTCATTGTTCAGTCCAAAATACCGTGCATATTTCATCCTTCGTAATTGGCAAGGCCATATACTATTGCTATACCATCGGTTTCATTCATCTTTTCGTCTACTGCATGTTGGAGAGACAATTTTATCATCTTTATCAATTCCAACATGATTGTATCATTAATAACTACTGCGCATGCGCCAATATGAACTCCTTGTAACAAGCTTATATTTTCCACGGTTTTCATTCCCCTGTCAGTTTAATTTTAGCAAAATCAATACTCCACTCTGCGCATGCGCAAACGTAAATTCCATTATGCTCCATTTTTTACGCCCTAGTCGTCCGATCTCGCTCAAATTTGGATGATAGTTGCGGGAGGACGATTTGATCATTCCATATCAATTTCAATATGATTGTATCATTAATAGCTACTGCACATGCGCCTATGTGAAATCCTTGTAACGACCCTAATTTCTACTGTTTTCATCCGATTTCGATGGAATTGTCAGAGAATGCGCGGGCTAGGTTGTAGATGGTCCCCTAACAGTTTTATTTTTGCCAAATCAATACTTCATTCTGCGCATGCGCAAACGTAAATTCCATCATGTTCCATCTTTTCACTCTCGAGTCGTTCGAATTCGCTGAAATTTGGATGATAGTTGAAGAAGATGATAGGTAAACGAGGAAATATGTGCAACACCTAACTTGGCCGACTTTTTTTTTTTTTTTGCATTACAATTTTGTATAGTACAGAAATGCGGTTCCCATTGCATTACTTTATACTTTTATATCACAATTATTTAAGTATCGTGCAATCTATTCTTTATGAACAAATATATTCTTTGATGCTAAAAAAAAAGTTGTAATTTGACATAACTGTCGTACTTCTTTGCACTGCACTAAAAAATTCTAATCGGTTACTGTTTAGTCCGTCACATATCATACACAAGTGCTCCAAAGTTCCATTTGCATGTCCACATGTTCGGCATTCAGATGTGTCCAGTTGTTGAATCTTCACATATTCCACGATCAACTCTTAATCAAAATATGGTTCTTCTCAGGCTTTCATTGACATTTTTTCTAAAGAACCATGTTACTTTTGGGGGGAAGGGATGGATTTGTTTGTAGGAGTATCCATTGTTTGAGTGTATGTATTCACTATCCATTGTTCCCTGTTATTCTTGATGATCACTTCTATCTGTCAAGACCGGGGTGTTCAATAGCGTTCCTGTTTCTGATGCTTCTTTTGCTAAATGATCTACCCTTTCATTTGCTAGTAATCCTGCATGGGCTTTCACCCATACAAATATTACATTTTTCTTGTCTTCATCACATATATTGAGGAGTCTGAGTAGTCGCAATCAGGTTTTCCACTTTTTTATGTTCCTTGTTTTGAAAGCTGTATTCACTGAGTGAGTCAGTGCAAATCAAGAGAATGCCTTCATTTTCATAGTAGGGAAATCGTTCCCAACTTTTTGGAATGCTCTCATTTTATCACAACATCTCATGACCTCTAAGCCATTGTAGTGTCAAGGAATGCTGATTTATTACTCTAAGTTATAAACTAGGTAATATTGTTTTGTTACCATAATGGAATAGTCTTGTGAAAAGAAGGCACTACATGGTTGGTATACAATTGAGTAGTAGGTACCTACTGGTAAGCAGTAGGTACTAGACATATCCATGATCTTTTGTTTTTCCCATCAAGGGAGAAATTAAAATGCTTGAAAAATTTAGTTTTATTTTTGTTTACTTACATACTAAGAGGGCCCATGAGGCCTAAATGTCAAATAATATTGAATACCTAAATAAAATGCTACTTTCCTCCCACTCTCCACACAAATGCGGAAAAGAGAAAAGTATGTTCTGCATTCGTGGTATTACTCTTGTTTTTTTTTTTTTTTGTTTTTTTTGTATGAACCATTTCATTTTCATCACCAAAGTAAAAGGACCCTTATGAATAGGGAGTATAAGAACCGCTCGACTCCTTTGACAAGGGAGAACTCTGAGATGGTCTGATAGTTTCGGAGAAATCCGCTAGATGGAAGGCATGCCGCTCTCGAGCGCTCGCGTCAAACGGAAATATTGATCCCCGATCCACAAGGAAATATCTCACTTGAAATTATGTCAGCTTATTTCAACTATATGCATCATTTTCCCCATGATAAGAGTGGCATTTTTATCGTTTTTATGACCAAAGGATGTAATATTTGCGACATTTATATCGATTGGGCGTCTATAACATCGTGCGCCTATTCCCGATCTTTCGGATGGCCTAGCCGGATGACGGTTTCAAAGTGGAAACTTGTTCAAGTTATTATAAAGGGTGTTCACCACTTGCATGGTGCGCGTGCTTAACGGCGCGTGGGGTATGGCTATCAAGACATACTCAACACGTAATTTTTATGACTGCGAGGCTGCTGGCTGTCAACAAGCACCGGCGCCTCCAATAATGCGATTGAAATTTAGTAGTAGGGCAAGATATCGAGTTCAAAATATCGTTAAGGTAATTCGATGTAATGTAATTACGTCAGCCGAGTTGGGAGTTGGCCTCTTGATCCTGGTTTACGTATCATGAATGTTTATTTCATTGAAAAGTTTTAAATGATCTTGATAAATTCCATAGCGGAAAAGTGTAAATCAAGCAGTGGCGTGAAACGTAGGGATATCCAATACCACAAATCCAAAATCCCCCCCCCCCCCCCCCCCCCCCCCCCTCCCCACTACCTTATCAAATTCATTCAAAAAAAGTAATTTAGTCAAATTTTTTGGGGAAAGCCGGTTCCTAGCTTGTGTTAGCATTTCTCCCTGTTTTGAAGAACAGCCATTATGCCATTAGCTGGTGACTGATGGAGCGACTGGAATTAGTACCTCCTGACAATTTCATAAAAATCAAGTGGAAATTAAAGGTCATTACAAGGATTTTACATTGACACAGTAGCTTGATAGGGGACCGTCTACACTCTAGCCCGCAAATTCCCTTAAATTTTCATCTATATCGGATGAAAACTGTGGAAATCAAGCTTGTTTCAAGAATTTGCGGACACACGACAGACACGGAATCAAAGTTGTTCAAAATGGAATAAAACGGAATATGCGAGTGGAATTTTGATTTTGGAGGCCGAAATTTTTTTTCTCCCGAAAGAGGAAACTATGTTTCCACTACCTATAGGTAGACTCGGGAGCAAAATTATCGGCTACTTTTCTTTACCAAAGGTAGTTAGATAGTTCTACCTAGAACTTGCTGAAGGAAATAAATGAATGCTTAATAATATACATCGTGACGCTTCAGTAGGTATAACAATCTGATGCTTCTGACTATTTAAATAGCAATTTTGTGACTGCTGTTCTAAAAATACTTGACGTTGGGTACATATCATGTCCCGGCGTGCGCGCCCCTACCGAGCTGAATTGTAACTACGGCCCCCCATAGTCCTTTAGCACAAATAGGTTCTGTTGAATAAATTAACGCCTCAATTTTTATGAATCTATATCCGCTGCTGAAATGTAGATTAGTTGGAAAAATAGACAATGATTTGTGTAGTTTGGTAGTCGGGATGCTCGCAGCTCAAAAATACATAACATCAAGTAGGTAGTCAATCCCTTAGTAAAATACAGATTAGTTTGACGAGAAGATCACAATAACGTTTTGAAATATGATTTAAAACATTTATAATAATGACGTTTAAAAATATGTTTCTGAGGTTGAATTCGAATACAAAAAATATAGTCCAAGGCTTGATGTGCCCTCCACAGAGGACTTTCACAACCACTGAATAATCACAGAACTTGGCTACCCATAAGAGAGCTTATTCCCATCGCCAGTTGACGCTAGTTCGAATTCATGTCGGCAGAGGCGCGCACAGCGGGACATGTCGTGTACCTAGTGTCTGGTTCTAAAAACCAACTAGGTACAATATTCAAAAAGTATCTTTAGAATAGGTACCTGTTGAATTTCATGATCATATTACTATCCGCTGCAGCGTAATGCTGACTGAACATGAATATGTAGTGTTCGCAATGCAATTTAAATCTCACATTTGAACGGATTTAGAACCTAGATGCAAAATAATGGTCTTAAATTCGGAACGTATAGGTCTTATATCTCAGCACGACATCAGACATGCCATCAACAAACTGCATGCCATGCTAACATGCCATCATGAAAATAAATCGTGCATGCCGATGCACTGCATGCCATGCAAACATGCCATCATGAAAATAAATACTGTCTTAAACTCAACATCTTAGAACCCCAGTAAAATATTGTAATAACTTACCTTTATTCTAATTCCGATTGGTACTTTCCGAAGTGTGCCACCACCACAAATCCCGAGTGTGTTGTTGATAGATTCATTCAAATATCTATTCATAATCTTCCGCTATTCATTATTCTCATCTCCTTCGATACATAGGTAACCCCCCCCCCCCCCCCCCCCCCCCCCCCCCCCCCCCCCCCCCCCCTGTTCAACGTATTTAATGTGTACGTATGTATTTCAATAAAAATCTTACAAGGATGGTAAGGGATGAGCTCCAGTTGGTTCCCTATTATTTTCACTGCTGCCAGATAAACGGCAAATTTATTCCTATAAAATCCAAAACGATCTTAACTTCTACAGTTTTTATCCGGTTTCAGTTATACTCTCAGGTATTGTGAGGTTTACAGTCTAGAAATGAATTTTATTGCTCTTGGAGTAAAAGTTACCTCATTTTATGTCCAAAATAGAGTCGTTATAAGATTTGACCATAACTACCACAACTTTCATCCAATTTCGATCCAATTCTCTGGGTTTTGTGGCTCGGGCTGGTGAATATTGTTGCTGCAGTTTACATTCATCATCATCAAATCCTGGTTGTTAGAACAGCAGTATTAAGTTTACTATCAATTTAGACTCATTCACCCATGAATGGAATTCTGGAGACGTTTATAAGACGCTTTCTGCTTTACAATACCAGTTAAATCTGCCTTTTCTTGAAAAGGCCATGCAAACTACATTTTAGTGGTAGCATCATGGATTTCAGAATAAATTATCTTGCTTTTAAACCTACCATTTAGCAGAGAAGCATTAATTTCACTTTTGGGAGTTGAGAAAACAAATTTTTTCTTCTACAAAATCAACATTTTCACTCGCATTTTACGTTCTAGACCTTTCTGCACAACGTTAGTTTAGTGTGTGAGAGTGTCTAACAGGAATAATTTGCATTATATATAATTTTTAAAATAATTGCAACCCAACAAATGTTTCTCTAGGTACGTAGCCAGCAAAAAAAAAATATGACCGCCAATTTGGGGTCGCATTTTCGAAACATTTTTTTATTTATTTTTATTATTTAATAAATTTATTTCCATATTATTCAGTACAATAAGTTGAAAAATGAAATTATAAAATTGCATGTAAAAATAAGATAATTCACACAACTTTTAATGGAAATTATAGCCCCATATAAGCATAAAGTTCGCGGCGGGGTCTAGAGTCCAGAAGTCTTTTCCTAAGTCTATAAATTAACAAAAATTGATATAAAATACGATTTCTTATTATTATTTACATAAATGATCATTTATCTTCTTATTTTTATTTATTAAATATTACATTCTTATGGCTAATTTTTATTCTTCATTTTTCTGCAATAATTAACCATTCGCATATTTTCTCATGAATGAATTTCGTGTAGGAACGAGTAAATTCGTTTTACCTTCCCCTCCAAGATTTTTTTCCTTATCTTTTTAGATAGCCCGTTGAAATTTTTTGCACCCTTATATAAATGATTCATTTGAGCCAGAGTGGTCCGTTGAAAAGGAAGTGCAAGCATAGCAACATCTTTGCTCCTAGTCGGTAGTTCGCGTTTAGGGAGCATAAATTGCTTTTTTTAATAATTTCAGTTATTTGGCTTACTTTAACAAGTTTTCTAAACGGGAGTATTTTTAGTTTTTTAAAAATGGGTTCAAAAGGAGCTGAATAGCCCTCCCTATTTGTTGTCCTCACAATCATTTTTTGAGAACTTACTAAAGAGTTGTGGGCTGTTTTATATCCGCCACTCCAAGCTGAAAGACAGTAGGTATAACAAAATAGATTTAGCCAAAGCATCATAAATACAGCATTTAATCTTATCATTTACCACATTAGCGATCTTTGCAAACACGTAAATCAATTTTCTGATTTTATTATTCGTTTCTTGAATTTGCGATTCCCACTTCATATGTTGAACAAAAATTAATCCTAAATATCTAGCCTTTGTTTGCTTTTGTATGTAATCACATTTGTCACATCGTTCTATGATACATGTAGGTTGGTGTAATCTAAGGGGGATATTAACGGGTTGGGTTTTCGCTGTGATGGAAAAAGCTATATAGTTACTTTTTTTAATGTTTACGACATACATAAAACGTAACGTTTCTGTGCAGTTAGGTCATTGTGGCTAAAGAATGTTTTATGCTTTAAAAAAAAGTGTGTGTGTCCGTATACTTGGAACAAGCTTAATTTCTACATTTTTCATCCTATTTTAATGAACGTTTTAGGGAAATTGTGGATTAGGCTGCAAATGTTCTCCTATCAGTTTCATTGTATACAAATCAATACTTTACCCTGCTCTTGCGCAAATGTAAGCTCCACCAAGCTCCATTTCCAAATATCCCATTTATCTGAACACCCCAAGTTCAGATATGGACTTTATCAAGATAAGCAGCTTCAGCGCAAGCGTGCTCAATTCCTTGTAACAAGCGTGACTTATACAGTTTTCATCCGATTTCGATGAAAAATTTCCGTAATTGTACAGTTTAGACTTTTGATGGTCCAGAATTAACCTCATCGTCCCGATTCAGTGGTAGCTTTTGCGCACGAGCAAACGTAACATCAAGCACCATTTTCTCATTGCCTGGTTGAGATATTTTGACATTTTAGCTCCATCTTACAATGGTGAATCAAATATAAACGAGAATTTATTTTTCCAATTTTTTTATTGCAATATAAACAAAAATTCTTCTTCTACATAATCACCTGACTTTGTAACATATTGACATGGATATGTCTTTGCTCTGGGGGGGGGGGTCAACCAAAAATTTCCGTCACGCAAAAGTTGATGTCACAATTTCTAATGATGTTCACGTACAACCCAGCCGTTGCTAGGAGAATGGAACTTCCGCAGTTTTCACCGCACAGAAATCGTTCGCCACTCGTTAGAAAGCGCTTGATTTATGTGATATTAGTTCACATCTCAAGCTACCAATTTCCCCCTCCTTACGTACCTGGCTACATTCCTAAATTGAGTTGATTGGACTATAGACAGTAAATTTTCTCCACTTTATTTCATTTACTCCATCATTTACTCCACTCTATAGGAAACATTTCATCCCTTGACAACAGTCAACTATTAACAACAACTCATTATAGTGGCTATCATGAACATAAAAATGATAGCGTCTGTACTTATTGGAGAAATAACTTTAATAGTATGTACATTATGCTTTTTATGCCTCCAAGAATAATAAAATAAATTCTTTATCCTACATTTCGTCGCCTACAGTCCAAAGTTAAAGGATTTGTTTTCAACTCTCGAGGACAACCGTTATGAAATCCCCAATGAAAAACATATCCATGTAAACATGGTATCTGCTTGTAAAGCAGATAGTGGAACTCGTTTACGAGTTTCTGATTTTTTCCAATCGAATCGGGAGTTTTTAAATTCCGTCGTCATAAGGAAGGTGGGCGGGTATGAAGCCAGTTGCGCACAAACGTCTCTACTGCAGCATCGTCATCAAAACGCTGCTCTCCCAATGCTTCTTTTTTTTTGTGTGTGTATTTAGTGTTAGAGACCATTACAATAATAAATATACCTCAATGGCGAAATTATAGGTAGCACTGTTATTTTTTATAAGTATTATAAGCATTATTCTACAGGACGCAGCTGTAGTAATGCTAGAAGTTTTTTTTTTGTTTCCGGTGATTAGGTTAATATTAGTCATGTTGCACTGCTGTAGCACTGTTTTCAGGTTCGTGGGATCAAATCTAGAACGTGTCTAGGACGTCTAAGTCTCCGGTTTACTGTGGTGTTGAATCCATCGTTGACGAGGTTGTTGGAATGGTCCCTATTTCTTTCAACGAAGGATGTGGTATGCCGGATTAAGCATTCAAGAGGTGATTCCAGAGCAAAGTCGTTGTAGATAGTGCTGTTTCGAACGAATGGAGGCGCATGTAGAACGTTCTTCTGAACAGTACGGTTTTGGTATTGCTCGATTCGTTTGAACTGTGAGCGAGAGCAGGGTCCCCAGATTGAGACAGCATATGTCCGTATGGGCCATATTAAGATCTTGTAAATTACTATTTTGTTCTGTGAGGAGACGTTTCTGCTGTTCAGTAAGGATTTCAACTGGTACGTTCGAGTTTTTAATCTGGTTAGGAGTTGTGTTACGTGCTCTTCAAATGTCAGACGGTGGTCAAGAATCACGCCCAGATACCTGTAGGATGTTGCTGATGGTATGGTCTCATTAAGGAAGCAGGGAGTGGGTTTTTCGTATTTTAATCTGTAAATGTAAGTGACAATACGTGCTTCTTTGAGTGGGCCAAACAGGTGGCAGTCAGACGTGGAAAGGTCTGAACTGTAGGGATGTGGATGTATAGGAAAACTTTTAGGGTGGGGTTATTTTGGGCCCCAAGCACAGAAGCCTGGTGGCTTATCGTACTTTTCTGAGAGTTTTGCGTTTAATCAGAGAGATTGAGCCTTCTGGTGAGGGATGTGAGTCCTTTGATTAATTTATTGTTCGCTTCGAATAGACATCATTGGTGGTTGTGCCCCAGAGAATTCAAATCTACGATAGGTAAGTGCAGGGCACTCGAAGATTATGTGGGATACTGTTTCGTCTGTCTCCTCGCATAGTCTGCACAGGGTTGAGTTTTGTGTGACCCCTATGCGGTGAAGGTGGAAACGTGGGGGTGCAAAGCCGGTTATAAGGCCGACTATTGTTTTGAGTTCCGGTTTTTCCTGAGAAGTCCCTCAGAAAGTTTGGTGTTGGGTTCGGCCACCATGAGCTTGCTGTGGACATGTCCCTCAATAATGGACCATCTTCTTGTGGTTTGTAGGTCAACCCACATGTTGATGATCCTTCTGAAGGAGGACTGTAGGGTGGGTGTTCAAGAGTCTCCCAGAAGAAATCCTCCAATTTTTCCCTGGTACGCAGTGCCTGGAATCGTCGTGGAGCAAAATGACACTTCTTATGGGTTGTCTTTGCCTTTTCGACCGGTAAACGGCCGGTTGATCAAGGAGCTGACAGTAATACTCCGCATTGACAGTCCGTCGGTCATGAGGGAAATCAAGCAAAATCACTCCTTGGGAATCGAAAAATACAGTTGCCAAGATTTTGCGGCGATCATGGGTCTCATTTTCGACCTTTCCTCACCCTTCACAGCAATATGCCAGTGGAAAACTCGAGGCTGTGAAAGGGTGGACTCACCAAATTGGTTACGTAACTGTCGAAGAATTTCGGACGGGTGTAAGCCTTCATTTCCGATAAATTTAATAATAATTCTTTGCGCAACCGACGAAGGGACCTCTTTTTCACTAATCTTGGTAAACACTGACATGGGGATAGAAATCAATTTAATCGAAAAATCGATTTTTACACCCTCGATTTTTTAGAATCGATTTAATATGCCAATTTATCAACGGAAAATCGATTTTTTAGCTTAAAAATTGGTTTTTTAATAGGTAGTTATTTAGAGTCGAGAAAGGTTACAATGAATCTTGTAAACCCTGAAACACTGTGATATTGTTGTCGTCTTTCCTAACCCTCACTTAAGACATAAGTAGTAGCAAACACCCGTCAAGAAAAGTGTGGTAGGTACTGTCATTACCTGCTGAAGAAGGAAGTATCCATATGGTTTTTCGTTGGTATATTTTACATTGTGAGTACAATTGCTAAGATTATAACAGGCAAAAGTGCTAAAAAATAGACGTGGCTACTTACAGTGTCCCAAACTCATAGGACAATGGCGCAACTAATGGGGGTAGTCTCATCCAATGTCCATCAGTCTCACTGAGGAAAGAAATAGGCAAAATTTGGTCGAACTTACTTTTCCTGCAACGTGTTCAAGAACATTATTTTTTAAATGTTTTTTTAACTTTATAATACTACTTATTAATCACTGATATTGAAATAGGTAATGCCCATGTTCAACGCTCGAGGCGCTCAAGTTACCCCCCTTTTCCCCAGTCCCGCTTGGAGAGTCCCGTTCTTCCCCTGTACACTTTTTTTCGTCAGCGACTTTCGGCTCTTTGGACTCGCTTTTCCCCAATTCTGAAGTGCCTATCGTGTTCGCCATATAAAAATCTATAATAATCCGTCACTAACTCATTTCGAGAAAAAATTGCAGTTATCAGTAACTAAGCGATACAGTGAACTTTACTGTTTACTATACGTTTTTCAGGTGGCGATAGCAGCACCGATCTCCCGGTCGACTTGGATGGAATCGACCAATGGAACGCCATCCTGTGGAATTTGGCATCCCGGAGGTTCCAAGCGCTTCTCAATATCGACGAACGAGAGCGCTCAGCCGGCATCATCACCAAATTCGACACCCCCGACCCGACAAGGCGAACTTGGAAACTCGTCGTTGGTAAGCATCGTTTCTCTACTGAAGTATTTTGGAATTGAATTGAATATCTTTATTAACATGAAATTACAATTAAACCCCATTAGGACTTAATAATTAGAACATACATTTCTTGAACCAGTGGAAAACTCGAGGCTGTGAAAGGGTGGACTCACCAAATTGGTTACGTAACCGTCGAAGAATTTCAGACGGGCGTACGCCTTCATTCGCGATAATTGTGATTACTAAGGCTTACTTGATAAAATAAATACAATAACTTATATCTTCTTTGAAAAAACTTATGCACAAACCTATTTATTGAAATTTCGACTTAATTCCGTCAGACCCAGATATTAGGTACAAAAAAATAAAATAAAATAAATAAAACTATATAACATCAATCGTGGCGCAGCCACCAAATGTCAATAAGAGCACCAAAATTTGTAAATAATGTTCTTCCTATACTTTAAAACTAAATTGATTATAACTCTCCACCCCCAACAAATTGAAGAACTGCGGAAGCAGAAATGATCCAGTTCGCTCCCCAATTATGGTTTTAAATCTCGGTACGATAACACTTTGACCATCCCCTCTCGTTCCTCTTCCGTGACTATACTGAATAAGATAAATAAAATATCGTTTTTAATAGCAGATTACTATTTAGAAAACGTCTTATGCCATAAAAATAATAGACAACTTTCTATTGGCACTCAAAAAGCTCAAATTTCAAAACAATTTAACTTAATATAATAAGATAACTTACGAAAATTCGCTCATTCGAGCATGCTGCATGACTGGAACTTTTTATACTCATGTTAGATAAAATTCACTTCACGTCACTCCTCTAAAAATCCCCATTCGTTTCGGATAATGAGTAACATTTTGAATAACAGATATTCATGGTGAACTGATCTGACACGGTGGTCCTCGATCGTATTTGACCTGAAAGTGCTTGCCCTTCAAATTTTCTTTCAAAATATGATTTGGGAATACGTTACGATTATAATTCAGCAAAAACTAAAATCAACCAATGAGGCGTTTTTTTTTTTTTTTTTATTTTTTTTTTTTTAATCAGTTATTTAATTGATACTTTAATCACGAAAATACTCTATAATCACCAAAATTCAGAAAAAAATATTATTTATTATTTATGTGTCATTATACAATAGAATCTTCATCTAGTTTCATAGTTCTGACCTATTTTGTGAACAAATATAATTAGAAAAACAAAAATAATGGAATTTTGCGATGCACGGAGTAATAAAAAGTATGACAAAGATTTCATGAATTCAAACTCTCGAGGACCGATTAATTTTGGATCCAATTCCTCCACCAGAGTTAAATTTTTTATTAGGAGTCGTAAACACCTTGTTCTCTCTCATTTCCAAAGAATTTGAAGCCGAAGCTCTTCTTTGGGCAGGGCGGTAGTGTTCAGCGTGAAATGACACATGGGAGCCCTTCGTTCAAAGGAAATAGTTGCCGCATTTTGCTAAAGAAACTTGATTTGTTGCGTTCAAACTGTAGCGTATGTTGTTTAAAATACGTTGATGCTTTCCAGAAGTTCAATGAAGTTGTCGAAGCATCTATCTCAGTCAGGCTGGATCCAAAATTCATTGAATACATCAATGAATTCAAAGCATCCATTTCTTTGGATATTCCAGTCACTCCAAAAGTTGACACGGTTTTCTTTCATGTGGATGATTTTGTACCAAACACGGAATCGGCCTCGGCTTTTACAGTGAACAGGCTATGGAGGCCATGCATCATGATTTTTCTGCGACGTGGGCCAAACATAAAGTATCGCGAATCAATCCTGAGCATGGACAACGTTTATTAAGAGCTGTATGCGAATATAATTCTCTACATATATGTAAAATGTTAAAATGCCATTATTTTTATTTTCTATTCAATTTAGATATATATTTTATGTTAAAATTTATATAATGAATCATTATAAACTCACACACATGCGTAGGTACACATAGACACACACGCGCATACTACACACATACTCACAGGCATTTATTAAGAGCTTCATGCAAATACAATAATTATTTTGTTCAATGAAATGTTGTTATTTTTTTAAATGTTATGTTGTTTAATTTTGTTTTTCTAATTATATTTGATCACAAAATAGGTCACAACCATGAAACTAGATGACGATTCTATTGTGTAATGACACATGAATAATAAATGCCTCGAAAATTTCCTTCCGAAGCTTAAGTTTATCCAGAAATGGTTATGAAAAATACTTTAATTCGAGCTTGCATAGGGCGACAGGTAGACAGTTGGTGTATTCCTACTAAGGTTAGGTTTAGAATGAAAAACAGCTGATAGACGTAGGCTGTTTTATCTTCTAAAAATTTTACCTTAGTCCTAAATTGTCTTGAGAAATGGCAGATGGTGACGTCTAGAATGTATGATATGAGCACATAAGAGAAGTAAGTTCTAACTGGAATTATTATATTCGTGATTTAATGTGCCTTATATATTTTTCAGGGTCGTTCGGCAGAAGTAACGTGGATGGATTTTTCAATGACGTAAGATCTCCTCTGAATCCACTCTACGACTACAACAAGGTTATCAATTGCAAAGCCTACAGAGCGCTGACGACTCTCTTCGAGCCAACTGTTAAAGAAGTTAGTGAAACCTCTGAATGCTCTCTAATTCGAAGCGTTTCTGTTATTGATCATTCTTGTGATCCGAGAAAATCTGACGCTGAATATTGGTACCAACTTGAAATCCAGTGAATTCTCTCTCACATTCGATCCAAGATTTAATATAGGAGGTAGAAGTACATATCGTTTTATAAAACCGTTGTACAGACTCCCACAAAGAGAAAGGAAATTGGCGTAGATTATAATTAGCTGAAAGCGCTGGCAAAAGGTGTGTTGGCAAATCCGCTTTAATTTGCTCCAACCTCAGAGATGAAGACAGTGAGTGTGTATGGAACCCCACTAATTATTTTGTTGATTTGGAAATATTTGCAAATATGACATTTTTACAAGTTATGCATAATTAATTAACAATCATTTGCAGAATCCCCACCGCCCAAAATCGTTTTTGTATTTGCTGATGTTAATTGAGACTTTAATTAGCATTATAGCTGCTAATGCCCTCCTGCTTAAAATGCGGCTTAAATCATTAAATGGGGAAAAAAGCATCATAAGCGTTTTCTACTTTCTGACCATTACACATCTCAGTCTGTCCTGAAAGTATAAAATGTATACATGGAAAACAATGCTGACTGTTCTCTAGGTTAACATACCGGTTGAATCGAGAAAGTTGCTGGTGAAGGCTAAATAATTAGAAATGGAGGTGTTGGCGGTTAGACAGCTTTATTGGACAAACGCATTTCATAATAAGTACAGGGAAGACTACCTAAAACTTGCGGAAAGGGGGCATGAACAGAAAGACAGAACAACGTGTTTCCTATGGTCAGGGCAGTCAATTGGACTCGAAGAATGACGTTACTCATTCCAAAAGCTGCAAACTCGTTGAAGAAAGAAACATTGCAATCAATTTGAGAAACAAGTTGGAAATTCAAGGAAAGAGATCTAAATTTGAATGTGGACATAGTTGCAGCCACCCCTGGGGATATACCATGAGAATTTCAGCTTCCAGGCCGTCATTCTCTAGGTACTGCAGGCTGATTGCCCCGGCCCTTGGAAACGGTAACTACACCATCCACCTTTTCTACCACATGGTAGCAGAGCATGATTTTGAACCACCCACACCGTCTGATATTGACTGTCCAGATGCCCATTTCCCTCACACTGCCACCATAGAAGAAATGGACAGCATAGTATTACCTCTTACCACTTGAAACTCAACATCACCAGCTTTTTCCTCTTCTCCGACTCTTTTTGAAAGACTCAAAAGTGTAATAAATATGAATAGTTTCCCCGTTTACTCTCCTATTACTTAAACGCAGAGTTGAAAGTACTTAAGTACTCTAGTACTTAAGTACTTATTTCAATTACTATCGTTAGAACTTAAATTTTCCACTTCAGAGGCATGTTAATGCAAGGCGTAGAATGGAATTAGTTATTCAACAGCTTCAAGTACATTGAAAGTACTTGCCAAGTTCAAGATTGCTTTACCTGTTTCGACTTCAAGCCGCACAAATACAAGTGCTAGTAATTACAAGGATAAGTACAAGGACTTGCATCCGTCGGGGTCAAATTCCAGTTACAATTACTTGTAACTTGTAATTGCAATTCAAGTACCTACAGCACGTACATTAATCTCCTAATAGAGCGTCTTGAAGGCGACGTTTTTTCAGGCGACGGCTCGGTGGGAGTTCAGGTGAATTGATGGGAATGGAAGCTATTAAGGGATTAGTATGGTCCACCATTTTGCTGCTCATTCTCATATATGTGTCCTTGATCACAGTCTTCACCATCGGGATTCCAAGATCATTGTGGAGAACAGAATTTCGCACAAACCAGTCCGCTCCAGTTATCATGCGCAATACCCGGTTTTGCAACACTTGGATTTTATTAATGTGATATGTTGCAGCTGCTCCCCACAGTCCACATGAGTAAGTCCATATTGGTCGGATGAGAGAAAGATATATCAATCTTTTTGTTGAGATGGAGAGAGGGGAATGTTTTGTGAGCAGAGGTCGAAGCTGGCGAATCCGCTGTCGGATCTTATTTGTCAGGTAGGTGACATGCTCTTTCCAAGTCATTCGCTCATCTAAGTGAAGACCAAGGTATCGCACATGTGTCACAATGGGTATTGTTTCGTTGTTCATCGTAAGGTGGTCTGTGAAATTCTGTCTCAAATAGGTGAAAGGTACTGCAGCTGATTTGGAGCTGTTGATCTTGAGTCTCCATTTCCTTGACCAATCCTCAATTTCACTAAGGTGACGTTGGAGTACCTCTCCAGCTTCGCGAAAACTATCGGCTTTTGTCAACGTAGCTGTGTCATCTGCAAACTGAGCTGTCATTACGTCTGGTGGACTAGGAATGTCATGAGTGTATAGAAGGAATAGGAAGGGACCAAGAACACTTCCTTGGGGCACTCCTGATTTCATTGATTTAGAGGTAGAAAGTGCTCCTCCGCATTTTACAGAGAAAGTCCGTCCGTCTAGGTATGAAAATAAGATGCGGTATAAAGTGTCAGATAGGTGAGGCTTCACTTTAACCAAGAGACCTTTATGTAGAACCTTGTCAAATGCTTTTTCTGTGTCCAAGAACACTCCTAGACACACTTTTTTGCTCTCATACGTCTCAAGAATACTGTCAATAACTCGATGTAATTGGTGGGAACAGGAGTGAGAGGAGCGGAAGCCAAACTGCGTATCTGGAAGTAATGAAGAGAGCGCCGAGAGAAGATGAGGAAGCAAAAGTCTTTCAAATATTTTTGAGAAGAGTGGCAGTAGACTGATGGGCCGGTAGCTCAACGGGTCATCAGCACGTTTATTTGGCTTCTTGACCATTACTACGTGGGCATGCTTCCATTTATAAGGAAAGTATGTCGTTCTAAGTACTGCGTTATAGATTTGAGTCAACATGACAATTCCTTTGCGTGGGAGGCATTTGAGAAGCTGCTTAGTTATTAAATCGTGACCTGAAGCTTTTTTGTTGGGAGAACGGTTTATAGCATTACGAACTTGCCCAGGTGTAAAGAAGAGGCGATGTGGTTGGAGCTGGAGAGGTTCTTCAAGCTTAGTATCTATCTCTTCGTCAAATACAGGATCTGATGGGGGAAATGGAGTGAACTGTTCTACGAGAAGTTGTCCGAAGATATCCGCTTTGTTCTGTTCTGTCGTGTACCATTGCCCCATTCTTTTCAGAGGTGGAATGCTTGTTCGGTCGCTAATCATGATTTTAGTTTTTCTCCAAAGCGAGCAGTCTTTAGTATTGAGGGTTAGTAGTTTTGTTTGTTCTGCTCTGTCCTGTTCTTCCTTCAAGGTTGCCTTCAGTTCTTGGGTCAGTTGGTTGAATCTTGTTTTGTCAGAAGGATATTGGGTGATTTGCCACCGCCTCCTCGCCGCATTTTTCGCATGTAGAAGGTTTAAAACCACTGGAGAGGCTGTTATTACATGTCTCGGGTTCTTGGCTCGAGGTTGCATGGATGCTTTCCCTGCAGCAATGTGAATCACATTGGTAATTTGGGATATAGCAATATCAATATCCTTGGGGGTTTTAAGTGGCATACTTAAACTAATCATCTCATTGGCCACATCTTGGTAAGTTTTCCAATCGAATGGATGATTGATTAGTCCGGGTTTGCGACAAAAGTTTGATGAGTCCATTTCCATGTCGAGTATGAAAGGTAAGTGATCGGAACTCATCTCGTGTGCGACCCATGAGCTTTTAATGAAGTTTGACGACTGCTTTCCTAGAAAAAAGTCTAAAATATCTGGCATATGTCTATCAGAAGAATAGAATGTGGGTTCAGACGGCGCAATGATTTCCAGAGAGTATCTAATTATAGCTTCCCGCAGAATCACACCCCTAGGATTACTGGTATTCGAGCCCCAACAGGGATGTTTGCAATTAAAGTCACCACCGAGCAAGAATCGTGTTTGCAGTTCGTGTATAATCCCCAGGAAATCACTCATGACAACACGATTTTCTGGTGCTGAGTAGAACGAACCTATTCTGAATGCGGACAATTGCGGATGTCTCAGGTTGATTTGAGCTACTTGAAAATTGGGTTCACAGATAGGAGGATGTTCGTCGTGAGGAATCGAGTTCTTGACGATCACGGCTGATCCACCTTTACTGCTACCACTGGGATGATCAGATCTGTAAACCTTATAGCCATCAATATATAGATTCTTGTACGGTGCCAATTTAGTTTCTGTTAACAGCAAAACATCAATTTCATAAGATCGTAAGAATAAAACAAGTTCGTGGTATTTATTACCTATGCCTCTACAGTTCCATGTGCTCACCCGGAATATTTTCGTTGAGTCGCTATTCATTTCGTGTTCAGTAGAGTGGGAATTATTCGGGTCATCATTTGAATTAGCGGTGTGATAACGGTTAAGAGTTGATCAATCTTCTCAAGAAGCTGATCGTTTACGGAGGAGTGTTGATGTCGAACTACAGATGCATAAGAAGGTTGGAATTCAGGTGTCATGTTGGTAGAGGTAGTTGGTAGAATGTTTTGTCTACTGTCGTCTTGATTTCGGTTTTCAAGGGTCTTATGCGATGTTGTACCCTTTGTTGCATTCCTTGCTGTCCAAGGCATTTGTAATGCTTTGTACGCAGGACAACCTCTGTAATTGGCAGTGTGTGTACCTTTGCAGTTGACACATTGTGGGTGTTCGTTTGATGATTTTGTGCACTCATTCGAAGCATGAGAAGCGTCGCATTTTACGCAGCGTGGTTGTTTGTGACAATAATTTTTTGAGTGCCCAAACTCCTGACATTTGAGGCATTGAATCACGGTGTTGCGGGGTTTTGGAGGTTCTACTTTTATTCTGCAATAATACAAAGAATCAAGAGAATATATTTCCTGATTCTTGGGATTCGGCTTCAGCTCAACAAAAAATAAAGGAAGAGGGATTTTAGTGACAGGGTGGTGTACTGGCAATATCTGCACCGGATCATAGCCTAGTTCTTTAATTTCTGTCATTAGTGTGTTCACATCACATTTCGGATGTAATCCACGTATGACGACCCGGAAATTCCGTTCAGATTTGAGCTGAAATGTATGAAATTCCGCACCATTGGTTTGGAGGCATGCTACTGCATTCCTGTAGTCATCAATTGCGTCGAAATTTAGCTTGAATTTATTATTGACAGTTGTGTGCCTGAATGATGATTTGCATTGACCTTTCAATGTATCAATTAAAACGTTCACATTATTAACATTGTTAATAAATATTGGTGGAGGTTTGGAAACCACATTTGCTGGTTCATTGATTGTCAATGATGTTGAAGAGTTATTTGTGTCATCCATTTTTTCCAATGGTGCGAATTTGTTAGGGGAGAAAAACATTGATGAATGGTGAGCTTCAGAATTGCTTAGCTTCGCGCGCTTTATTTTGAAATTACTCACATTATTTGGTGGAGGCTGCCTCGGAAACTTGCTAACATCATGATTATGGTTGCTATGCTGAGTGACAACAACCTCGTTTGCATCGTTCGCCATCTTAACCATAAATTGCAAAAAATAAATCGTTCGTATCTTCCTATACGACGAATACCACTGCACTCAACTTTGGATAAAGTTTCACGTCTATGCACAGTCGGTTGGTCTCCACGAACTATACGAGTTTATCAATTTTTAGTTGAAAATCAATAATATTCCGCTTCGGAACGTCTTTCCGATTCCGAATGAAACCTGTCGGAACCTTTCCTTTTCTTAAAATTAAAGTTCAAACCACGAGAAAGCTCCCTTGGGAAATCTTGACTTTTGAAATCTTAATAATCAAATTTGGGAAATCTTGTTGTTTTTTTTTTTTTTTTTTTTTTTTTTTTTTTTCAAACGGACATTGGTCCATGCGAACAAATAATTTTCCAAGGTGCTAGCACGTTAACAAGTGCCCCAAGATCTCAACTTTACAACAGTCTAATAAATAATTTTTACGCTCGCCTCCACGTCCAGCCGGGGGGCAAGCTCCCCGGACCCCCCATTCAATTGCTCGCTTCGCTCGCAAAGTGTGGCATGTAGGGAATATTGCTCGCTTCGCTCGCAAAGTGTGGCATGTAGGGAATGTTGCTCGCTTCGCTCGCAAACGATAGATCCCTAAGGGTAGGTTTAACTTCTGTAAGGAATGCTGCTCGCTTCGCTCGCTTGAGGAAGTTATACTGCCCACCCAACTTGGCAGACGTTTTTTTCTGTTGGAAATTCTTACAAACAAATTAAATCTTATGAAACTACGTGGAACCACAAAAAGTTTATTCGGGGATGTTGCTCGCTTCGCTCGCAAGGTATTGCTGTATATTTGTAGGAAAAAATCCGAATTTATTCTGTTGACATGGCTCTCGCTTCGCTCGCAAGGTATACCTGTATACCCTTCAAGACGTAAGTGCGTGTACCTGCTCGCAACCCGTTTTCGTCAGGTGCAAGCCCCGCCTCATCGAACCCCTGACTTCGTAGAGCCTTCTCGCGAACACGGCAAAATTAATTTCTGATGTTAAACGCTTCTTCTCGCTTCCGCTCGCGATTTGACCGACTTAACGTCACTTTTTTCGATATCCGATTTCGGATTCAGATTCGGCGGACCCAAAGCTGTATTTCGCCCGCGAAAACCGTTCCGAAAAAACGTACCTTTATGGGGTATATTTTAATCGGAAAAAACCAAGTTTTTCGGCGGACTTTTTGAGAAAACGGGTCCGTACTCTCGCATTTTTTTTACGCATTTCCCGATACTTTTTTCGCGATCCGATCGCGCCGTCGTCTTCCTCGTAGGAAAACCTACGAAACCCGTATTTTTCCGGAATTGTCAACGGCCGTTTAGACGAAATGAGGAAAACAATCAGCGATGACCAGAGCACCACACTACAGATTCACACTGCTTCACGACAGACACAGTTAGGCAAAATGAGTTATTGAGGGGTACCCAAGCAGAGGTGACGGCAAAGTTGAGTTTTAATGGTTGAGATGGGCGAAGAAAGAATTAGGTACTATTAGGTAATAAGGGTTAGCTCCATGGTCGCCCACTTTCGTGTTTGTTGGAACACTTCAGAGAGAGAGGAGATGACAACGTTGTCGAGAAAGTGAAAACAGTTTCGAGAAGGTTACGCGGATATGTAGTTTACCCAAGGGTAGCAGGTTATTTCAAAATACGCATGCGTTTTTAGACCGATAAGACCCCGTCAAAAGTGTGGTACTGCTTGGGGGCAGCTCTGGGGGCGCTTTAAGATATGTTGGAACACGAAGCTCTCAATCCCACAACCTTGTTGGAAGGCGATTTCGAGCTTTGAGCTTGGGCGCCGTTTTGTCCTTGTTGGAATAAAGCTACGGAATAAACTAAGTCAACCATTATTTCTAAAGTAGTAATGATAAAACATCTTTCTCTTCGTTACAGTACAAAATGGCTGACCTGAGGCGCCAAGCGACAATCGAGTGTCGCGACTCATCACCCCTGGATCGGAACTTCGAACCGAAATGCACGGAAACGCCCTGCCTCTTCAACCTCGATCGGGACCCTTGCGAGAAATTCGACTTGGCCCCGAACAACACGGCAATCGTTGCTCGTCTCTACAACACCCTCAAAGTCTTCAGAAGGAGTCTCGTACCTCAAATCCACCAACCTCTCGACATCAACGCAGCGAACCCCGCTAGGTTCAACAATACCTGGTCAACGTGGTCGTTTTGAAAAATACCTTTGGGAAAAATTCATCACAACCAGCTTTCTCAAAATCTCACGGCATTTCAATTCAGGATATGAATTCGAATCATTTCCTTTGATTGTCACCAAAAGAAACGATAAATCTACGCAAAAATGTATTTTACTATAAAAATGAAATGTTGTTCTTAAAAATACCATCCTATGACATAGTTAACATAGGCCTCAATCTTTGTGACCTCTACCCTTTGAAATCTTAACACCGAAGATTTTCTTTTTCTTCTTTTTTACCTTTTTTAATTATTATTATTTATTATATTTCTCTTTTTTTCTAGCGATATCTGTTGAGTTATATATACTTGTGCGGTACCTAAGACCTTAAAACGCAGTTTATAAAATAACACACAACCAAATCCTCAACAATTTGATATCAAACGATTCAACATTGAATATAGAACCTAATTATTTTAATTGTTTCATTTACTCAATTTTTTTAATTAATATTTTATTTTATTGTTTTTTCTTCATTTTTTTTTTTTTTTTTTTTACTCAAGGATAAACATTTTAAGAATAAACATTTCAAAAATTAGAAAATAAAAAGTTTGAAAAAAAGTATTATTTAATCTCGAAAAGCTAAAATACTCACTCAATGGAATGCCTTAGTCTGTAATGCCCTTCATTCTTGACTAGAAAATAGTGTTAGATCGCGTGGTCACTCACATGAGGGATGAGGATTACATTAAAATGTTGGAATTGATCAACCGCCTGGACTATATTGAGACTGTAATAGTTGTTGACTTAGATATGATATGAATGCTAAATCAAAAATTACAACCAAATTTATCAACCTAAATTATGATAGAGCTCCAAGAATTTTAATAGTAGCATTACCGGTGTTTCTTTAAAGGAAACTGGCGATTTTGGATTGAAATCTAAGGTGAAGTTGGGCATTTCCTACTTTACATTCAAAATTAAACTTTATCTATTGAATCAATTTGGTGAATTTATCAACTAATTCAGTAATTAATGAAGAAATCTCACTTAAGTTCGATTATCATACAATACATACAATTTAGCTGAATGAATATTCAATTTAGCTTAGTGATATTGTTGTGGACTTAGATCTAAACATCATAGATAAATGCCTTCCGGACATACATTTTTTTAAAATTGAGCTTTTAAATTGCTCTCGCGAGTGTTCTTACTACCATTAAATCGATTATCCTCTACCATTATTATGATTTTTATGACAATAAGTTGTGTTGTACGTACTTACATGTCGATACATCGAAGACCCCACCGCACTGTAAGTAGGTACCTACATATCCCAACGCCCTGAACGAAAACAAACGTTTTGGTACCATCACATTAGTTGAATACTTTCTATTCTTAACCTGTTTTTTATCAATTATTAATATGAAAAATATCATAATTTCACACAATTTTAATTTCTCCTTCTTTCCAACCTCCAGCTTATAATTTAGTAGAAACTACATACCGATTAATTAATTCATTGTGTTCAATTGTTACCATCGATGAATAAATAAGACGTTCAATCATCATGAATGTGGGCACATACGATTTGTGTGTATCGAAATCATTAATCACCACCAGATTAAAAATCAAAATTTCATGGAAACTGAATAAGGGGACATGATTTCCCATAATTTCCTAACCACTGCTATTTTTAATCTATGTGTAACGTGTGGATTGATTTAACACACCATATAAATTTATTTTTGGTTGCAATTATATACTCAGTACATACTTTATGGATTTCAACAAGTCATGGTCTGCTCTATAGTAATTTATTGTGTATGTTTTTGTGTTTTACTACGATAACTTGTGAATGATTATGAGTTTTGTAAATAAATATTGTACATAGTCCGTCGACATGAAACATTGCATTTTTTTACTATCCTTTCATTATAAAGGTACCGAGAGATGGAAGGGAGTGCTCTACAAAGATAAAATGGCAGATTCGTTCCTGAATGACCCACTAAATAGGGGAAAATGGGATAATATCGCCACCTTAAGCATATTTGTGTATCACAGCCCGGGTTTGCACTCAGGAGTTTCAGATTTTGAAGCGAATTATAAAAACACATCTCCTGTAGTGAATTACGTTTTTGCTGGTTGTGTAGCAATTTTATATTTATTGGTATGCAACAATTTATGAGACCCTTTTAAATGGCGGTATTACCCCAGCTAGCTGGGGAAATACCGCCATGGGGTTAGGGTAATACCGCCATACTAAAACAAGGGGGAAATGAACAGTCTCATCAGAACATCGGAATAACGATTTATTGAATTTCAAAAACTCGTCCTGGGTAGCTTCTCACTACATTGGGAACTTAGTTGACAAGAAATGGATTCACTAATGCATGGATTCCCAAACTGGGGGGCGTGAAGATGGGTTAGGGGGGGGGGGGGGGGGGGTGAGACCATTCGACCATTCTTTGGGTCAACATCGAGCCAACTCCAGGAGTGATCTCGTTTTTGCCCCAAACTATCATATATCATCCTTGGGGCTGACAGCAGGAAAAAATTATCTCAAATACCACTGTCCGACAATACAGTGAAACGTCGTATTGATGATATGGCTGAAGACATTAAAAAACCAGGTATTCGATGGAATAAAACTATCACAATTTTTCGCCATCCAGCTAGACAAGAGTACAGACGTTGCTCAATGTTCTCAGTCAGTTGTATATGCTCGACATGTTGAAAATGAATCAATAAAAGACGAGCTACTTTTCTCAACAGAGCTGGAGACCTCTACAAAAGCTGTTGATGTGATGAAAGCCGTGTCGGATTGTTTTGACAATCACTTCTAATTCGCGTATGCACTGATGGCGCCCCTTCAATGCTTGGTTCTCGCTCAGGCTTCGTGCAGTTAGTCAGAGAAAAAAACGCTGATGTGACTGGGATTCATTGCTTTATACACCGACAAGCCTTGGCCGCCAAAACTCTTCCAAACGACTCAATGTCGTCTTAAAATTATAGGTATTAAAATAGTGAACTACATAAAAAACAGTGCACTATATACCCGACTGTCTGGTTTTCTTTGTGAAGATTTAGGAACTGAACACAAAACACTGCTTTTTCACACTCTGGCTCTCAAAGGAAACATGTTGCCAAGACTATTTGAGCTCCGAGATGAAGTAACATCGTTCTTGGAAAACCAGAAGCAAAATGAGCTAAGCATGAACTTCAGCAAACCTAATTCTCAAGTAATGTTGGTATATTTGTCAGACTTCCTTGATTCGTAAACAGCCTTGACTTAAAACTGCAGGGTGGAGGCTCAAATATCATAACTCATCGTGATGACATTAAGACGTATGTTGAGAAACTACAACTTTGGAGACGAAAAGTATCAGCGAACCCCTGCAACTTTTCAAATTTGCCAAAACTAGTCTCAATCTCAGAAGAAACACGCTTCAAGGAGGTTTTTGAAGGATCAAACTTGTCAAAACAAGTGTCAAACCATTTAGAGACGATCACTGATGAATTCGGGAAACACTACCCTAACACTGCTGACGAGCATATTTACAGACTTTCAACGGATCCTTTCCATGTCAACGTTGAACATGTTCCAAAAGCCCTGCAAGAAGAATTTTTGGAAATAAAAAATGATTCTTCTGCCAACTATGACTTCGAAAAAATCGAAAAGTCAACATTTTGGATCAAATACTTCCAAGTGTATCCCAAAGCGTCACAGGAAGCTCTTCAGTTATTTTTGCCTTTCTCAACCACCTACTTGTGTGAAAAAGCATTATCAACACTCGTATCAATAAAAACAAAGAATCGGAACAAACTTGATATTGCTAGTGACTTACGTTGTGCCCTTGCCAAAACTTCAACAAGAATACCAGAGCTAGTAAATAAAATGCAAGCCAATCCATCTCATTAAGATTAACTTATTTTTATCTTGAAGGCCACTTCATAAAAGCTACGTGTTATCAAATCGTGTTTTGTATAAATAGCAAATAAAAACTTGTTTTCAGTGTAAAACTTGACTTTTTTCACATCCATTCATTAGTTATGTAAGGGGGGCGTGGGAGGCTTTCATTTAACCGCAAGGGGGCACGGTACAAAAAAGTTTGGGAACCCCTGCACTAAAGGTTGAAAAACAAATTCCAAATCAGAATAGTAAAATTAGAACAAAATAAATATTGGTAAAATAATTATGGTTCCTCACAGGATCTGAATTATTGACAACGTTCAACGCAGAACTCGTTAAAAAAATCTTCCCGGCTTTTAAAGTTTTAAATTTGTACTCTTCTTCAGGTCGCAGCGAAATTCACAAGACTAACGTCCATTGTTAAAATCAAAACGGGAGCATTAAGAGTGGGATCTTACAACAACTGTGTTAATATAGGAAGGCAGTTAGGTAGATACTGTACAATTATTCACTAGATAGGTGGGTAAATATCTAATGAATCAGGATTAGGTAAACATAGAGGTTCTTATTGAGATAAGCTAGGTATCACAATATAATTCGTATTTTAAATATTTATTTATACTTTAATTACTCAGAATTAATAGAAATAGGTGATTATTACAACAAACAAACTTTGAAATAATCCAACAAAACGGAGGAATAGAGCTTTGGGTCAATACCGTCATGGCGAAATTAGTCTGAATTTGTTGTGGCGATATTGCCCCAGTAAACTTTTCGAAAAAAAAATCATTAAAAACTACATTTAAAAAAAAAAAACGAAGTAATGGGTGGAAATTGAAGCTAAATGATTTTTCTACGTCGTCATGCTCAACAATTTACATAAACGTATAAAAAACTGTTACCACGAAAATTCGACAACAGTAAAACTAGAACGCCAAGCTTCAAAAACTGTGAACTCGCATATCTTTGATAAAAACAAATTAATGACCCCAAACCAACTTTTCCAACATTGCTGTTGATCAAAAGATGACGATATTTGGCTTCAAGATTTGTCACTCAGGTGGTTAAATATTAATTCCCCGACTTGGCGGTATTACCCCACTCCCCCCTACATCATCTTTTTTGATTTGATGAGTTCTGCATTTTATTAGGATTTTTTGTGTTATTACGTAATGAAAACTGGAAATTTGTCATTGGTATCGGTAGGTGGATGTAGATCTGATGACTATTGCAACTGATTTTTAAATTATGTTTGATCACAAAACCAAGGAATGAAACCAGCCAACAAAAGATGTACATTGTTGCTCGGTCTATGTTAAGTAACATAGTTACTAACACAACTTACATTTCAATCTTTAATCTACTAGAAAATCAGATGGGGGATGAATGGGGAGTGGGCTTGGTCTCATCCTTCGGTAGTTTCTTGCCTGAACAATCATATTTTTTTAACCCTTCCAGCAACATATGGAGATTCTGAAACTTTTCAGGGGGTTGTCTGGCAGTGGAATGATGAAATATTAACTAGGTCCCAAACTGAGCCTGTGTGGTAAATTTAAGATTATTCCGATAAATTTTGAAGCACAGACGGCGTTCTCAGTTTTATTTTCGAAACAAAATGTATCGCTCAGAAGCTTAGAAAATAAAACGCATGTACCAGTGAGCGGAAAAATAAAACGCAAAATCAGATATTGAGCGATTTTAGCGGAAAATAAAACTCAAAATCTGATATTGAGTAATTCCAAAAAATAAATATAACTTCATTTCGAACCCTGCTATACTTGAATTGACTTCCGAATCGTCAAACGATCGGCTGAAGTCGACAAATTACGTTTCAAGTGTCGAGTCAACATACCTACGTGTAACTCATGTCAATCTGTGGATCATGGTGGGATTTCCGCATTGATTTATTAGTACTTATTTCGATTACTACTTGAGAAAATATTTACAACGTAGCACGTCAAGTGATCCAAGATTCGAGATTATTGAAAGCTGTCTGGAGATAAGTCGAGTATTTTTCTGTTGTTAGCTATTCTAATAGAGTACCAGGTACTAGGAATAAGCTAGGGATTCCCATTAGATATCGAACGATTTCCAGCAACAACTATTGACGAAATCAATAGCAGTCCCAGATAAATTTTTATCTTCTCATCATGACATCACAAATAATTTGTCAATTAAACCAATTATCGTTGAGCTGTTCCCGTTTCATTAAGCAATCCTTTTTGCCACGTCACGATGTGCAACAACCAATAAAGTGCTCCAAATTTCAGAAAATGAGCTATAAAAAAAACATTGAAAACGGCATAGGCGTTTATCTTATGATGTAATATTCACACACATTTCTATTCCATCGTCATGACACCATCAAAAATTTAATTCCTTGTCCAATTTTCGTTGAGCGGTCCTTGATTAATCAAGTGAACCCACTTATCACGTCAACAATGGGACGATAAGTTGCCGAAAACAGAATCAATGAAATATTTGAAAAATTCCCCATTTTTAGAATTCAGGAATATATACATGTAATTTAAGGATATTTTCTTATGACCTGAATGCATAAGAATGCAATAAAGTCGAAAAGACATACAATTTTAAAATTTCTATGGATATACCTTGTTCATTGGACATCTCTTTTTAAGCACAAAGGGCTCAAAATAAATTTCAGAAATCAGCATGAAATGGCTAAGAAGAAAGGTAACGGAATACCCGAACATAATTAATTGCACGAATACTTATACCCGAATATTACTCGCAAAATGTTTATCTACATGTAGTTCAACAAACTACCTCAAAATCTTGCTGATACTTGTGTTCATAATTAAAATATGGCAAAAATGAGGTAAAATCGAGAAATTTATTCATTCATTTCATTTTTTATTAAGGTTTAAGCCGCATCTCACCCAGAACAGTAATTAGCGGCATTGAACAAGGTGTCTAAAGGGACACTGGAAGTGGCACAATTCTAAGGGGAGCCATGTTGCCATCCTTGACTAAAAAGGAGCGATATCATAGACTCCACTGGCAACTCGTAGGAGGAAAAAAATGAGGGGTACAGTGTTGACCACTGTTTAACAAAAGACCCCAAAAATAAAATAATATGACTAAGACTAGATTAAGACACCTTTATGTAAGACTAGATGTAAGACACATTTATTGAATAAATAGGGAGACATAAGCGAAACTGAAATTTTCCAGGATGATCTAAGCGCACATTGCGAGTGGATATGTTTGCTATGGAAGAAATAATTGTTTCGCCATTTATATTTAAGTATCGTAAATGTGTAAATTTACAATATATACGATTATTAGTCTGCATTTGGCAATTATCTGATGAGGATAATTTACAGGAAATGATTGAATAGTGCCTTCAATGCGGAACATTACAGTAGGATAATCACTAACAAAAATGTAAATATATTCCAACATCTATTAATTCAATTGAACTTCTAGCAGTGAACCAGTTTACAGTTTAGATTAAAAATCCAATTTGACAGCCGTTACAATGGATTAGGAAATTAATACAATGAGTGTTACCCGTAGGTGCCGAAAATTTACTTTAACTATATTTAAAGTGGAACAAGATTCCATCCTAAGAAATTCGACATCGACTCTGGGACTTTGAGTAGTTTACTTCCCATGGTTTTCAAAGTTTCACGCACTGGTGACGTCATATCAGATGGAGCCGAATTTCTTAGAATGGGATCCATTAACATTTGAAAATATGAAATGAATAATTGCTCATGTGAGTATTAAAGTAGAAAACGTGCTCTATAATTTAGCATATAGTTCAGAATCCGTTGATCAGAGAAAACTATTTTAACAGCACTAACAGCATGTACTGTGAACATCTGGAAGACACGATGGGCTCAACACCTGACCATACAGTTGTAAGGTGAATGGGCCGAAGGAGGCAATCCTGAAGGGACGTTTTCACTGGTGGCCACCAGTTTTCAATGCCTATTCCGTTCAATAGAACTCATTGAAAGACAGGTTTACCTTTATCACCAGTAAACGTAGAGCATATCGCTACGAGCATACTGATCGCAGACATATCAGTATGTCAAATCACACTATCTACCGTTTTCGGATGGAAGTTCGACCAACTATGCAACCAATTTGAGGTTAATGGCGGCGGAATAATCTAGATAAATTATCCTCAAAACGGCTTGTTTTGAGATGTGAATTTAGTAATCATTTCTAAAGCCACTCTAGGTTGATCCTTGGGAACCATATGTCCAGAAGATCTCACTAATATGTTGGTAAAATGCAAGTCTTTCTGACCATTCTGATGATACACCGTTTTAGTGTATCCCGCAATATCACCGCCGGTTCTCCAAATTTTTCTAGGCGCGTTTTTGTATTCAACGGATCCCGACCATTTCATTTTCTTTAGGAAATTCTCCGTCGTTGGATAAGGTATGATTATGTCAAGCTGGCCACTGTATAGGAGAACGTTGTAGCTGGCCAAAATCTCTTTGAACCAGGGTAAGGCGGATTTCATCATGTCATTGAAGAGGAAATCTTCAGAAATCCTACCATTGTTAAAGGGCAATGAACCAACATGTAGATTCCTCTTGACTTCTGGTTTGTTCATTAGCTTTGTTAATCTTGCAGTCGAGTCATCATGGCTGACAAGTATGTTGTAATGTGAGGTAAATCCGGTATCGTTCTGGAGTAAATTAGTTGGTTCTCCCTTATAATTCCAAAACAGCTCCTTAAACCCAGCTGATGCCTCTTTCCACCTTTCAGCTTTGATATCCTCCACAATTTTAGAGCTAATATAGTTCAAATTCATCATCCCTTCTTCGTCAACGAGACCCAATTGGTACTGATGAGGTCCATGCACTAACTGGTTGATAGGATCGATGAGACCGTTTCCAATAGCGATTCCACGCAAATTAATTTTCCAATCGGAATGATCGTTGAAATTATGAATAGCATGAGCCAGTGCTGGAACATATTTGCCTCCATAGGATTCTCCTGTCACGTAAAATGGGCGTGCCTGCAGTTCAGGAAAAAGCTCATAAAACTGCGTGAGGGCGTTTAGTAAATATTTCCCAACTGTGTTCTCCTCTGTAGGATAATCTCCGCCTTTCGTAAAACTGAAACCAGTCCCGGCCGGGTTGTCTATAAACAAAACGTGCATGTTTTTAGTCCAGTAGTAGTCTCGTTTTGTCGTCCAGTCTTTATCCAGTTGATAAGGTCCGATTTCGATTAAAGCCCCGAAAATGCTTGAACAGCCTGGACCACCGTTTAGCCAAACAGCAAACGGTGCATTCGCGTGGTCTTCTTCAGCGGGAAAAAACCAGAAAAACAGGTTGTTCTGAGTGGTGGAGTTTACAGTTAGAAATCCAGAATAACTTACAGCGCTCCCAAGCAGTGGCTCGTTCAAAGACAGTGTTCTGCCTTCTTCAATTCGTCCGTTCTCTATGTATGGTGTCAGGAGTAGAGGCTCATCTTCCAAATATGCTGCACAGGACGTGATTAATATTACTGAAGCAAACGTTAGCGCCAACGAGCCCATGGTCTAGTCCGTTCGAATCAAACCCGCGCGAAATACTGAGATAGAGACGAGGCCCTCCAGAAGATTTATAGGTAACCGCTCTTGGGTGCCTCTCACTCTCGAAGCTGACACGACAAAAACAACTACCAAGTGTATATAAATCTTCCTCATTTATTGAGCTATGGAACGAAATCATTTTAAGTAGTATATTTTAATAATTAAGTACTTTTTTGAACGATCTTTGCTATAGTAGTACTAATTATTGCATTTGCAGTGATAATTTCTGATTGAATTACCGTAAAATTCTGATTTCTAGTCACGAATTTCCATTATTTTTGCGTTACGTACAAGTTGTTGTTGTACATTAAATGCACAAACATTGTTAACTATAAAATTATGCCAAAATTAACTTTTTCTAAATGATATTCTACCATGCAAACCCGTTTTATCATTTTAAACAAATTGTTGATGTTAGTAGGTATCAATTTATTTTATTTTTTTATTTTCATATTTTTTTATTATTATTTATTTTTTATTTATTTTTTTATATATATATTTTTTATTATTATTATTTTTTTTTTTGTAGCCAGCATTGTTCAACTTTAACTCTATTTGTCAGCAACTTCTTATGTACGAATTTCGGAAGATTCTAGTGTATGATTGATAAAGTTTATTGATTACAGTCTAGTTTCGCAGTCTTTTGTAATTTAAATTTGAGCACTTGATTGCTGTGTAACAAACTCAACCCCTTCCTATTGGAATGCCTGATATTTTGGTATAAGAACGGATTTTTTAATCCTTATGTTATGAAATATTTTTTGGAATGACACATGCATATACCTACTAATTAAATTCATTTTATTTGCTTATGAACAGTTTTTAAATACATGAGTGCCTATGTATGCTTCAAAACGTATTCAGGTGAAACAAATTTTGGAAATTTTAGTTTTGAAACTTGTCTGGAAGGAATTGGGCAACTAGATACCTACCTTGATGGAATCCTTTAGTTTTTAGCTAATTGGGGATATTAAACCGTTAGCGTTGATATTCACGATCGCGCATGCACATACACCTCGTAAACTGATTCTGTGAAAGATGACCATGCTAGGAGCTAACTTGGACAATTTCTAAAAAAATCCTAGAAATGTTGTAAATAATAAATCTTGTATTATTTTCAGAACGCTGTGTAACACAAATACCAGTGCTAATTTTTAATTTGAATAACACTTTCAGGACATTTTCAATGGTTTAACGTCGTAATTTATAAGGCGGTTTTTACTATGTTTCAACAGTTATGATTTGCTGCCATATTATTGCTTTTGGTTTATTATTTTTAAATGAACCTTGGTAATTGACAAAGAAAAACAATTTCAAACCCTCCTTAATATTTATTGGTTAACGTTTCAAGATGCGTAGAATTCAAAAATAGAACTAAAACGCTGCAAATCATTACACAGAGGTTTATTATTTCTGTATTGTATAGCTCTTCTACACAGAACACCTGTCTCTATTATTAAACGAATCATTAGGTAGGTAGGTACCTATCTAATGTGTCTGCATAGAAGAAATTAAGTTTCAAAAAGGTGTATTTAATAATGCACGTCATTGCACGTTTTCTACCCGTCAAAATCTTGTTGTATATGAGTTGAACTAAACATCTCTAAAAGAAAAACTATCCCTAAAAGACCCCGCAAATAAAGGGTAGAACCTAAGGGCTGAAATTTTCAAAAATCGAGATTTTAAAATCTTTCTATGCAACAGTAATGATTTTTCGAGTTTCATTTATAGGTATCCGCCCAAAAAATCGAACGAAACCACCCCGGTCGCTATGCGTTTATTCGTTTGCTTTCCCTAAGGGCTAATGCATCGACAAGAAAGTAAACGAGTTCCACTATCTGCTTTACAAGCAGATACCATGTTACATGGATATGTCTTTGATTGGGGATTTCATAACGGTTGTCCTCGAGAGTTGTAAACAAATCCTTTAACTTTAAACAAATCCCTGGGCCGCATCCCGACTAATTCCAACAAAACGGTTTACTTATAGAAATGTTGAAAATAACTGTGGAGAGAAGCCACTACAATGAGTTGTTGTTAACAGTCGACTCTTGTCAAGAGTATTAAAATGTTTCCTATGGAGTGGAGTAAATGATGCTGTTGCTTTAAGTTAAGAATATTGTAACCGGCTTATTAGAGAGTTTTTGTTCTTCCCGTAATTTTCTACCCGGGTACGCGAAAAGACTGAAATACAAACTGCGCATGCGCGAATCTTCACGTCAACGCGTAGAACTACGCGTGTACGGGAAAAAGGCCTATCTACACGTGCACGGGAAAATGCATTCGTTGGAATTTCGGCCTACGGGTAGTCATCATCGCCTGACGCAAAGGTAACAACAGTTGCCGGTAACCACAGTGTGACCAAGGTAACCGCAGTTACGCAGTTACCAGCAGAGGTAACCATAGTGTGATTCGGTCAACAAGTCGAGAGGTTATAGTGAAGTGCTCCGCAACAAAATTCTGCCATTTAAGGTAAGCAATTTTTAAATTAGAATAGGAAAAGAAAATGAAAGGAATTCTTAAATAAGAATAGGTTGTACGAAATGAATACGAAACAGCTTCTGAAACACTTATGGAGACGTTAGCGTGACGTTAGCGTTTGGTTTTTCACGTATACGTGTAGAAATACACGTAAAAATCACGTGAAGAGCTAGCATCTCCAGCTGTTCGCTCTAGACGCTGTTCTACGCGTCAACGGAAGAAAATCTAATGGGAAGAACAAAAACTCTCTATTAAAATTGTTTATAGTCCAATCAACTTAGTTTAGGAATGTAGCCAGGTACGTAAGGAGGGAGAAATTGGTAGCTTGAGATGTGAACATTTATCACATAAATCAAGCGCTTTCCAATGAGTGGCGAACGATTTCTGTGCGATGAAAACTGCGGAAGTTCCATTTCCCTAGCAACGGCTGGGTTGTACGTGAAAAACACTGAAATTGTGACACAAATTTTGCGTCACGGAAATTTTTGGTTGACCCCCCATGTCAAAAAACACATCAACACGGGAGTGAATCGTAACCAGTAAAACATATCGAAAATCGCCTTGAAAACTATGAGAATTGTATCAGCCGATAATATAATAATTTCATTAGAATGCTGACTTCCCGAAAGTTTATTATAACTGCTGTAGTCTATTGGGCTTGTGAAACGTAGGTAGGTAACACCCACTTCAATTATATTAATTTATTAAATTATTGATTATAATAAATACTTAGGAATTACTCTTAATTATATCATTATTTCTATTCCAACAACAGAAGGTTAATTACCGAGTCTACCAAGGTTGGAAAGTTTTAGCCAATTTTCTAAGAAAATTAAGCTATTGCAATGAATCCAAAATTTCCTTCGTGGAAATTCGTTTTGAAAGTCCTCGAGTTTATCGCTTTTTGGTATGTGTACGTAGAGTTTGATCAAAAAGTTCTGGTTCTTTTCAATTCGCGCGCAAACATGAGGTCGTTGAAACTTCTTGAAGGTCAAAAGCCGTTTACACCGAAGTTTCAAACAAAAAGTTGCAAACTTTTATTGCAAACAACAGTTGCAAACAGTAGTTCAAATAAAAGTTTGCAACTTTTATTTCACAGTTTTATTTCCATGTTTCATGAAAACGTGTGAAACACTTTCGACCTTTATTATGACTCACCTATGTTCTGGTTCCTGGGATCAGTCCTTCCCAGGATGTCAAGCGTCGAGGATGTCATTTTAGCCGGCGTGTGTTGTGTTGTCAAAGCAACGTAGGCCGAGACGATACTGGGTGAGGCCGTCTATGCACTCCAGAGCTACGTACAGTGGAAACGACCTGTTGGACGATTTAAATAGAGATGATGTTGACCCTCTATCCGGTGAAATGAGAACGTACGGAAGTTTTAAAAACTTTTTAAGAATGACCAGTGAGGATTTTGAATATCTAACTTTAATGATTGGTCATAAAATTTCGAAAATGGATACGAATGACCGAAAGGCTATTTCTGTAACGTGTGTAAATTTTTCTGTTTCGTGTTTCTCTTAAGCGGTTCGTGTTTATCTTTTGTTAAGCGTTACTCTTTCTGAGTCACCTGGTTATTTTATATGGCTGTAATATTCTCAGTTCTCGTGTTATTCTGATCAGCTTCGGAATCTTCGAGGCTAATTTCTTTCCTAATCGACTCACGGTGCTGAAATTTAATGGAGCTCGTTTGGGACACCTCAGAAACAAATACGAGGTTCGAAGGATCACTGAATAGCTGATGGGGTCTCTTAGGCTAATTTCTATTCTTTCCAACCTACCGTTTTACTAAGTTTTCAGTTTTGTTGTGTTAACATTTTTATAAAATTTTTCAACATTCACCTACTATAAACCGTGGAGCTTAATAATAATTATAGAACAACGATCTGCGTGGAAGAGCTATGTAATACAGAAATAATAAACCTTTGTGTAATAATTTGCAGCGTTTTACGACTGTACATCAGTCACTAGTACAAAATGATGGGGAAACACTTGTAACTTGTCCAAATTCCTCTGTACATATATGTTTATTTTTACTGTGTATTACAAGTTAACACATGTACCGTAGAGGCGGGTGACTTGAAACACTTTTCAACTTTCAATAGCTGTAGTTCCAGTAGTTTTGCACATAAAAATTTGGTTATGGTGTCAAAAGGTCGAAGGCTCTTCAGAGAACAGAACCGTACTTACCAAACAATTTTTTTTCGGATGAGCAGGTAATTTATTTTTTATAATTGAATAGCTCGGCCAAATAGGGGTCTATGTCACTTTTGCAAACTTTCCAGGAGAGCAGAAATAAATTCGAATTCCTCGGCGAAACCATCTGACCGGCAAATTTACCTAAAACTTGGCGCGACTCTAAAAAGAGCGACATAGACTTTTAGTTTTTGAAATTTAATATTATTCAATAAAAGAAAGATTGGGGAACGTTTCGTTTATAGAAACATGTTTTAATTCCCAGAATAAAGAAAAAAGTCTACCAAGTTGGGTGGGCACTTTAGCCTTCCTCAAAAACTGTAATATGGCCGTATAGAATTAGTTGAAGAATGGAGTACGAGTCGCAATGATTGATATAATGTCAAAGATAGGAAATTTACGTTTGCGCATGCGCACAGACTACTATTAATCCAACGGCAATGAAATTTATAGGGGTATATCTTGGAGCTAAACCGCACAATCCTTGTAAATTTCAAAAAACAAATCGGTCCATTAGTCTCGGAGTTTTGTTTAGGTCGATCAATTTTAGTTTTGCGCATGTGCTATAATTATTTCTCCACCATTTGCGATATAATTTATAATGAATTTTCCTGGAACTCATGCCCATTTACTCCCCAAGTTTGAACGAAATCGGACTAATAGATGATAAGAAATCAACGTTATAATAAATTAACGTTTGCGCATGCGTACATACTAGTATTTGTGTGACGGCAATAAAGTAATAGGGGACCGTCTAGAAGCTATCCCGCATAATCCCAGAAAATATCATCAAACTCTTTCCATTAGACTCGGAGTTTCGCATGAGTCAACAGATACTAGTTTCGCGCATGCACGATGGTTATTACTCTAGCAGTTGCGATGTAATTTATACGGTATTCTTCTAGAACATATACCTAATTACCCACCGAGTTCGAACGAAATCGGGCCAATAGATAATGAGAAATCAATGTTATGAGAAATTCACGTTTGCGCGTGCGCATAGGTTACTGTTGATTCGTCGGCATTGGAAATTATAGGGGACTAGAATTGTTCAGGTTTTTGTTGTTTTTTTTTTTTTTTTTTTTTTAAATCAGTGTCTTACAAAGTTCTACAGACTAGTCATTTTCCTTTTTAGCCAATACATATTTAAAACAAATTCAAATTTTCTGTAAGAGCGTTATAATACGCATGCTAAAAGAGCGTTTGTAAAATGAAATTAACAAAATGTCTTAGCTGCTTAGACTATAAAGTAGAATCGGAAACTTCAATGTAACGAAAATAAGCAACAACATAACCGTTTCAAGTCACCGGCAAAAACGATTTACAATACGATTGTTTAAAAATCGCCCATCAATTATAGCATCAATTCGGAACTGGGAACGGTGAGTCAACTAGTCAGAGAACACATAGTAAAAAACTCAAGTTGCCAATTCTGCCCATATCGGAGACCCAACCCTTAGTGTTTTGAAGTAAAAAACGTCCCTTTTCACACATAACAACTTGAAATAATTTTTAAAAAACGAAAAATCTTGCCAGGCCAAATCTTTTACCGCCAGACGCCTTCTACGATCTCCACAACACAATAACCAGTGATAACGAACCGGAAAATCTTCACACAGAGCTACCAACGAACAAATGCAAAAAATCCCCAAAATGATTTAAGTCACACCCCCGTTTCAAGTCACTCGCCTCTACGGTATCTTTATGAAACGCTTGCATACTCATTTTTTACAACTTCTGCATAAAATCGGCTTCTAAGTTGTCACTTGTGGTTTTATGAAATAGGCCCCAGATGATGTCTTTACATCGAAAGCACTCGCTCCCCGATATTCGACATGCTAGTGACGACCGATGGACTCCTCCGAAAGGAACGTTAATGTTAATTATTCCTTCCCGTTTTTTCGTTAGTCAATCCTATGACCGCCTTCAATAAAACCGATATCGTCTCTATAGATTTTTACGATGTTTTCCTTGAATACTCGGTATTTGGCGTCTAAAAAAACTTTATAGCGTCACTTTTTCCAGCTTGGTAACGTTTAAATGGTTCACTGAAGTGGTAGAGTCATTAGTCAAACGGTAGGATTGGATTAGTGCGTTACTGATTGGTTTCAAGTGTGGTGACGACCTTAGTGCTTACTGATCGGATATCACTATGATTAGTGATCCGATTAAATTGGTATTATTGTGTACATTGTATATGTTTAACAGTAGTGCGGAACACGATGCCCAAAAACCATTATTGCTTACACGGTATATTAACGAAGGCAAAATTGATGAAGCTAGAAGACTCGCAAAGAACAAGCCATGGGTGGGAGAAACGGAAAGTTATTCTGGATTCCTCACCGTGAATAAAACCGCCAACAGTAATCTGTTTATTTGGTATTTTGCCGCCGAGGAAGATGATGGCGACGCACCAGTGGCCGTTTGGCTAAACGGCGATCCCGGATGTTCAAGCTTGTTTGGGGAGTTTTTCCAAATCGGTCCTTACGCACTGACAGATGTAGGAATTCACAAGCGAGAAGTTTATTGGAGTAAACGAATGCATGTTCTATTCATTGACAACCCAGTAGGGACGGGATTTAGTTTCACTACAAACGATTACCCTACAGACGTAATTAAGGTCAGCAAGTACTTGTTCACTGCTTTGACTCAGTTTTATCAGCTTTTTTCTGAATTGCGAACACGTAGTTTATACCTCATGGGAGCATCGTACGGTGGTAAGTACATCTCGGCCCTAGGTCACGCTATTCATTTTTACAACGGCCGAAAATCAAATGGGCCCAAAATTAATTTGAAAGGGATTGCTATTGGCAACGGTTTGATCGATCCTATCAATCAATTGGTTCAAGGGCCTTACATGTATCAAGTTGGTCTTATTGATGATAACCAACTTTTACAAGTACAAAAACTCACCTCCAGAATTGCGAAGAACATCAAAGCTAGAAATTGGGAAAAGGCAACAGCTGGGTTCAAAGAGCTTTTTTGGAGTCATGAAGGAGAACCAACCAGTTTACTCCAAAACAATACAGGATTCACCTCATATAACAGCATACTTGTCAGCCATAATGAATCGTTTACTCTTCTAAAAACAGTAATGGAAATACCAGACGTTAAACAAAATCTACACGTTGGAAATTTGAACTTCAGTGATGGTAAGATTTCTGAAAAATTCCTCTTCAGTGACATAATGAAATCCGTCTTACCCTGGTTCAAAGAAATGCTGGTAAACTACGACGTCCTTCTATACAGTGGGCAGCTTGACATAATCTTACCTTATCCCACGCAGGAAGCATTCCTGAGAAAAATGCCATGGTTACAAACACATAAGTATTTGGATACAACTCGTAAAATTTGGCGAGTCGGCGATGAAATCGCTGGCTACGCTAAAACTTTGTATCACAAAAAACCTGGCACAAAAGAATTGTTACATTTTACCCACATCCTAGTGCGAAACGCAGGGCATCGTGTTCCAACGGATCAACCAGAAGCCGCTTTTGACATGATTACGAGATTCACGTCAGAAAAATACCCTTTTTGAATACGCTTCTCTTTTTATAATCTACTGAATGAAGTATTCTAATATCTGTGGCATATTATGTAGGTACGACAATGAGGTTGGTTGCATCTTTGTTCATGCACCAATACCAAGTTTTCAACAAATGGATAAGAAAACAACCATTGATTTTTCACTTCACTTGATGTGCAATATAGATTCAATAATTATGACTCTTCATTTTGTCTTCAATTATCCCTCTGTATTTTTAATGTTGTTACTAATTGCGATACATTGGTAACAAAAACGATTACGATTTATTAGGTAGGTACATTTTTTTCGAAAATAAATTACTTAAAGCTCTCTAAAATTCTCCCCACAAAATTTGCTGTTTTACGTTTCAAAATGCGTAGAAATTAAACATATTGGAAAGTAAAGCATGCATTACAGGGACGTCCCTATGAATGGATTGTATATAACATTGGTGAGAGTTAAAATGAGAGAAAAAAATCGATAGAAATCGAAAAAATGTTCAAAATCCTAAAATTAATTTTCTTAGCAAACTATCAATTAGAATTTTTCAGCTAAAACTTTGATACCAAGTTTTTAGGCACACAAAAATCAGCAAATTCAAAACAAAACCTTGACCCCGCTGGGGGCCCAGACCCCCCGGATGTCTACTTAGAGTCCGTGGCTAAAAGTCAAGAAACATGGAACATGCCAGGCAGAAGTGACTAAGTAACAAAAACCAAATTTTTCAGGAGCTTCATACGACAAAATAGAATCGAAATTAGAAGGAATTACCTAGGTAGGTAATTTTCTGTTATGGTTATAACCAAGATTAACTTCTCAACCAAGTGACAACAAAACAAGCGGTATTGTTTACTATATCCATTTATAACAAAAATAAATATAAAACTACGACATGAATAGAAGAACAAGTACGAAAGAAATGCGTGATAAATCGAGAGCTTTCCAACGAATGGAGAACGGTTTTTGTCCGGTGAAAGCTAAAGAAGTTTCATTTCCACAGCAGAGGTTTGGTGGTACGTAAAAATAAAATTAAAATGTTTATGTAAAATTGTCGGTCTCATCTTTTCGCTTCGGCAAAGTTGCTGCTTATTTAGTGTATAAAAAACGCTTGCATACGAGTCTGCAACACATTGGGACATTTTATGTCTTTAGTTGCAGACTCGTATGCAAGCTCTAAGAGCCACTCAGCTGATCCGGACCCCGGGCATCGTCAAGTAAATTTCCCAAAGAGGCTACATACGAAATTACAGCTTCCTAGTGTATAAAGTATAGAAATTAGCTTTAAGAGCCACTCATCTGATCCGGACCCCGGGCATCGTCAAGTAAATGTCCTAAAGAGGCTGCATACGAAATTACAGCTTCCTAGAGTGTAAAGCATAGAAATTAGCTCTAAGAGCCACTCAGCTGATCCGGACCCTGGGAATCGTCAAGTAAATGTCCCAAAGAGGCTACATACGAAATTACAGCTTCCTAGTGTATAAAGTATAGAAATTAGCTTTAAGAGCCACTCCTCTGATCCGGACTCCGGGCATCGTCAAGTAAATGTCCTAAAGAGGCTACATACGAAATTACAGCTTCCAAGAGTGTAAAGCATAGAAATTAGCTTTAAGAGCCACTCAGCTGATCCGGACCCTGGGCATCGTCAAGTAAATGTCCCAAAGAGGCTACATACGAAATTACAGCTTCCTAGAGTATAAAGTATAGAAATTAGCTTTAAGAGCCACTCTTCTGATCCGGACTCCGGGCATCGTCAAGTAAATGTCCTAAAGAGGCTACATACGAAATTACAGCTTCCAAGAGTGTAAAGCATAGAAATTAGCTTTAAGATCCACTCATCTGATCCGGACCCTGGGCATGGTCAAGTAAATGTCCTAAAGAGGCTACATACGAAATTACAGCTTCCAAGAGTGTAAAGCATAGAAATTAGCTTTAAGATCCACTCATCTGATCCGGACCCTGGGCATCGTCAAGTAAATGTCCTAAAGAGGCTACATACGAAATTACAGCTTCCTACAGTGTAAAGTATAGAAATTACCAATTAAAATTATTTAACCACCGCTTCACAAATTAACAGTTCTCGCAATATTCGGATCACTTGCTATGAATCACATCAACGAAACACCAGCTCAATGAAATCATCAGAAATTAACAAGGCGGTGGCAATCATGTTCACAATATCAATTATTGAAAATGATCACCTGTGTGTAAACAATTATTCATATAACCATGCTCATAACTCAGCTTTTTGGCCACGCACTTCGCAGTAGTTAACATAATATGGTTGGATAAATCGAGAGCTTTCGAACGAATGGTCAACGAATTTTGTGGGATGAAAAACGACGAAGTACCATTTCCCTAGCAACGACTCGGTTGTAAGCGGAAATCATCAGAATATTTGGTAACAAATTTGGTAACGGTTTTCGAGTTATGTGCTATAGCAAAGACATAAAATGTCAAAATGTTGGATTATAATGAAGTCATGCAAACGCTTGCATACGAGTCTGCAACACATTGGGACATTTTATGTCTTTTGTTGCAGACTCGTATGTGTTGCAGACTCGTATGCAAGCTCAAAGAGCTACTCAGCTGATCCGGACCCTGGGCATCGTCAAGTAAATGTCCTAAAGAGGCTACATCAAATTAAACCGTTCTCGCAATATTCGGATCACCTGCTATGAATCAAATCATCTAAACACCAGCTCAATGAAATCATCAGAAATTAACAAGCGGTTGCAATCTTATTCACAATATCAATTATTGAGAATGATCACCTGTGTGTTAACAATTATTCATGTAACCATGCTCATAACTCAGCTTGTTGGCCAATCACTTCGCAGTAGTTATCATAATATGGTTGGATAAATCAAGACCTTTCGAACGAATAGTCAACGAATTTTGTGGGATGAAAAACGACGAAGTGCAATTTCCCTAGCATCGTCTCGGTTGTAGGCGGAAATCATCAGAAAACCATTCGTTTATGTGCCAAAGTAAAGACATAAAATGTCAAAATACTATGTTACTAAACAGATCCCCATAATATTCTTAACAGTTAGGCTAAGTCCAACGTAGAAGGCAAATTCGTCCGTGCGATGCGTTAGGTTTGCGGCCGTGCGATCAAACCTACACTGTGCAGTAGAACTTCTGTCCTCCGTAGAATGGTACAGACGAGGATGCAGCAGTACGATTCTACGCTGACGGTTCCATTTCATACCATAGGATGAGGTAGGGACACACTTATCCACATCGTACGGACGGAACGCATCTGACGGATAGGATTTTAGGATTCGTAATGCTGTTTTGAACGGGTGCGAGCACAACTATCCGTAACGTACGCATCGGAGATCGGCAATGCCGAAGGGAGTTCCGAAGAGAGCATCCCACTCAGGGATAGGCGATAGTAGATAGTTCAGCACTATCGATAGGCCGATACTATTGGTTAAACACGATCGATAGGTACTACCGATAGTTTTTCTCCCATAGTCTCCGATAGTTACTCTATTCCATACGTACCTGTCCAATGAGGAATTTAATGTTATTGAATTGAATTATCAATTACTTGCAGGATTAGGTATATTTATAAGATTACACAAAGGTTTGAACCGAAAAACGAATTTATTTAAATTTATGAAAAGCATATCATTTATGAAAAAAAATATCAAGAGTGTGACAGTTCCCGCAAGATCCAAGGGAATGCGCTGCCGTCGCTCCGTTGTTTCCCAACGGGCGTCGGGCACTTCTTCCCGTGTTTTCGAAAGCCTGCGTTTGGCGATGGATGGGTGATCCTAGAACTGGAAAACCTATCTTCTCCGAACGTAGCATATATGCTATTAGTACGAGTTGTATCTCTTATGGTACTGTCACACCCCTCTCTATCTATGAGTGTGGATTTAGGCTAAGTTTATTATAAGAGACAAGTTAATTTGAATAAGGAACTTTTTGCCCTTTTTCGTTCTTCTTCTTTACTGAAATACCTCCATACATTTGATTTTACTGGCATACTTATTGGCACTGAACTACTACACGCAAGAAATGAAGAAATGGACTGAATGAAACTGAAGCACCGGAATATGCTACACGGCATGGAGGGGGAAGGAAGAGAAAGAAAAACGATTAGGTAAATCGTATGGGTAAGCTGGGGGCCGGAAAAAAAATTACGAAATTTTTCAAAGATTTTTAGAAAAAGACCTGACTTCATGCCTTTCGTTTATACAGAAGAAAAAAAAATAGAGAGAGAGTTAGAAGGTAAGTGGTAGAGTCAGTACAACGAATTTTGTTTGTTTGCACTAGTTCTAGTTATTTCTCGAAATTAGTTACTCACAGCAGGTATTAAATACTGACACGAGCGGTGCAGCCTTTACTCTGGGAATCCCATTTCAAAGTACTCCACAATGGAGTGTGGAGTTCAGGTCTTTGAAGTGGAATTCCCGGGGTTGAGGCTGCACCACTTCTGTCAGTATTTAATATCACAGCCTTCCAAATGCTGAGAACTTCAAATCTAGAAAAAAGTAAACTATCCATCGATACTTTACGACCATCGACAGTAGACATCAATAGTCAAGAACTATCGATATATCGATAGTAACTATTTATTGCCCATTCCTAGCTCTGCTTTCTCAACGGAAGTTAGTAAAAAACGTTGTCTATTTCCACGAAAAATAAAGAGTTACAATGTTAAATCGATTTCGACAGTTAGACCTCATCAGTAACAAACAATAACTGAAGACACATTAGGAATAACACAGCTTTTATAGTCTCAGGTGAAGGGAGATTGAATCCCATTGGTCAAGGGAAAGGGAAGGGGCAGGAGGTACAACCAATTAAGTGCAAACAAGGTGACGGCAAAGTGACGGGGAATTATAGCTAATTAGATGAAGTGAAAGGGGGAAAAAATAACTTAATATGGTTTCAACCTTGTGAAGGGATAATTCCAAGCTTTATAGAAATGGACCTATCAGTGGAGAAATATATTGAGGTATATCCTCATTCAAACATTTACCTGATCTGTCACTTTTAATAATTTCGAATTTTTCAAGTACATTCAACATACCTCCCTTTGGACAAAAATGAAGAAATTCAACAAACTGTCTATCTGTCAAATCAAAATTGTAGGTATGATTGGATTCATTAAGATGATGTAGACTTACCCTTATTTTCCCTGAAATCCTTCTGATGCTCTACTATTCTTTCCCTGAATTTCCTACCAGTTTGACCGCAATATTCGTAGCCACAAGAACATTTTAGTTTATAAGCCCCAATTTTATCCTGAACATTGATTGTGTCCTTAGCAGATCCTAGTAATGCTTTAAGACTATTTTTAGTTCTAAAACCTACTTCGTAACCTCTCGATGATAGAATTTTGCCGATTTTTTCCGAAATTTTCCCATAATAAGGTATACTTATTCATTGCTTTTCTTCTAAATTTACATCTTCCCTGGCTAGATTGGAAACTTTTTCCCTACTCTTTTTCCTAACAACCTTATCCCATATGGTATCAACGAGATCTCCTGCATATCCGTTACTAGCCGCTATGCGCTTGATAATGGATTACCCGCTGCTTTCTCATCTGGGCAATGTCTCTAAGATAATGGCAAATGTTCAGGAGTATGAGGAACTTTATAATTTAAGAATCCCACATTATTTCAATCACCAATTACGGGAAAAAATTAGGCTAGGTCTTGCTTTATTTCCTTGTAACAATGTTGGGCAGAAAGTGGTTGCATCTAATTAGCCAGCCGTTTGGCCGTGCATAGCATCGACAGAGAGACAGACAGACAGACGGAGTTTCATTCTTAAAAATAAAAGAGATATCAGCGCATCATTGCTTCATGTTCTCGCGCCTAGAAATCCGAAGGTTTTCTCGAAGTTCTAGCCCTCATAGAAGACGAGCAGTTCAACCTACAGCGTTGCGGATAGTTTTAATCGATTCTTTGGAATAATATTTATCATTTGCAAGCGAAAAATCATCACTGCTACCTTGAAAGTTTTCAAGATCTCGATTTTTGAATATGTTATTACTACCCTTAGGAGTTGATAAAAACTGATGCCGATGGTACTGGCACATCCCCGGCCGATGCCAGATTTTTTAGCAAACTTTCATAAACTTTGGTTCAGCAGTATGAAAATCGGTGACCGGCGTACGACGCACGGCATAAGGCGGACGGACGGATATATTTTTTCATTTTATTCGATTTTCGGATTTTACGCATCTTGAAACGTAAACCCAAAAACTTTGAGGAGGGGTGGGGGGGGGGGGGGGGGGTTAAAAATTGTTTTTCTTGGTCGATCACAAAAGTTTATTATTGAAAATAATAAACTAAAATTAGTTGAATAATGCCCCCTCTGCCATATAATGTACATCACTTAAAAGGTTTCGTCTTTTCAGACGCCTGATTGGGTCATTGCTACGATAATGATTGAATTTGGGAGTTTGATTGATTTTTTTGTTTCTTATTAATCATTTAAGCTGATGTGTTTGTAATGGCTTGGCGAGGTCGAGATCACTTCGCATCAGCACTTTGGTAAATTTAGTTTGGATGGACACCTTGGACTCTATAACAACCAAATACCCATCAATGATGCATTCTTGGAGCCTACATATATATAGTTTGAAATTAACAGATTATACCACTTACGAAATTTGATTTACTGTGATATCACTCAGCGTGTGCATAAAGGTAAATTCCACCTAGCATCATTTTCTCACGCCCCCGTCAGCCGGTCTCTCTCAAATTCGGAAGATAGATGGAAGAGACTAATTTGAGCATTCGCTAGCAATTTCAACATAATCCTATTATTAGTAGCTATTGCGCATGCGCGAATATGCATTCCTTTTTAAACGAGCCTAATTTCAAAAGTTTTCATCTGATTTTGATGAAATTTTCAGGGAATGTGCGGGTTAGAGTGTAAATGGCCCACTGTTAAATCCATACTTCTCATTACTCCATTTTGCACATGCGCTAACGTAAATTAATTCAAGCATAATTTTTTATGCCCTAGTCGTCCAATCCCGCTCAAGTTTGGTGCATACTTGGGGGACAATGGTTTGATTATTCATGTTAATTTTATCACAATTGCATCATTATTAGCTCCTGCGCATGCGCGAAAGTGTACTCCGAGAACAAAGTCAAGTTTTCATCGGATTTTGATAACATTTTCTGGGAATTTGTGGGTTAGGCTGTAGATTTTACCCTACCAATTTCATTTTTCTCAAATAATTACTCCATTCTGCGCATACGCTAACGCAGGTTACTTCAAGCATCATTTTCCCGTTTTTTTAAACATCTTTACTTGTGAAGAATAAAATTGCGAGGTCTTGGAACTGTAAAAGTGTGAACCCTTCTCAGAGGCACGATGTATTTATTTATTTATTTATTTATTTAATTTTATTTTTATTTATTTATTTTTTTTTTAATTTTATTTACGGGCGAAATTGCCCAATTTACAGTTTAAGTATGGTAATAATGATAATTTGTATCTAGATTTAATAACAATGCTACGTTAAATTCAATAACATTAAACTCACAACAAACAAAACAAGCTTTATAGGTATGGCAACAAAATAGAGATCACAAACTCTCAACAATAATAAATAGCACAACAAAACAATTATAAGAATGGGGTTACATAAATAATTTAAGAAATTCTTGACTATAACAATAATTTACAATGTCTCTTGAACGCCAGCTCACTTAAACAAAGAAGGTCGACATCCGACGATAAACCAACCAATCGGTTGAACTCCCTCTGGCATCTAATCAGGGGCCCACCATGCAAATAGCTGGTCGTCACAGTTGGGAGAAAAAAAGTTTGCATGTGGCGAGTTGGATAGGGCGGCACATAAAAGTTCAAGTGTGAGAGCAGAGAAGGACAGTCAATTCCACCGTTGGCCAATCTATGTACGAAAATTACGTCTGCTCGCTCACGTCGCCTCCTAAGAGTCTCGAGGCCCATTACTCTCAGCATTTCCAAGGGATCAAACTCTTCCCATTTATTGCCCATTTTGAAAGAGAGATATCTTAGGAACCGGCGCTGTACACACACAGGATGCGCCATGTTCTGATCATATATTACATACGGGGTTTAATAATTATAGATCAATGATCTGCTTAGAAGGGTTATCTAACACAGAAATAATAAACCATTGTGTAATAATTTGCAGCATTTTTTTTATTGTCATTGAAACCTTCGAAAAATCTGACAAACTTCTGAGTGTGAGAACATGGAGAAATCATGAGCTGCTAGCCATCGATTGCTAAATTCCATTAATGATTGCTGGAGACTGGAATTGCGTTGAGAATCTCTGCTAATATAATTTCCATGGATTCCAATGGAATTAACAGCTGATATAGTTCCGGTGGAATTACTACTTTGCGGAATCAAGTTATCACCATTGTCCGTACTAGTCTACCAGTGAATGTACTAGTGAAGCATTGGAACCTAGGTGCTTTAATTTATCTCATAAATTGCTTCCGAGTCAATTTATAGGTAGCGGAAGTATTTTTTTCACTTTTGAAAGATGAAACATTTTTTTTTTCCAAAATCAATTCTTCCTGTCGCTTTCTACGTGTTAGACTATTCTGGACAACTTTCGTTCCGTGTCTGTCACCTGTGTTTGTGTCTGTGTGGGTGTTTGCCGTGTGTCCGAAAATCTTTGTAGTGAACTTAATTTCCACAATTTTACGCAGATTTTTATGAATTATGTTCATGGAATGTGCGGGTTAGGGTGTAGAAGCTGTGGTCCTCTGACAGTTTAGTTGTTCTTAAATCAACACTTTACTCAGCGCGTGCGCAAACGTGAATTCTATTAAGCGTCATTTTCTCACACCTCCGTCGTCAAACCTCGCTCAGATTTTGAGCATACCTGGGAGAAATTATTTTGAGCTTTCACTAGCAATATCAACATAATCCTATCGTTATTAGCTCTTGTTCAAGCGCGAACGTGAAACCCTTGAAACAAGTTTAATTTTCACAGTTTTCATCATTCTGATGACGTTTTTGGGGAAAGTGCGAGTCAGGGTACGGATGATGTCCTATCACTTTTATCTTTCTCAAATCATTACATCATTCTGAGCATGCACAAACACATAAATTACTTGAAACATTATTTTTCCACACCCTTGCCATCCGACTCGCTTAAATTTGGTGGATATTTGAGGGACTACAATTAAAGTACCTATTACGTATAAATTTCAACATAAGTTTAATCCCAGAAACAAGTTTAATTTCTGTTTTTATCCGATTTGGATGATATTTTCTGTTCGGACTGGGCTGTAGATTATCATCCTATTATTACCTGCATTTTGATTAACTGTATTCCGTTTCGGGATTTTTCATGATTATTAAAACCATGTCAATTATCTATGCTTTTCTTAATGTTATTTTCAGTTAATAGGTACTTAATTACTTAAATATCGTTATATTCAGATCAGGGGGACTAATAAAGGGTCGTAGTTTTTTATCGATTTTATGTCCATCATCCACTACCTCTCAAGTTCCATCAAGAGTCCAACCATAAAGTTTATTACCAGAAAGATGAATATCTAGCCACATTTTTTCGTATGAATGGACTCTCCGAATGCTCAACTTCCTGGTTTACATCAAGTTACTTACATCACGTACCAATGATTCTTAGTTACAAATCTTAACTGTTTTTTTCAAAATAGTAATTATTGAAGAAAAGGGAAGTCGATGAAAACTTTGTCTTTTCCCACAAAATGAAGCGTTCTAATGTGTTAGTTCATCATCAGTTGTACAAACAATAATTAAGTTCAGTTATTCTGTACCACCTTAATAAAAAAATTCATCAAATCCAAACAACTTGTAATTTTAATTGAATTTTTGAATTTAAATCTAAAATTGTGTTCTTGACCTCCTCCTTCACCACTTCCTTTGACCTTTTAACAATCTCTGACCTGATATGAATCAGGTTAGGGGGGGAAGGGGGGTTATTTGTGGGATTTCAACCAATGGTATGGATGATTATTATGTTGATGGGCAGCCTCCAAAGGATGATGATGATGAGCTTCAGTTGCTGTGGGAATGATCTCCTCATGCTGTTTTCATCACTAGGGGGCAAGGTGTTTAGTTCAAGATGGCTATATTAATGTAATCTGTTTAACTTGTTTGTGATCAAAAGGCTTCACAAATTTCCACAAAAGAAATAAGGTGACTGAACAATACAAACAACAACAAGAAACCTGGTACCTACATAAACCATTAGTTATAGTATTAGTAAGTTATCAAGGATTTAGGTAGCCCCCCAGAGGTGCAATGGGGCCCTAAATCCTCGAGAAAGAGGTAGGGGAGAGTGACAGTATCTCGTGGAAGAGATGCCCACTCCTACTAATAGCATTATGTGCTATGTTTGAATAGATTGGTTTTCCAGTTCTTGGATCACCCATCCAACGCCAAACGCAGCCTTTCAAGAACACGAGCACAGGAGTGCGACGCCCGTTGGGAATCAACGGAGCGACAGCAGCGCTTTCTCTGGGATTCTGACGGGAACTCTGTCACAAAGTAGTACCAGTTTTATTAATGAATCCTTTTATAAGAATCAAAATTAGTTTAGTCAATAATAATAATGATAATAACGGAATAACATGTAAGTTGCAACAACACATACATACATGCATAACTCAACGAACAAAGTGAACACAATAGCTCATTTTTCCAAATGCGCTAAAAATTGTTACTCGATTGTCGCAAAATCAAAAAATTATGTACAACTTTCTTCCAATAAGGAATTCGATTAAATATAAACCTATATCCTTAATTTGCGAATAGCTGGTATTCTTCGAGTACTAAAAATACATTTAACTACTGTCATATAAAGCAATCAATTCCGTAATTGCTAGTAGACAACCGACTCAGTGTGTAACCATCTATATCATTTCTGTGCAACAAAAATGTATTTGTATCATAAAATTTGAAAAATATGTTTAGAACTGTTTTGTTTTGGAGGTTTTTTCACAAAAAATAAATTAAGGAGCCATTTTAAATAAAGAACATGGAGCATATTTGGAATCACCGTAAAATTTCCTATAAGATAGGGTAAAAAATAATTTAGTCCAGTCAGAATCGCATTTCGGCCCACTGTGCTGTGGTGAAGTGGCAACCTCCCCCAGGTTAGGTTGTTGATCAATCCCCTGCCAATCAAAATGGTGGCGTATGAATGATCTGTTGTTCACTTTAACATTCAAGAAGCTGCTTTACCAAGGTCTGTTTGGCTCAAGAAAGATCGAGGTAAAATATCAGCACAAGAAGGTGATCTTCAATACTGGAACAAAACCAAATATTTTATGAGGACTTAGCAGCGTTTTCTCCAGTCCATAAAATTAATACATTTATTATATTATATGAAATTCCTATTACTTTCTATGTTAGACCTCTTTATGTATTTGGTAGTTTGTCAACAATTCCAAGGTAGAAAAACACATCGACCGGAGGATGGCGGGAGGTGCTGGAACACGCCAATTCCTTCCCTTTGCTCCCATGACCTCCCCGATACCTTCTCATTTTACGACCATTGCGATAGATTTTGTCAGTGTTGGAATGGGGGGAAAACTTTACAATCAAAATAGAAGTAAAGGTTGATATTTTTCACTCTACATCGACATCTTTCTCATATATATGGTAGGTAGTTGTATTTGGCAGGCTAGTGCGAAATCGATGGTACATATATATCACCTTCTTGCTGGTCACATAGGTATCTATAGTACGGAACATGTGATGGTAGACTGGTCCATATTTCATATTCAGCTTCACTAGGAGAATGAATGAATGAATAAAAACATATTTTTATTGACATTCAAACTATGCATTATACTTACATAATAACTAAACAACATGATACGATACGATAAAGTTAAGCGTCAGCCGGAGTTAACCGATATACATGAATCATTGCTTTAATAATTTTTAATAGTTACCTATGTATTATTAATTATTTTTGTTATGTAGTATTCACTTTTGTCCGTAGACTCGAAATTGGAAAAAATCCTGAAAGAAATGAATTGACGTCGTAGGTAGACCCTTGACCCTGTTTGGGAGACCGCTAGTCCCCTTTTGCATTTAACTTGAGCTTTGGCTGAACATTGGAGAAACGTGTAACGCGCTCCATTTTAAATTTCAGCTTCGTTACTTCATGTTTCGTTTCGATACTTCCCGAGGGTTCTCCATTTAAAATTGTAGCTTCATAGGTTGAATTGCAATGAAATTAGCTCCGAAGGTCAATCAGCTGATCTAGGGAGATTCAGACTTAACGATTCTAGATGTCCCAAGAGTTCTTCATTTCAATTTTTAGCTTCATCGTTTAAATAGCAAATAGATTAGGTCCGAAGACCAACGTGGGGAGCTTTAGAAATATGTAAATTAACAATCAGAATTGCAAAAAGCTTATATCCAAACTATTTTAAGCCCGATTTCACGAGGAAATGTCACTGTATCTAGAGATGTGATTGTTTTTATCTCAACCTCAGCTGGACGACAAGTAACAAGCTATTGCCGAAGATTGAAGCGGAGAGACGAACAAGATTTAGTGGATACCTCACTCAACCATTGCAAAAGGTCTTGATATTAAGGCAGTCTCAAATACTTCCTTCAGGCCTGATGGGACGAGACCTGTCCAGCATCTACCGATTTATTTTGCTGTGATCCCGCTTTCCCAATAAATGTCCGCCTCCTTCTCCTCTTTTGTCAAACCTCTCCAGACTGAGGGGTCGAGGAACCGACGTTTCAGTCTACGTGGCCGATTTCAGTTTATCCCTTCGCAGTAAACAGAACACAAGCAAGAGCAACCTTTAATATTTTATTGTTAAAGATGTAAAGTAGCAGTAGATGTGTAGAATTTAAAAAAAAAACAGCCATTCGTACGCCTCACATTTTCTCTGAACCGATTACACCAAGATTTATTCAATGTTCTCCATAGATCAAATTTGGGCGCTCGACATTTCACTTTCCTTCAAAATGTCTAAGGTTATATTTAAAGGACACAACATATAGAACATAGGGAGCAATCCTGAACTACTAAACTTTTCAAAACTCCCAACAGTTGATTGGTTTTTACAAAGCTTGATCAATTACATATTCTCGGATCCCCATCTATCGCCAACCACAGCATTCCAACAACGTGAGAATGACGCCGACGCCCGGTGCGGGAGCGGCGGGTGCGCATTCTCTTGTATTCTGACGGAAACTGTCACAACTGATATCAACATGAATGTAATCTTTTAGGGTCAACATCTATTGTTCTAACATTAGAATGAAAAGTCGCGTTGAAGTTTGACAAGCTTTTCACCTATAATAGTGACCTTTTCCTTAATTAAGGAATCCAGGTGCAAAAGCGAGCATAAGACTAAATAATTGAGGGCCGGTTTATCAATTACATTTATCCAAGGGTTATCGTTATCCTCCAGATAACACATTTGGGGGTGTTTACCCATCCCTAGTTGAACCATATCTGGAGTTTTAATTTATCTTATCCCCGGGCGGCTGGATAATAATATAACTGGAGGTTAATGAGATATCTACAGCTTTCTAACCTCAGTCAAGTTAATTTGTTTACAAATTCTGTTTAAATCACAAGCTTGGTTGCCTTCATTTTTGTACCTTCCAATGGATATATTTTGGGATAGGTCTTCACATAGCAGCGGAGGATTCATTGAATGGGAAAGAAGACCGAATACAGTAAGATCCCATGCAGAAACCCTACTAAAGTGGGACGAGAGCGTATTTATATTGAGGTTTCAGTTGGACAAAGATACCGTTCGTTACATTCTAACGGAGTTCAAAGATGAAATTGAGTCCACAACTTACTGATCACAATAATTCAGGTTGGAATATCGCAAATTTAATGCATTTCTCAATTTCTCTCTATAGGCATGAAGTAAACGGCAGAAGGTGGTGGTTTCTTATTTGCGTAGCTTCATTATATGATGGACACTGTTGTGGAAATAACGTCGGACCCGGGTTTTTAATAATCGATCCTCGAAGAAAATATAGCACCATGAGTGAATTGCCCTTATTTTGTTGCCTGCGAAAACCAATGAGGATGCTAAGATAAGTTTGAATAATAGCTGAACGTTTTTCTTTTATTTCGTTCGGGTTTTGATTTTACCAAATTTTGTGCCAACCTAGTCCGATAAGTATTTTTCTAAGTTGTTCGGCCCAGTTGTATTTTTCCATACTGTGTCCGTTTACAACTGTTCTCACCAACTGCTTATAGTAAATTTGGGGATATCTCTCTCCTCCAATCCTCAGTATTTTCTCCCACCGCCCTAAGCAGCGATCAAGAATTTGTGCCCCAATATTTAATCTTCCCGTCTCTGTTCTAATCATATATCCAGGTGTCCCATGGAGTAACAATAGAACAGCTTTGGTGAATTTTGATTGAGTTTTGTCAATCTCGTCCCAATAACGCAAACTCCAGATTTCTGAAGTGTAAAGCAGAACGGTACCTACCAACGAATCAAATATGCGACAGGCGGGTTCCCAACTTTGGCATTGGCTGTTAGTTAACCAAAACTTGCTTTGCACCTACCCAAGCTCTCATTGCCTTTGATTTAACATTAACCATGGCTTTTGAAAACAATCAAGTGGACCCAAAAGGAACTCCAAGGTATATATATTCTGATGCTACTGATACTGGACAGTTACCAATAAGGTTTTTTTTACAGAAACACACTAATTTTGTTTTAGATGCATTCATGCTAAGGCCCATAAAACTAGAAAATTCATGAATGGCATGTAATTTTTTCTGTATCTGGCTTAGAGTCCCCAAACAATATCATCTGTGAATAACAAAAGTAGGATGTTGCTTACTCCATCTACGTTTATACCACTTTCTATCCATAATCCATGGTTCTAGTCCGTTCAAAAAAGGAAAGGAAAAAGGGACTGTAGAAGTCATTCTTGTTATATGCTAATCATCGTGAAATGTAAACTAACAAATTTTGAGGGGGCGTTACAATTTTTTGAAACAACCGAAAAATCATTACTATTACAAAGAAAGTTTTCAACATCTTGATTATCCAATAGTTGAGCCCTTCAACTCTACCCTTTAGGGTTGGTCGAAATTGATGCCGAGATTACTGGCACATCCCAGGCAAATGTATGATTTTTTGAGCCAAATTTATAAAGTTTGACCAAGTAGTTTCGGAGAAAAGCTTGGTAGGTTGGACGAACGGATTTTATTTGTTGCAGCTTTCGGAATCTAAGTATCATGAAACGTAAACCCACAAATTTTGGATGGGGAGGGAGGGTTATTTATTTATTTATTTTTATTTTATTTTTCTTGGTCGATTACAGAGGTTCATTATTGAATATAATAACCCAAAACAGCGTGCTGCTCGGCTTATAATTTCTCAAAAGACCACATTCGTACCCCTGCCCAATAGGTACCCCAAGAAAATCAGAAACAGTTGCGAATGTTTCCACAGTCATAACAGTTATTTCGTAATGTGCCCTCCATCAATTGTGAATTGTTGTCCTGCTGCAAAAAATTGGTCAATTGAAAAGAGAAACTGAAGGGAAAGAATGGAAATTGGCTGGTAGGTTTTGAGGTCTCGTCCATGGAAGGTAATTAGCAAAGTTTTAGGAACAACCTGCGGGCGCCTGCTCCCTTGCTAGTTTAATTACTTTTAATTCGGGAGATCACTTTCCGCGAGTTGGGGTTCAAACCAATTCATTTACTGAAGTTCTTCTTTTGATTCAATTGACACTGGTAAAGTTTGAGAGCCTGAAGCTTCGTTGTCCTCTGTTACCTCATCGCGGTACTACTAACGGTGTGGAACGCGAAATCAACGTTAACATCGGCTGGGTGTTGATGAAGGCAAAGGTTACCTCAGTCATTCTTACGGTTCAGTCTTTTGTACCGAAACAGAGAAAGGTAGTACCTTCCCGAACTGTAAAAACCATCGTGCTAAGGACAGACTCCTATCGATTGGGTTGGAATAGTGGCTTCTAGATCAATTATATTATAAATCGACTTCGAAGTTTTGTCACCAATCTTGAAGCAGTGAGTGGCATATCAAGGTACATCAATCTCTTCATTTTCGTTGAAAAGTAGAAGCTCCGTTGATTTAATTTGTCTAAATTTGTACAGTTTAGGTTTTAGGATTTAGGAAGATCAAGCACCAGTTCCAGTCTTGGTAAAAAGTTTTTTATTGGCGACATTTCGGCATCTGACTGTAAGCCCTATTGATGCCAAAGTATATGCACAGATACTACACAGATATATATAATAGGAATCACATCTGTTGGGTAGCCATTTTCGGTGTACCCAACAGATGGGATTTCTATTATATATACGTGTGTAGTATCTGTGCATATAATTTGGCCCTATAATAGTTCTCTTTGGGGCATATAATAGTTTAACTTGCCGAACCACCCTAATAGGCTGACTGAGCACTTAAAGCTAGTTTCGATGCCATTCATCCTGAGAAGTTGAAATTCGAAACGAAACCTCTGTGAGACAGTTAGAATATAATGTTCAATGCTCCGTTCAAGCGTTGGACGTCCCTCAGAAATTCTCATTTCGCCACTCCTTGTGAAACATTAATCTACTTAAAGAAAATGCGCTTAATAAATATGTGGCTCATGACGTGAATACTTCTATATATTTTTTGGTATATTTATGTTAATAAGGGTTCTAACAACTGTGATGGGTGATGAGTGGTTACACCTTCTCGATTCTTGCATGTGCTAGTCCTTGACATATTCTGGAGTTACATGTTAGCAGAGCTAGGTTTCGAACCACACCCTCACCTTCACCCAGCCCCTCTATTATTGAATTTCCTGTCCCCCCCCCCTCCCCGAAAATAGGCAAAATGGGCCATATCCCTTAAAATAAACTTAAAACAAACTTTTCCCCTGCCCTGCCTACTTGGAGCCCCCTTACACTGCCCCCTTCTACTTTTTGAAAGCCCCGGGAGTTTGATGGATAATGAGTAGTTCCGCCTTCTCTATTCTTCCTTATGCTACTCCTTGACATATTCTGGAGGGTTATTCAACCTCCAGGATATCCTCTGGGTGTAGCGGGTTAATCGCCTCTACCCTTTGAAGGAATAATTACTCCATATCCATCACCCCCATTGTTACACAACATATTTAAAAAAGAACTGCATGACCTTTTGCAAGCCTGAATGAACATACTAACTGATCTACTTCCACCAATCTAGTTTACTAACCAGTCCGTTGCCACCCTTGAGCGAGCTATCATGCTACATCCCCGATAACCAGCCTCTTGCCTATTTACTCTTGAACAGCCTGGTTATGCTGAAGCTTTCTCTAGTATTGGGCTATACCTGTAATGAAGCTACATTGACCTACTAGTTACAGCGGTTAACAAATAGCTACAATAGCATCAGCAGTCTCTCAGCAGTCAAGTTACTATAGGACCTCCCGCATGTACGATTTTCTCTTGAAGAAAGCACATCACATTTTTAACATTTCAACTTCCACCTTTCTTAATTACCCAAAGAATAGTTGTGGAGGCTATAGTTAAATCAATAGTTCTCTTCAATGCCAACAGGAATATTATACAGGAGGCACCGGTCGTGGATGAATTTTCTTTGCACTACCCCATCAGTTCCACTTATTAGTTACCGTCCGATCATTAAAATGTATATTAAATTTATATTATTAAACCTAGATCCTAACAACCTGGAAATCACATTGTTCTGACGTTCCTTCCAATCTTGCTGTACAAAGAAACAAATACAGGTAAATCAGAGCGGATAAATGGCGGTACACTGATTTTCCCCTCTTTCATAATAAGGCGGCTTTGTGCAACGTGTTTTTCTATGGTGACTTCAAGCTCCATTCAAAACGTTAGAGAAGATGAATCTGAAAGAATTTTCCTCTTTCTTAGTAAGAAACTCTTACATCTCTTCAAAAGAAAATTATACAATGCCATTTCCTTATTTTCGAATTTCAATGATGGAAAAAATCCTGTAATGTCCGCCCAATCAGGAGGATCGAAAAGAACCAGCGTTTGAAGTTGAATTTACCTAATTGAAACTGGCAGCATTTATGGAAGAAATATTTTTCACTAGCTCAATAATCATTTGTCTCTTTTGTGGGCTCTTTTCATCATTGCTACTAGCATTATGATATAAGTACATAGCTCTCTTGCCAGATAATATATCATTATTATCAAACATAGGATTAGTAAAAATACATAGTCTCAAGGAGTTTCAATGAGACATCGCGGAATTGTAATTATCAATGTGGAAGCTCCGTGTCTGTTTTCGAATCACGTAAATAATGTCGTAGAGTGACAATGACAAAGTACTGATCAGCTGAGTTAGGGTCGTTGCTGAGGCGCTCTTATTTATCCTGTGATGCTAAATAATGTTTAACCATCCAGGCGCACCCCCGGCAGATTGTCGGAAGTTTTTTTCACAACCAGTAATCTAAGGTTGTCGGGAAGAGCGTGGGGTGTGGATGAAATCTCTATTAAAGTTTCGTTTCCGGGAAGTGAGTGCTCTGTACCATCCCAAAGTTCGAAAATTATTTACTTCGGCAAAGAGATGCGCGCATATCAGTTCGCCTTTCCATCGCACATTTCTAGACACATTGAGTATATTATTCCAGTTTCTTATCATTGTCCACATCAGTGTGTGTATGTTTATTTTTATGCATTATTTTATTTTATTTATGCATAATTTTATGCAATTATGCATTTGAATGTATATTTGGCTTGCGTTTATGTTTTTTGTGAAGTAAAAATTTTATATTCCTTCAAAATCAAAATCCTTACTAAAGATTCATGTTTTTGGGGTTCCCGAACATTTTTGACTTATTTTCTACCCCTTTCCCCTTCCCCTTTCATATGGTTTATAAACGATGTTCGAAATCAGAGGTTAACAACATGGAACTATAAACACCATTGTTGTTCCATTAGTTTATGCTAGGTACCCTTTTATCTACTTAATCTGTTTCTTTGACATTTAATCTTCAGTTTCCTGAACCAATGTGATAAGAGCTTGTCCACACACCAAACAGTAGATTAAACCAAGTTTCAATAGTGAACGACCCTCAGCCATGTTTCATTTTAAACCTCAACTTGTTCGCCTGGCCTTTTCATTCGTTCAAGTTGGATTTGTTATATCTTATTAAATAATCTATAGATAACTATATTCCTAGTTGTATTTTATTTTATTAGTATTGCTTCCGGGACTGCAAGGAAGCGGAAGCTTTGTTTTCACTTTCGAAATGAAAAAAATTTTTTTGCTCCAAAATCAAAATTTCCACTCGCATTTTGCGTTTCAGAGCCTCCTGAACAAATTTGGTTCCGTGTCTGTCTGTCTGTCCACATTTCCTTGTAACAGCCATAACTTCCACAATTTTGATCCGATTTTAACCAAATTTTCAGGGATCGTGCGGGTTAAGCTCTAGATGGTCCCCTATCAACTTCATCATGATCGAATCAACAGTAGCTTCTGCGCAGGCGCTAACATGAATTCCTTGTGACGGTCACAACTCGGTCAATGTTGAACGGATTTCGGTCAGATTTTCAGGGATGATGTGGGTAAGGTCCCTTGAGATCGCATAAGACCATCATAATTGCATTAGCGGTACGCTCTACGAAATATTCTTGTTACGGTCCTTGCAACAGCCGTAATTTCCACAATTTTGATGCGATTTTCTTTAAATTTTTAGGGATCGTGCGGGTATAGCTCTACATGGTCCCCTATCAGTTCCGTCATGATTGAATCAACGGTAGCCTCTGCGCAGGCGCAAACAAAATTTTCTTGTTTCGGTCATAACTCAGGCAATTGTGAACGGATTTCGGTCAGATTTTCAGGGATGATGCGGGCAAGGTTTCTTGAGGTCCCGTATCACATTCTTTGCGACATCAGCAGCGGTACGCTAGGCACATGCGCGAAAGTGATGTTTTTGTTACGGTCACAGCTTAGTTAATTTTATCGGATTTTATTCAAATTTTCATAGATGATCCCGGTAGAGTCCCTTGAGGTGCCATACGAATCGTACGGTACTACCAGTGATTGTGCCCATCATGCCGGGAATTTATGTGCCGGCCGTTTCTAGTTTTCTGGAATTCAATGGTGACGTACTGTGAAGGTCACGAGGAAGCTCATGTGCCATTTCCTTGGCAGTGTTTTTTTTTTTTTTTTTTTTTTGGTTTTATCCTCGCTGTAGTTTTGAATCTTACCAACACTTATTGTTGAATAGTAAATGAAATGATTATGAAAGTAATTATTAATTTAAAAAATGAATTAATTAGAGATGGTAATTCATTTTAAAACAGTTGGCAGTACCGCTCTAGCAATGGCTTTGTTTCCTTTTCATGGAACCCGCGAGGAGTATGCGCGATATCCGCTTAGTGACACCTACGCTTCTTAATAATATGTTGAAAGATATGCCTATTAACCTTCAAATTGTGGTTTCCATTAAATCTCGGAGTTCCGCGATAAACGTTTACGTAGGCGAGCTGTTTGTTTTCGTCTGGAGGAAGTGGGGCACCACTTCGAATACCCTCATCAGCAAGGTAGGAAGTCAACTGTTTTTGCCATCTCCAAACTCAAATTTTCATTAATAATTGTACAGATACTCGAAACTATTTTATTTGAACATATACAGTCCACTAAGAGCAGATGGTATACATATTTTAATTCGAATCCTACTGTAGTTAGCTATCTTACAATTATTCATGACACCTATAAACTTAAATTTCATTACAACATTGATGAGAGAAGTTATGGAACTCCTAGGTTACGCTTACTATATATGTATACTAACAACTCTGGGTCCGCTGAATAAGCTTAGGGGACTTTCTTTATATTCAACTAACATTATTATAAACTAGAGGCCTGGTAGGGCTTGGAAAGCCCTAATCTAGTCCGTATAACAGTAGTACCTAACAGGAACTCAGCACATTATAGTAACGATATCAGTCCTACCTATTTGCGGCGTTATGTGACCTGGCGCAAAGCTAAGACGATGTTATTAAATGATTAAAAAAGAGGAAATACCGATCAAAATGTAAGTAATGTAATAAAATAAATATCACCAGTTGAGGTGGTCCTTGCCACTTCGATACTAAACAAAAAGTTGAATCGGGGAATTCAGAATTTGGGCATGGTGAGATAATGGTGTAATTCTATCTCGAGTCTTCTTCGTTTCTTTGTAAGCGTGTGAATCTGCGCATCCGTGTCTTCTATCTCCTTCTTTATGTCGTTGATTGTATCTTGATCGGTAGTACTCGTAGATGTCGAACTGGTGGTGTTGAGTTGTGTGTAGGAGATGCTACAGCTGTCTTCGTCCTGATGTGTCTGGTACCTCTCCAGCATATATTCGGAATTAATTGTACCAGAGAGTCTTCCTATCAAATTTCAATTTTCTACAGCTCACTCAGCTGATTGGAAAAGACCTCATCACAACGTTTCTTGGGGCCGTGTTTGCAACAAACTTGGGACCGTGCTGATTCGGAATTACATATAAATACCGTTCGGAATTATATACAAAGTCCGCTAAGTTCTTCACTTTCAATTTCTTCGTTCAGAAATAACTCTCCTAGATGTTAGTAACTACACTACGTTTCTTACTTACCGTGAATTGATGGCAACTGTTGTTACCGCCACAGCCTAATAAACAACTCTCGTTGATAAGGACCGCCTAGAACACGACCAAGGCGGGTATAGAGACGAACGGTGACACTTTTGCAACAAACTTGGGGCCGTGCTGATTCAAATGAGCAGTCTAACACTAAAATCGGACCGCGAAGTTCTTCACAATTTCAAAGACCGTTCGGAATTATATTAAAAGATAATGGAAATGTCAGGAAATTATGCTCAAACTACCCTCCTCAGATAATGAGAGAATTTGGATCTCAAAAAATTAAGATATCGCTGTTTCAGGAACCCAACTTTTCCGCATGCACGTGTACTCATATTGCTCTGACGGTCAAGAAACGAAAAGATCACGGTCTTTAGGGTAATCCGTTCAATACCCTGAGATGTCATGAAAATCAGACTGTTGGGCACAGTATAGTTTTGCCTGTGATAACTCTTTACCACACACTAACGGACACTCAGAACTAAAATTGATCACAGAGAGGTGTACAAAAGTAAGTGGACATTTCCGTTTCGGATGACTTTCGGTAACAGAACGCCCAAGAAAGAATCACTGAAACCTATCGGTATTTATTTATTTATTTAATCATACAAATGCATTTGATAAATATGGTACAAATTGAACAACTTAAGCTACTCACTTTCGATTTCTTTCCCAACGAGAGGCTTGGCCCGTGTTGTTGGGGAAGGTCTTGGTGATTCGCTCATGCCTTACAATCTATTTACTCTATGATACAATCGGTACTTAAAAATATAATGTTATGCGTATAATGTTCTTATAATTTTAAGAGAAGATATTTTCTAAAATAATGACTGTACATAAATACTGCTTAAAACAGTTTCACATTCCGCTTCCCCCTTTTCTATAAGCCAGGTTAAAATATGTTTCTTGCAGTTTTGTCTTGTGAATCTTTGACCATTTTTCATATGGCCCTCTAGCGCTCTGTGGATAATGTAAATAATGAATTTTGGATTGTGAGTTGACAACGTTAATCTCGGTCCAGGTGCAATTACATTTCCTGCGGCTACGTACCGTATAATTACATTACGACAAGAACGAAATGAAGAGGGGGGAATAAGCCGATATCCTTCAACGGGTCTTGACGTGAGATAACACCCTCAAAAAAGATGATTTCCCACGGAAAACGGGGAAACAAGAGCGCCTGAAAACGAAGACGATTAACCCCACTTTTATCCTGAACATTGATTATGTCCTTAACGGATCCTAGCAATGCTTTAAGACTATTTTTAGTTCTAAAACCTACTTTTTAACCTCTCAATGATTGAATTTTGCCGATTTTATCCGAAATTTTCCCATACTAAGATCCATTGCTTTTCTTCTAAATTTACATCTTCCCTTGCCAGATTGGAAACTTTTTCCCTGCTCTTTTTCCTAAGAACCTTATCCCATTTGGTATCAACGAGATCTCCTTCATATCCGTTACTAGCCGCTATGTTTTTGATAATGGATTTTTCTTTTGATAAATTTTGTTCACTCATTGGAATAGATAGTGCTCGGTTGATCATACTATGGAAGGCTGCATGCTTATGGAGTAAAGGGTGATTTGAAGTACTATGGATAGTTATATCGCTATATGTATCTTTTCTATAAATTGAAAAATCATGCTTTTCGTTTACCAAAGAGATGGACAGATCTAGCCCAATTCGTGGGTAAATTTGATAAAGGGATCTAATTTATTGATTTTTTCGTGAAAAGAATTTAGTTGTATTTTTGTGCCCTTCCATAGAATGACAATATCATCGGCCTATCTATACCAATAGAGAAGATCATTTGTGTTACAAGTTGTAAATATTTGTTAGGTACTCAAGATAATCCATGTAAATATCTGCAAGCAGAGGAGATAACGGAGAACCCATAGCAACAAATTAACAAAAAATTAAGACATCGTTGTTTTAGGAAACCAACTTTTCCGCATGTACATGTCGCACCCGTCCTAGAATAAGGGTACAACTCTTGAGTTAGTTGTGGTTCTGAGAAGTAGAAACGGTCTAGTTAGTCTGTAGAAGGTGGAGATATGTGTAGGGCACTCTAATTCCGCTAGAGAGTGCGTGTGTCTTTCTTCTATGGAGGGAGTAACCAATTCACGTCCTAGGAAGGAAGAACAACTCAGTTGAGTTCACGCAGTCTGTGTCTCGTTTTGAGTTGTTTCCTTTTTGTGTGGACAATTTTAACTTGTGTCTTTCTTTTCTGAACATTTCGGATCCTGACTGGTGAGATTTCAGTGTTTGAGTTGGAACAACTCAAAAATTCTTAGAAAATCAACAAAACCGTTCCCCCCACTCCCTTCCCACTGGCAAAAAAACTATTTATTCACCATGGGGCGTTAGAGTAATAATGTAGGAAACCAGTTTCGCAAAGATAAATTATGTTCATCGTGTTCCAAAGAACGGGTAGCCAATGGTGTGGAAGGAAAACTTTGAATGCGATTTGACGAAAATGCAAATTGTTGAGTTGTACCCTTATTCTAGGATGGGTGCGATATATTCTTATTGTTCTGGCGGTCATGAAACGAACAGATCACGGTCTTTAGGGTAATCCGGTCAATAGCCTGAAATGCCATGAAAATCTGACTGTTAGGTACAGTATTAGTAATAGTTACAGTTTGTGACAGTTCCAGCGAGATCCAAGAGAATGCGCTGCGCGTCCAGCGCTTTGGCGCCAGGCGTCCATTCTCACGTTGTTGAATTGCTGTGGTTGGCGATAGATGAGGATCCGAGAACCGGAAAATCATCTTCTCCGAACATAGCATATATGCTATTAGTACGAGTTGTATCTGTTATGGTACTGTCACACCTCTCTCTCTCTGAGTGCGGATTTAAGCCCCCATTGCACCTCTGGGGCGCTCTAAGTTCGTTACATATTTTATAGTATAGATAACTCTTTACCACGCACTAACAGACAGTCAGAACAGATAGATGTACAAAAGTAAGTGGACATTTCCATTTCGGATGACTTTCGGTTACAGAACCCCCACGAATACAAAGAATCACTGGAAGCTATCGGTATAATTACATTACGACAAGAACGAAATGAAGAGGGGGTGGGAAATAAGCCGATATCCCTCAACGGGTCTTGACGGGAGATAACACCCTCAAAAAAGAGGATTTCCCACGGAAAACGAAGACGTGGGGGGTAGGGCTGCTGCCGTATGGTATAAAGTTGGTAAGGGGTTTTTGAAGCATCTTCGCATCCTTCGGGCGACCATTCAGACACAAATCCCAAACACTCAGTTTGCCTTGTGCTCGGTTGGCTGAACACTAAGACTTATTGCTCCGGCTTGGGAAGGATTTTTTTTCCCTCTATTCCCCAACCCACCACTCCCCACACCGTAAAAAAGGTTTCTACCATTTGATTTCTACTGGAGATTTCCAGACCTTTAGAACTCCCTAGAAGAAAATGGGTGGAATACCTGCATTTTCTTAAGGTTCATCTTTTCGCGGGTCAAAAGTTGTCTAGACCTAATCCGGTCTAGACGTTTGATCGAACAGCATCCCAAGAAATATCGGTTCAATAATTGAAATACGCAATCATTCTCGTCGTACATTATAATTCTGGCTGTTACATGGAGTTACATCATGAAAATCGAGTTCGAAAATTATGAAAATAAATACCTAGTTGCTTTTTGTGATATGATAGTAAAATAATAACGATGGGTTAAAAATCATGGTGAATAATTCAGGAAAGAACAAGCATTAGGTACTTGCAAAAAATTTGTTAATTAGTTGATTAGTTAAAAATCAAAAACTACTGTCATATATTATATCAATCGTAAATAATATGTACATATAGGTTTCTTGAAGGAGGAAAGCATTCGGAGACGAGACCGGAATCGAAGAGCGGATCTAAGATAAGGCACGATTAGGATGAAGATAAGATGATCATCAGTGATGATGGTAGTTATTCGATTAATCACCCCTCAATTTTCGCTAAGAATCTCAGCAATATATTGGTACATGGCCTGCATTTTATTGCGATCTGATTCAAAATTCAACAATTCCACCACCAAGGCCCGGCGGGCGTAAGTAAATCACGAAGATAGGAATCCAAGTAAAGCTCTTCTTACGGCCTGCAGAGGAGTCAGCTAAGTAGGAAATTGACCGAATTTTCAGGTACCTTCTGGATGCTTACTGAGCACAACTCATTACTATCCCACGCATATCTATTGATTTTGTGACAAAACTGCAGCGTTTTGGTTAAAAGGGCAATAATAATTGTTGAGGGTCAATCGCAGTTGAGCAAGGATCGCTCCCTGTGTATACTGGTCGTCATTCCCAATTAATCTTGGCGGCCAGAAAAGTGCACAATGAAGCAGTACCTATTACTGGAATAGGTGGCCCTCTCTAAATCAAGGCTTCTGCAGTGGTTTCTGAACATGGTAATCAGATCTTTATGAACGCCTTTGATTTGGTCATAGTTCACAGTCCGCCAGCCCAAGAACACCCCAAGGTACAACAAAATTGCATCCATCCTTGTGATCCAATTTCGATCATCGTTTCAGCATCTAGCCACTTAGAGATTTGAAAGGTCACTTAAGCAGTCAGCGGTCATCGCTCATTCGAAGAACTCCCTTCAGAAAGTCAAAATCGATTAGTTAGTTGAAATTAATAATCGATGTCACTTATAAATGTTTTGGTGTTGGATACCCAAAGCACTCGATAACCTCTGACGGACAAAACGGACAAGTGGGCGAGTTGTAAATTAGGGAAGCTCTAGAAGATGGTTTATTTCATTGAAACTTCAGGCAAGATCCATTTCCCTAAGGCTTCTGGGGAAGCCAATAAGCCCTAATCTATCTCGAAGAAAAGCAATTAACGCGGACTCGAGATTCAATAAAGAGGTATTCAGGGTGAAAGGGTACCCGTAGGTGGAGCGAGAAAAGGGGCACCCTCTGAATTTGCATATTAATGAAGGGTCAGGCCCCGGAACCCGGAACACCGGACAAAGTTTGATTAGAACCACTCGACTTGAGATGGGACGACAATAATGACGTTTTAACTTCTTGTTCGGAGAAAATACGGAGCACACTTTAGTTGAATGAATTTGTTGTGAGTTTTCTGGAATAAATCTACCCAATTCGAAGTTTCACTCGAATGGGCACTTTTGAACGGTATAAGGCGGTTTTGATCGCCGACATTTTCATTGTAGGTACAACTCAAATAATAAAACATTTGCTTTAGCAAATTATCAAAGAAAGTGAACGTATTTCAACGGCTCCAAAAATATGGAAAAATAATATGGAAAATTAAACTCCAAAAATATGGAAAAATATGGAAAATTAAACTTTCTAATATTATTTTCACGATAAACGTTTTGAGACATTCCGAATATATAGTAGAGAGTTTTTGATCTTCCCGTAATTTTCTACCCGTGTACGCGAAAAGACTGAAATACCAACTGCGCATGCGCGAATCTTCACGTCAACGTGTAGAACTACGCGTGTACGGGAAAAAGGCCTGTCTACGCGTTGGCAGGAAAAATGCTTTCGTTGGAATCTCGGCCTACGGGTAGTCATCATAGCCTGACGCTAAGGTAACCACAGTTGCCGGTAACCACAGTGTGACCAAGGTAACCGCAGTTACCAGCAAAGGTAACCACAGTGTGGTTGCCAACAACACGTTGGTTGGTCAACAAGTCGAGAGGTTATAGTGAAGTGCTCCGCTACAAAATTCAGCCTAAGGTACCTCAGCAATAAATGTATTTATAATTTATGTATTTATGAATAATTATAAAGCAATTAATTATTTAAATAAGAATAGGTTGTACGAAAAGAATACGAAACAGCTTCTGAAACACTTACAGAGACGTTAACGTGACGTTAGCGTTTGGTTTTTCACGTATACGCGTAGAAATACGCGTTAAAATCACGTGAAGAGCCACTAGCTCCAACTGCTTGCTCTAGACGCTGCTCTACGCGTCAACGGGAGAAAATCTTACGGGAAGAACAAAAACTCTCTATTTTCAGCTGACATAAACTTCCTAGATGCAAAACAAATGGGTTTTTCATTATCACCAGGGAAAATATGATAGATATAACTGCACCTACTCCTATATCACTCGCATCGGTTGTCAGAATAATGGCAAACTTTGATCATAGTGTGTGTCAAACATTTAGAGGTTGGTTTCCTCCATTGTCCATCTCAATTTAATCTCTTTCCGTAGCAGCAGGTGCATGTGTGCACAAATGGTTTGAAGGTTAGGCACAAACTTGCTGAAGTAATTACACAGCACCAAGGGAAGCTCACATATTATAACTCCTTAGTTGATTTAGGGTATGACATCTGATTGATTGCTTCTAGGTGGTCAGTAGTTGGTCTAAAGCCTCCTTCATCAATGGAGCGTTCTAGTAAGTGATTTTCTGTTTAAACCGCTTACATTTTTCCCAGTGTGTGACTCGAGTCGTTTCAACACTTCCCTAGCTCGCTTGATGTGCTCTTCTTTTGTTGATCCTGTCATTATAATGTCATCCAGGTAATTAGCTAGCCCGGGGAGATCTGCTAGGATATGCTCAATTGTTCTTTAAAACAATCCTGGGGCGAACAAAACCCCGAAAATGAGGCTCTTGTACTGGAAAAACCCTTTATGAGTTGCTATCGGAAGATACCTTCGGGAGTCCTCAGCCACCTCCATTAGAAGATATGCATCACGGAGATCTATAACAGTGAAATATTTACCACCATTAAGTTTTGCCACCGATTCTTCAAATGTTGGAATTGGGTGATGGTCGGTGTGAATTCATTGGTTTATTGTAACCTTGGTCACCACATAGCCGTAGTTTCCCATTTGCCTTCACAACAACTACTAGTGGTGATACCCGATTTCCTCTAATACATCACCTAAAACAAGTTGATTGATCTCCGCCTCCAATGGCTTTACCAACGCGAACGGTACTATTCGAGGTTTCAAAATTTTAGGTATTGCATCACTTCTCAAATAAATTACAGCTCGGTGGTTCTAAATAGTATCAGTACCCTCTTTCAAACTCTGTGGCCCACTTCTAAGTATTTCCATTTTCCATTTGTCTTGAGATCCTGGTTCGTCATTTGCTGCTTGCGGTGTTGCACATTTCGGCTCCTTCCGGAAGTGGTAGTAGAAAAAACAAGAGTCCAGTTCATCCCGAAAAGTGGGACGTCAGTCGCGCTTGTTACAGCGACAGGCAAAGTTTCAACTCTACCGAAACTTTCCACTTGAACATCCATCTCCCCATATATGTTCATTTTCAGCCTAGTGTAACCAATGAGGTCAGGAGTCCTTTTCAACTTGGAGGAACCTATCTTTTTCTAACCGTCTAATCAGCTCAGCATGAGCATCTTCATCTTCCTCGTTAACATAATCCTAATCTCAGTAAGGATCTCCTTCCTTTTAAGCTTAACTTTCCCTGTTTTCAAACACACTTTTGGAAGGTGATTCGTCTTTTTACACAGGGGACATTCTTTCCCTATTGCAGGACGGTCCGTTGGTTTTGCATGAAGCGGCTTCCCTCATTTAAAACCTAACTAGGATGAAGATAGGAGAGTTCTGAACGTTTTGAAAACCCCGAATTCACTAAGACTCTAGGACGAACCCGGTGTGCTATGGTCGTCAGCGGTTTCTAACAATTTATCCGTTGGTTCTTTACATTGTCAAAGGTGCTGTTCACAGAAGGGTACTCACTTTGATTTCTTGCTGCCATTCAGGCTGATTGATTCCAAACGGTAGTTGATCCTCCAAATGTTCCTTTAGTCACTGGCCAAACTGACATTTTGTTGCCTGAGCACGTAATCGAACAACAAATTCAGCCTCTGTTTCTGTTTCATCTGTCTTCAACTGATTGAAATTAAGACGTTCGCTAAGAGATACGTGTTTCCTACGTCCTACGAGAGATACGTCCTTTCTAATGATGAGGAGAACAAGCTCTTCTAATGAAGACGTTACCAGTTGCAACCGAAGTTAAATTGATGAACATGTTCATTGCATAGTTAGTCGTTCGGCGTAACTTCTCCGACCAAGGGTACCTTCTGTTTGAATACCAGACGGAAGACATTCGCGCTACCCATTCAAAATATACAGCTCACCGAGGAAGTCATTGTGAAACTTACTGCAGTGGGAAGGTTTAAATTCATTTGTAAAAAGTAGGGATGAGTCGATTCCCGATACCGATTCTTAGGCATTGGTATCGGTATCGAGAATCGATCGCCTAAAGCCGATACCGAAACCGCCCGGTGATGAGCGTTTTATTACACTACGGTACTATTGCAACCATCTAACAACGAAGATGGTTGTACCGTGCAACCGTTGTGTGAAGTTAGCAGTTGCGAAACATGAATTGTCCAAAACACAACTTACAATTATAACTTTGTTTACAAGTAGGCTTGTGTTATTTTGTTTGTGACAACAGAAGCATTAGGCAAAGCTATGTTTTCCAAGTATAAAAGCCTAGAGCCAGTCTTATTTGGAAATACCTTACAGTTACCGACGAAAAACTAAAAAACCAAGTCAGTCTGCTTAACTTGTTTTATTCAGAAAAAAATCAATCCTAGGCAATAAAAGTTGCCTAATATTAATTGATACTTGATAGATAACAAAAAAATATCAAATTTTGTATTTGCACAAATCAAATTAACTAAAGCCTTGAATGAAAATGAAAATATAAATCTGAAATTTAGAATTTGTAATAAGAATTAATCTTTAAAATTTATTTAATTTTAATAAGTAACTAAAGCATTAAAGCTTCATTGGAACAAAAACAAAAGAACAAAATTAGCTGTAACATATCTGTGTGTGCCTCCGTCTACTGTTTTTAGCGAGAGACTTTTTAGTACGGCAGGAAACATCTGCGACCAGTAGAGAAATCGTCGACCCAGACAGAATTAAAATGTTGGTCTTTTTAAACAGAAATCTTAAGCAGAACAGATGGAGAATAAAGGTTTTATTAACCATGTTTTGTTTTTATTTAAAAATTACCTCATTTGCAAATATATTGGGATCAATTTTTTGTAAGTATAAGTTATATGTTGTACAAAAAAATTTGAATGTATTACTAGTTCAAGTGGAATTTTTGTTTTTCACCTACAGGTAAGTTAGGTATTATGCGCCGATGGTATCGGTATCGAGAATCGGGAATCGATTTTTTAGGTATCGGTATCGGGAATCGATAAATTTTGGTATCGACTCATCTCTAGTAAAAAGATTAAATTTATCTATAAAAACCTTAATTAAATTCCAAAAGATTAATTTGATTTGCAAAAACATTAACTCTGTTTGCAAATAATATATTATATGAAAAAGCGCAAACTCCAGGAATCGTTTCAGAATGCTTCAAAACGGATTTCAATGGAGAAATTTTGATTTTAAATTTTTCCGATCCATTGCAGCAGCTTTATTTTCTACGAAAATTTGCTAAAACGTATAAAATAACTAAATAAATTATTTTGGTTCGAGTGCAAATTTTGCTTCATGAGTGTTACTGTTTTCATCCAGATTTTCAGTTCATCTCCGTTACACTCCCAACTGTTTTTCGAAAACCTGTAAAAATATAAACAGCCCAAAAACTGAGAATTGGGACAACTAGCAAAGTTTTCTTCAAAGGAAAAATATTGTAGTAAAGGTAGTACAATTCGTCATCAATATTTTTGGCAAAACAATAATGAAATTACCGGTGAAGTACCTGTACGTAAAGCGTGTTATTTTTTATTTGCTTTTTTTTTTTTAAATGTATAGAATAAAAAATATTGTTGTTATCTACAACTAAATAGTAGATAAAATATGTACCGCAGTTAGCAGGAAATCTCCTACAAGGACAGAGGGTGCTGGTGTATTCTCTATCATTTTGTTACATGCTATAATAAATTCACCTAGAGCGATATCGGTTTTTGACGAATGTCCGAACACTCCGGGAAGCGGCGCTATCTTCATTTCTGGTTGAAATCCGCCATATTCGTCATCCGCGTTCTTTCGAAGTCGTTTTATCGCTCTTCTCGTCAAATGAACATTGGAGCATCGACATTCTGTCCAATCAAACGATCAAGTCAAACTCAATACTTGAGGTATTTTCTATCACTCAGTTCTTCTAACAAAATATCTTCTTACCACAAGTACAAATTCATTATTTTTCGAATCCTGTATGTATGTCATTATCCTCTCATCCCAATCAATGATGGACTTTGTGCTGCATCATTGGTTTTGAAAGCATATCAAGTAAATTATTGAACTAAATAGAGGGGTCATAACATCTGCAAGTAATATAGAAGTACCTATATACATTTTTGGTAGTAAATGAAAATAAATTATTGAATTTACCGAACGTAGGTAACTTAATCAAAGTTTTTAATAATTAAAAGTAGGTATTTAATTTTACAACTCACTCATTGTATTTCTTTTAATAGTAGTGATGGTCGAACAAGTAGGAAACCCAAATAGAAACCAAAGATTTAAAAATTAAATAGCTGCATACATTATCATTTACGCACCTTTCGGAGGAAGCCGTCGTCAGTAGCAAGTAAGTACCGGGGGGGAGCGCTATCGATATAAAGACATCATCATTAGGCCGTCGACACATTGCTGAAGTCAGTCAGTCGGTCTGTCACTTTATATAGACAGGTGAATTGCGGGAAAGAGCGGTGAGGGGCTGGGCGGAGGGGAAGGGAAGAAGTGAAAGGTCTTGGTGATGTGGGGATGAGTGAAGGGGAACGGAGAAAGTGTATGAATTAAGTAAATTTGCTTCTGTTGGTGAGTTATTACTATTATCCTACATTTTACTACTTCCTATCTTCTGTCTATGAAATAAACTATGATTATCTATATCGTATAATATATTATAGATATGAGATTTAGATTATCTATATCTTATGCCACAACCCCAAATAGCCTAATGTGTCCCTACGAACGAAAGATTTTTACGGTTTATTGGACGGTGAATCAATTGAAATGGGATCCAGACCTCTAACAAACACCCATGGTGTCTAAGGGAAAAAAATAGGTGTCTTCTTATGTTTCTGGAACTTAGGCGAGTACGGAATCGTTTTCCCTGAAATATTTGACGCTGAATCGATTGAGATAGTTCCGAAGGCACCTGAATACAAGTGGGTAAACATATATATCTTCATGAATATAATCATATGATAATTAAAGATATCACCAACATGACAGTAAGCTTGTCCACCTCCTACTTGTTTTTGTAAGGCAAAAGTATTTCTTTGGAGATATCATTTTAAGAGGTACTTCGAAACTTTCGACGCTTTTCGAGGCTTATAATAAAAAGGAGCCGCTAACGCCCTATTCCCACTTTTTATTATATATGAGGTTATGCCCATCTGGGAAGGTCCTCAAGGAGAATTGATCCGATGTAATTGTATATATCCGTAATTTACGAGTATTTATATGTACAAAAATACCCCAAACATCAAGATCGGTGAACATTGAACTTTGCGTCTTGTTGCTCTAGGCACCACTGTGCGTTATTACCCCCACGAACTCCCCCTTTTCGCTTCCTCACTACCAAGGTGATTGAAGTCGAAAAAAATTTTTGTCCTCCAAAATCAAATTTTTCACTTGCTTTTTGCTTTTCAGAGCTTGCTGTTCAATTTTCGTTCTATGTCTGTCTGATATCTGTCCAGTGTCCGCCTATCTGTGGTAAATCCTAGTCACGCCCGGAACCATTCCAAATTTCAGTCCGATTTTGATGAAATTTTCAGGGATTGTGCGGAATAGCTTATAGACGATTCCTCATGTGAATCATTGCCGTCAAATTAACAGTAGCCTATTCGCATGCGCAAACGTGAATTTCTCATAATGTTTTCTAATCATCTGTTGATCCGATTTCATTCAAACTCGGTAGGTAATTGGGGATATGTTCCAGAAAAATGCTGTATAAATTATATCTCGATTAGTAGAATAATACCTAACCATTGCGCATGAAACTAATATCGATTGACACAGGCAAAACTCAGAGTCTAATGGAACGATTTTGGAAATTTTCAGGAATTGTGCGGAATAGCTTCTGGACGATCCCTCATAATTTTCATTGCCGTCACATAATTAGTAGTCTGTGCGTATGCGCAAACGTTTATTTATTATGAGGTCGATTTCTTATCATCTATTGGTCCGATTTCGTGCAAACTTGGAGAGTAGATGGGTATATATTCCAGAAAAATTCCCTATGATTCATATTACGATTGGTGGAATAATAACTATAGCGCATGCTCAAAACTAAAATTGATTAACACCGACAAAACTCCGAGACTAATGGACCGATTTTAATGAAATTTTCAAGGATTGTGTGGTTTAGCTCTTGGACGTTCTTCTGTAAATTTTATTGCCGTTGGATTAATAGTACCTAGTCTTTCTGTATGCGAAAACATTAGCTTCATATAACGTCGACTTACCAATCATTTTTACTCGCACTTTGTTCTTTAACTAATTCTATACGACCATGTTACATATGTGAGGAAGCTATACGGTCCAACCAACTTGGCAGACTTTTATTTCTCTTTTTGTTCTGAAGTTCTTCAGTTGTCTAGAGTCAAAAATTAATTAGGTCCCACTAGGTTTAGGATTAGATATGGAATGGGATAGTTAAATTTGGAGTATAAAAGCTGAATCAGCATCATAATGAGAACTTTACAGTATCATACAGTGACTATACCTACCTTCATCCTCGCAGACTCCGTTCAGTAATTATTTATAGACCAGATCTGCGAAGAAAGGAAATATAATTGCCACGTAAATAATAAACCTTTGTGTAATAATTTACAGCGTTCTGTTCTCAAGGGCATCTTTTGAGCGTCATATCACCTTTCGAAACTCATAATAGAAGTAAATAGCACACTTATATGGAACAAGGTGTGAAAATGAACCGTATAAACTAATTAACATCGCCATTAGGAACTTCAGCTCTAACCAAATTATTTCCCTGGATTGAGATCCCCGATGCCGTGAATCATAATTACTGGGAAAGACGGTGAAAATTCCGCGCGATTAATGGGAGACGAGCGAAGGAAGGATGGAAGGGGGTGAGTAAAGACGTCGGAAGGGAAGTGAAGATAGAATGATAGAGCTCGCCATTACGGTGGGTGTTGGATGAGCTGCGAGCCGAGAAATTAACTTTGTCAAACGGAAAAGAATCGATTACAGTCCAAGATTCCTTTGCAAGATTTTTCCGAGCATGATAACGAGCGAGAATCCATTCACAAGAAATTCAAGTTGCACTTAGTAGTTGATTTCTATTCAGGCGAGAAACTTTGAATACGAATCGTTGAGCTGTATGAGATGGTGGAATAGGAAAGTATAACTACGTCGTTAAATGTTACAGAACTACGGATGGATCTATATGGGACCAACTAAGACTAACCGGATCAACCTACGACTATTTCATCAAACAATCAATATCAAGTTTGCGCATGTGTACAATTACATCAAAATTCATGGGATAATATCCATTTGTCTCGGAATTTTAACCAGTTTTAGTTCTTCAGATATTACCTACTCAACCAATCTTGATAAAATTCATAGTGCTGAAATATACCTATAACTAACAACACCTCTAGTTTGAACGAAATCGGATCAATAGAATGTGAGTAATCAAAGTTATATGTAATTCACGTTTGCGCATACGCAGATGCGCAATCATTACTATTCATCCAATGATATTGAAATGAATATAGTTCCATCTAGAAGCCAACCCGCACAATCCTTAAAATTTCATCACAGTCTGACCTAAACATAGTATAGTTTTAGGAGTTACATAGAATTGGCGCAGACTGACAGACGTCACCCAGGCAGATGGACACGGAACGTAAATTGATCAGCAAGCCCTGAAACGCAAGAAGAAATTTGAAGGTTTGATTTTGGGGGGGCAAAATTTTGTTCGACTTAGTTCGTATGTATATTTTCTCTTTAGTTTCTTATACAAATATTTCCTTCTTTTCTCAAGTTCCTTGTATAACAGAAGAATGATTTACTCTTATATGATATTATTTTTACTAATAAAAGGAGCGATATCTTAAAGATAGGTTAGATAGCAGTTCGTGGATGGCGTTTCTCTGTTCTGTATATTGAGCTGAGTTTCGAATCTTGTTGGAAGCTTGGCGGTAGGCTTGCCTATAACTGACAATAAATTGCCACTAATACTAAGATCAAATTATTATATGCTTATATTTTAACACAGAATGTGTTATAGCCTTGGCATCTCCAACCGAAAACGAAACGATTATGTGTAATGAAAATGTGTTACAACAATTTCTGATTATTTCCGCTTACAACGGAGTCGTTGATGGGGAAATGTTAAGTACTTCGTCATTTTTCATCCCACGAAATTCGTTGACCATTCGTTCGAAAGCTCTCAAAATATCCAACCATACTATGTAAACTAATGCAAAGTGCGTGGCCAACAAGCTGAGTTATAAGCATGGTAATATGAATAATTGTTTACACGCAGGTGATCATTCACAATAATTGACACTGTGAACATGATTGCAACCGCTTGTTAATTTCTGATGATTTCATTGAGCTGGTGGTGTGTCGTTGCGCTGGTGATGAATACATAAAACAGCTTGACATAATAGTGATAAGATACATCGCAAAATCTGACTTATTCTTATATGCGGGTTTCACGGGTTTATGTGAAACGCATGAACCAAAACACATTCTGTAAAATTTCATTCGAAGTAGTAAATAGAGGTAACCGGGGGTCCAGAGGTTACCTGTGTGTAAAAAATTATTCATATAACCATGCTTATAACTCAGCTTGTTAGCCACGCGCTTTGCAGTAGTTATCATAATATAGTTGGATAAATCGAGAGCTTTTGAACAAATGGTCAACGAATTTTGTGTGATAGAAAAATGACGAAGTACCATTTCTCAAACGACGACTTGGTTGTAAGCGGAAATCATCAGTAAATGGTTGCACCACATTTTCGTAACACAAAAACGAAATACATTTTCGTTAACACAAAACGTTTCGTTTTCGGTTGGAGATGCCGAAGCTCAAACACATTTTGTGTTAAAAGAGGCAAATTTCACGTCTATTATGAATCATAGAACAAAATTTAAAATGAGTTTTTTTCCATACAGTTTATAGTTAAAAATTTCTTTGCATTCAACTGCTCAAATTTCAAAACAACGTATCATAATTTAATATGATTTTTACGTGAATTCGCACGTACAATCGTGCTGCATGACTGGAACTTTTAATTCTGCTGGTATACACAAGGAAAAGATTGACTTGAGTAAGTATAGAAGTGTCAATAACCGGTAACCTGAAGAACCCCAGTGCCCGCCGAACCGGATAAGAGGTAAAGATAGCAATCGGAAAATTGGGTGAACCTTTTGACGTTTATTGAGTGAATAGCGGAACGAGAAGGGTAACTCGGCCTCCAGGAAAAATTGATGGTGGGCCGACCGGATTTTTCTGTTTCCATCAAAGGTTACCTTCTGACGGAAATGACCAGCTGCGTCGATTTGTCGTACTTTCAATTGCTACTCCACACAAAACTTTTAAGATTTTTTTCTTATTGAGTCATGAAATCTTCGCCGTAACGAACGAATACAACGTTTTCGAATGATTGAGAGATTAGTGAGTTTTGACATTTTATATCTTTACTTTGGCACATAAACGAAAAAAAGCGTAAAAAAAAGCGTTACGGTTGGTTTTCTGATTATTTCCGCTTACAACCGAGTCGGTGCTAGGGAAATGGCACTTCTTCGTTTTTCACCCCACAAAATTCGTTGACCATTCGTCCGAAAGCTCTCGATTTATCCAACCATATTCTCAATAATTGATATTGTGAACATGATTGCAACCGCTTGTTAATTTCTAATGATTTCATTGAGCTGGTGTCTCGATGATTTCATTTCGTATGTAGCCTCTTTAGGACATTTACTTGACGATACCCAGGGTCCGGATCAGAAGAGTGGCTCTTAAAGCTAATTTCTACGCTTTACACTCTAGGAAGCTGTAATTTCGTATGTAGCCTCTTTGGGACATTTACTTGACGATGCCCAGGGTCCGGATCAGATGAGTGGCTCTTAAAGCTATTTTCTATTATTTACACTCTAGGAAACTGTAATTTCGTATGTAGCCTCCTTAGGACATTTACTTGACGATGCTCAGGGTCCGGATCAGCTGAGTGGCACTTAGAGCTTGCAAACGAGTCTGCAACACATACGAGTCTGCAACTAAAGACATAAAATGTCCCAATGTGTTGCAGACTCGTATGCAATCGTTTCTTATGATTTCGTTGTCTTCTTTCTTCTTTCTCTTCAGTCTCGGGGTGCAGTGATTTGTTTTTTTCTAATTGGCTTGCAAAACTGAAATTTGAAACGGCGGCAGCGACTCTCAGGGACAGGTAGAATCGAATTACCACGCTAAGTCAGCTTGAGGACAATTTCTTTCCTAATCGACCTGAGGAAAAGGAGCCTCTTTAGGACATGTATTGCATTTCCAGACCAAATACAACCTTTTCCAGACCAAATTAAACCTTTTTTTTTCAATAACTAAAAACTTTCAAAATGACCAGCATCAACATAAACTGACTTGAAATGTTGTAATATGGAAAATGTTGTGTCTGGTGACTTTAAATGTTGTGTTATGGACGTATGTATACTAGAAAAAAAAACCTCGAATGACAAGCTTGCTTGATAAGGTAACTTTTTTATAACAGTGAATTAAAGGTACCCGGAAAGTGTACCGTTTTCGGGATAGATTAACGTTGATTTCCCTATCTCGAACCGAAGGACAAACTTTCCGGGTACCCTTAATTCACTGTTGGAAAAAAGTTACCTTATTGGAGTTTTTTTTTTTTTTTTTTTTTTTTTTTTTAATTTATTTATTTTCTTTTTTAGTCTACCTACATTATGATCCCTTTTACTAGGCCAATATAACATGCAATCAGAATGGTGTAAGGGTGACCCCTGATTTTTGGCAAAAATATTAATTTCAACTAGGTTTTCTGAAATTGATGGGTGAGGATTGTCCCTTTTACGTAAAACGACCCTACTAAGTAAGTATGTTAGTACCTGTCTACGTGTTCTCCGAGATACCTAGTTACTCTTACCAATAATAGCGCTTTGTGCGCCAGTGTGCACAACCACAATCTTACTTAAATTATGATCGAATAATAAAATGTTTCATCATTTCATTTAATGTTTATCTATGAATAAACGCTTTTAGAAATTAAACAATAATACAGCTATGATCGGGAAATTTTCTTAATTTTTTCTAATAAACAAATGATATAATTATGACTAATTTTCTTTATCATAATTTGAATAATTTCATTACTCCTGAATGCGTAAATTTCCATTACGAAAAAATCACAGCCAGTTGGGAAAGTCATGAGATTCACCCCCTCTGCTTCGCCCCCCTGGACCCCCCTAATCTATACTCGGCGCTTCGCGCCTCGCCGGATCTTTTCTCTTTTCTACTGCGTAGAAAACGAGTATAATTTGCTATGCAATTCGTCTCACGAGAAAAAAAAAAAAAAAAATTGTTCAAGCCTGGCTGGATTCGAACCCACAACCTTCGTCTCACGAAAAAAAAAAAAAAAAAAAAAAAAAAAAAAAAAAAAAAAAAAAAAATCAAGCCTGGCTGGGATTTCAACCCACAACCTTCGTCTCACGGAAAAAAAAAAAAAAAAAAAAATCAAGCCTGGCTGGGATTTGAACCCACAACCTTCGTCTCACGAAAAAAAAAAAAAAAAAAAAAATCAAGCCTGGCTGGGATTTGAACCCACAACCTTCGTCTCACGAAAAAAAAAAATAAAAATAAAATAAAAAAATAAAAAAAATCAAGCCTGGCTGGGATTTGAACCCACAACCTTCGTCTCACGAGAAAAACGAAGAAAAAAAATTTTTTTTTCAGGCCTGGCTGGGATTCGAACCCACGACCTTCGTCTCACGAGAAAAAAAAAAATTCAAGCCTGGCCGGGATTCGAACCCACGACCTCTCGCTTCCCATCTCGGGACAAAAAACGTTACACAAAAAAAGTGGACATTTAAAAAAAATTATTGGGGGTCGGCCTAAGAATTGCATAGCAATTAATATATATATATATATATATATATATATATATATATATATATATATATGCAAAACCCCAACTTTTCAGTTGAGCCAAAAGAAGTTTCCGAAATTCATTTTATCTCCTCATGAAGAAAACATATATCAAAATAATGTATCGAAGTATGTACTTATTAAAATAATGGTTATGAGCCACCATTTTTATTTCTTAAGCAGTTACTCCTTTGTTATGATCATTGTTTTCATAATTGTCATTAGTTATCATGGGGAGGGGAGCACTTATAATAGTTTACCTCTGACGTACAGTTTTTAGAGAGTTCCTAGTAGATCGGTTCCTAGTACGTCGTGCGGTATTGACAATCCGGCGCCGTAACTCTGACGCAATGAGTTACGGTGACGCGTCCTTCCGTACAGATACGGTACCGGATCGCAATCCGTAATTGTCTAAAATAACCTTCTTCCATGGACTCAAATAAACTCCTAGGGATAATTTCCTCCTTCCTTGGATATAGCGTTACAACTAGATCCGTTAAGGACTTGGCGTGACTTTAAGGTACGGTAAATGTTTCTCGTTACCGCACGCCGTATTGTGACCGACGGATCTCTAGGAATTCTCTATAACTGCAGCAATGTTGGTCGGTTAAAGTTTTAACATAACTAAGGTTATATTGAGTAGGCTATATTGAGGGGACACTTGTTTGAAAAATAATTAGGTTCAAGTTGAAACTTCACGGCTGTAATTTGAATTAATCCTTTTTGGCATTGCCATAAGACATATTACTGATCTTATGTTTGCCCCCTCCCCCAAATATTTAATTTTTTATCAATTTAATTCTTGAAATGGCGAAAAGCGTTGAAGTAACTCTGAAACATGAAATCTTTAAGAACGAAATAGTTATCCTTACAGATGTTTCAGCCGTTCCCGCCGCGAAATTTACGTATTCAACGCGTGCGGGGGCCCTCAAGGTGGTTAGAAGCTATTTCTGAAGATTTTCCCTTAACTGCTCCTCATACGACGTCCCGCTTTTCACGGGAGAACGTGACTAGACCGGCCCCAACATTTGAATTCCAGCAACGTCCGGGACCTTCGATCGTCCGAGAAACGTAGAGCACGTTCACGGTGGAAGAATCGCTGGAAGTTATGCGGAACGAAATGTACCAGTACAGAGTGCATCTGTCGAGATTACACAAATTATTAAAAGAAAGTCTTAAAAGTGCATGATGAGCTTGTGAGAAAATTTCCCCGTTTTAAAGAATTTTCGTCAAAAATTAAGCTACGGCTCAAAATCACCCAACTTGGCCGAAAAAATTGCTCCAAAATCAAACTTTTCTGTGACCGCGGTTGGCCTTATTTGATGACGTCTGACACTCTCGAATTCTCGAATACATTAGCTAAAAAAATATTACTCTATTTCCTGATGAGATGGGAAAAATGGGCTTCGGATTAGTTTTTAGCACACTCAAGAATTCCTAGATTCAATCATCGGATCTCCACACTGTACTTTTTTTCTTTTTTAGCGAATTTTTGAAGAAAATTAAGCTATTGCTCTCGCCTCAAAATTTGTAGAATATGAATTTTTGAAAACATTTTATGCAGATATCCGTTTCAGGCTATTCTGAATCATATTCTGAACTTTAACGCATTTTTTTATGTATGTACGTATTGTGTATGTATATATGTGTGTGTGTGTGTGTGTGTTTATGTGTGTTATATGTGAATATGATAGAAGTGATCTGCGGCAAGCGATATCTGAGCTAAAAGGAGTGGCGCCTAATAACATCAAGGTCATGGCCGTGACCGTCTCATGGCGCGGGGTGTGGTGCCGGAAAAGTGTCACGGAGCTTTTCGAGTTGGGCATCTCGGCAGGAGTGCTCCGAGGTATCACCACCCGCGTCCTTCGGGGCTCTTACCTTAATTGGTGGTCATTCTATAGGGGCACTTCCTTTCATCCCATTCTTCCTCCTCGTCCTGCAACTTCCCTTATCCCTAGAGCCGGCGTCGGGTAAACCTGGGCGTCCTCCCCACTTTTTTATTTTATTTGTTTATTTTTCAATTTAATGGCGTGCCCCCTCCGTCTTTTAAGGGAGGTTTCTGAAAAAAAAAAAGTATATAATATGTATGTATGTATATGTGTATGTATGTGTCATTCCAGACGATAACTGTCCGCAGAATTGTGCTAGAAACTTCAAACAAATTTTAAAATGTTAAGGACACAAAACGAAAGTTCAAGTTCGTTGGCCAGCATGATCGGATTACATCTTCGGGTTGAAATTTTCAAAAATGTAGTCAAAAATTTCAAAATAGCCTGTTTTTTGCGATTTGTTGTGCGAAATAATTTTTTCAGCATACTAACATGTGGTATATTCGGAATCAGCGTAAAATTCCCTATAAGAATATGTATCAAGTTTTCAAAAATTTCAAAGTTGAAAAATCAGTCAAAAATCGAAATAATGCCGTTCGCTAGTTGTAAAAATCGGTAATATTTGCATGAAACATTGTCCAAATTCAGATTGAACTACTCTTATGGAAGTATCCCTGTATAACCAATCCTAGAACCATGCTGTTTAAAACGTAGGTAGTAGGTGCTTGTTAAAAAAAAAAAAAAAAAAAAAAAAAGTAATCACAACTGAAGAGTTTACTCTGTGAAATATTCCGTCCTCCGATTCTCTCGGTCGCTCTCTTTAATGTTTTACGCTCAACTGTTTTAGGACTTGATGTAGCTTTAATAATGACTGTGGCTTAGAAAATATCAGCCATGAAATTATGAAGAAGTTCTATTTATGTACGTACTAGCACGCAGACCCAAGGCCTCGCTCCGCTCGGCCGTCAGTAACGTTAATCTCTAGGCCTCCCTCCACTCGGCCTTCAATACTGACCACATTGGACATCGAAATCTATGAATATTTACCTACATTTGTCTTTAAATCTACAAGATTAGTTTAATAATAATAAAGTATGAGTACCTACCTCCTAATTATTTTTAATAATTTGATTCCATGTTTGTCTATCAAAATCATAAACTAAAATTTTCTACACGATCAATGGCGACTGAAATGTCGAAGATTTCTTGAAAAATTCGCTCATGGGGTCATGCTGCATGACTGGACTTTGTTTTTTTTTTTTTTTTTGTTTTTTTTTAGAGAAGTCTGCACACATTCAAAACTACACAATTCAGCTGTTTACTCTTCACATGATTTCCACACAGCCTAACAGCTATAATATTTATAGTCAAAGCTACCTTTCTCTCCATTCAAGGGCTTAAGGAGAGAAACCGTGTCACTCCAGTAGACGCTGTGAAAATGTTGACTGTATCTATCTGTTGGCAAAAGCAGACTCTCGCAGCTCCCAAACGAGCGCTGAGAGGGGGGAAACGTACAGAGTGGGTATTTGTAGGGAGAAAACCCCGGTGCCGATACGATATTGGGAACCGTGTAATAGTACGCTTCGATAGATTTATCTCATATTCCTTCCAAATACGAATCAGAGTCACTGCTCGCTACACCCACGCGATTTATTTCGAGTTTCTGGTGCATCGAACCTATGAGAGTATAATCTCGTACATGGTGTCCCAGAAATATACCTTCAAACGTAAGACATGAGCTCTATCGCTACATTACTTCTATCTCGATATTTTTGCTTTCAGGTCTACCAAAGTCTCAGAACACAAAAAAGAGTGTTTTCTGTGTTCAGTAGCCAAAGTACCTAGTGGGAACATTCTGATCAATTTCTGAAGGCAACAAAACATTTCCTCTAGAATCAAATAATGTTCTTTTGTATTTTATGTTTCATTCCGTCCTGTACGATTTGGGTCTCTTGCCTGACATCCTGACGTCTTGTACACGGTAAAGCTAAAAGTCCGATTTTGATTAAATTCTCAAAGATTATGACGGTTAACCTCTAGAAGGTCTTCTAGGAATAACATCGCCATCAGACCATTTGCACATCTTTGATGCAGACAACAATGTGAATCGAGTATCCGAACAGCTAAAGAATAGACAAGGCAGCCGGCATCTTCATTTATTCACAATTTTTGCGGTTATTAGTTTTTTGTAGTACCTAAATTCTTGCCGCAATACTTGTTCAATAATATGACTTATTATGTATAATATACGAGTATGTACTAATATTTTGTCTAAGGAAGACATACACGCTCAAACGGCTGGACCGATTGGATTGCGGATTTTTAAAATGATCAGTATTAGCGAATTTTAGCAATGACCAGTAAAATTTTAAAAAACAACATTTTGAAAAATGTTTTCATTTAAATCCGTTTTGAGGCATTCTGCTGTTTGCGCTTTTTCGTATGTACCTATTTTGAGATATTTTTTAACCTTTTTTAAATCTACTAAACCTCCCGTAAACCTTTATATCCTAAATCGGGAAAAGCCTAACAACGCCGTCCACCAATTTGTTTATTTTCTCTAGGATGATGAAGCTAACAGTGTAAATGAAACCAAATACGACTCGATAAAGTAAGCACTGAGACAATGCTACACACAAGTAATTTGATGTACCTACTCATAATTTCAATTCGATCCCGATGAAACTTTGCAGAGTTACCTACTACGTAAACCTTGATAACAAACGAATACTGTCCAAATTAGGTTTAGGAACTCATCTACAATCAGCTGTGTGAGTTATTAGAGTAATTTGTTTATTCCATCTACAATATTGATTTTCCATGATGTTGTGCTTCCTCTCTGTGGTACTTTCTAATCTCTAGTCGAATCATTCACATCTCTGTGGCATTTTCGGGTAATAATGATGAAGAAGGGCAACGCCTGCAAAACCAGCTAGTTTTCAATAATTATCCTTTGTTATCGACCACAAAAAAAATTGTTTAGGGTAGCCGGGAACTTGTAAATGATGATCTTAAAAACTTTCAAAATAAAATATCAGTTTTTTGCATTTTCTTGCTATCCCGGCTGCAAGAAAAAGAAGTTCAACAGGACTGTAAATCACATACAGACTTTTGGATCCAAGGATAGGCTATTGCAATGGCTCCAAAAAAAATTTTTGAGGCATTCTGATACGAATTCTAGAGAGTTTAACACTTTTTCAAATATGTATATATTCACAACAGTCTAATATTTTTCAACCTAAAGTGAATAACAACTACTATCAACAGTGGACTACGACTTTACAAATTTATTGCACAGAATTATGCTGAAATATGTACTTAAATTTCATTCATTTATGCTGAAAAATCGATAAAAACTACAAAAAAGTTGAAAATCCAAAATGTGCTTTGTCTAGCAGAATATTATTTAGAACTAAATTTTTAGCAATAAAACTGGTTGTTAACAATTTCTTTGGACTCAAAGTGCTCAAATCTCAAAACAATTCAACATAATTTAATACGATAGTCAAAGAAATTCACTCATATGATCATGCTGAATGACTGGAACGTTATTTTTAATTATAATTTCAAGATGCACTACCATAAATGGCTATAAAGCGACGAGGCCATAACGGCTCTGCAGGTTACCACTACGTTCGTTGAAGATATATATATGTTAATGTCTGAATATATTGAAAGAATTCAAATGAAAAATCACGCCTGTGGCTGTATTGACCACAGGACAGGCTGTTTCCCAGAATGCAACGAGATGACAAACAGCGCTCGCAGCGGAATGATTGTAACCTGGTTCGGTTGCGATTATGTTGAAGGAAGTACATTACCGAGCAGATGTTTTCAAGCAACTTGTCATCATGTTTTAAGTATTAGTAAGTAATATAAGAGTGAATTATCAGCATTCATTATACCAAGTCATCAAACCCGTAGATTGTTTGGATATAACTTAGACCCTTGTAGGTATCCAAGAAGAAAGAGTCCCCTCCAAAATGTTTATATGGACTTTTTTTTTATGGAATCGTAACGATGTTGGATAGTGAAAGTAACTAAATGTATGAACCTTCTCGTCGTTTTGGAAACAATATTTTGTGTAGGTACCTACAGAAAATGAATTTGATGTGTAAAATTGTATCGGAAGAGTCATAATAATTGGTTGTATTATAGACAAGGGAACAACAGCTTTAGCTGAGGAACAGTTCATTTGTTCCGATAAACTAGATGATATTTATCTCTGCTATGTTAGTCAATATCGTTGCATAACTGTGAGATGGAGTCAGTTAGTCAATGGAAGATTATTATGGGTGGACGTCCCACGGCAGTGTTTGAAGCTATTCTCGTATTATTCCTAGGGGCTAGCGCTGATTCTGTAAAATACACGCCCGAAAAACTAGCAAACGACTTGGGGGTTTTAAACGTATCTGACTGGAACGTACCGTTTTTCGTGTGTGTTGCGCAGTTGACGTCGAATTTGTCGACGGATTTCAAGGTGGAGACGGAATCGGATAATTTCACGGGATTATTCGGTCTGTCCGACACCTTCAGGCGAGAAAACGGGTGTTTCGACCTCTCTGATGTGTCCAGTGAATACGCATGCGCGGAGAAAATAATTTTAAATCCGAACTCCATACCGAAGAAGACCCAAGGCATTAAAATGATGTGAGTATGAAGTGTGACTTCATTACAAGGCTATTTCATTTACTCTTCTGTACGTATGTGGAGGTTAACACCAGACAGACACCAGAAAGCCAGATACCAGATTATTTTTCCTCCAAATTTTGGCTAAAAACGGGTAAAAATCACCAAAGGTAGGGAAGCCTTGTGTTCGTGCGGGAAGTCGAAAAATGTTTGCGAAATCAAAATTTCCACATGTTTTTTGCGTTTCAGAGCGTGCTGGGCAATTTTTGATTTAAAAAAAAAAATCAATTAAAATGCTGCTCAATAAAATACCGATAATTATGACGATCGTATCAGCTGATACGATTTCAACGGAATTCTCATTTCACAAAATTAAGTTCGTTTGGTATACAATTTTCCAACTAGGTATAGATCGATTTTGAAGCGTAGGTAGGTTATTGTTTTATCTTATATAATTAGTTATCATTTGGTAGATGCCTAAATCTGTGGTGATATACGGTGATATTGACTAACCGTTGTTACCGCTTTTGTTACTACCTACGTACGAGCTCTTGTTAAGTGTTATTTAATTTCCTTAATTTTATCGTAATAATCTTAAGTTAATGATATTTATTTATTTACTATTCAAATCATTCATTATTAAAACATAATTTTATTATCTGAGTACCATAACAGTTCGGTTTGCCATAAGTCTTCCAACGAAGGAAAAAAAATGAAGACGACGATAAATGTGGAAAAAGTAGACTAGATAGCCTGTAGCATTGATACTGATTGTGAATTGAACGAAAATGTCCAATGAGATGCATAAACTGTATTCGAAATTTTAATTATTATCTAGCTGTTTCTATAACTCTGTATTACATTTAATCAACTTTTTTTTTAAATACCTCCTATTTATTCTTTCTTTCAGGAAAATTGATTTTGATTCTTGCGTTGATTACTGGCGCAATCTTTCTAAAACATCAATAAATTCAACATCAACTGAAACATGCAACAAATCCTCAGGATTGGCAGTGAATCTCCTTCTGGCTGTCGTGGATGTATTATTGATATGTTTGTGCTTTGTGCTGTTTTTGTACGTCAGAGACCAGAAAAATCGATAAACTTTTTGCAGTAAATAGTGTCAACATGTATGGAAGTTTTTCTTAGTTGTTGAAACTAATTTATGAAAGTACAACTTGAACGCACGTACAAAACATACTCGTAAAGTACACATGTCACACCATGTATAATATAATAATTAGATATATAGTCATTTATGTAGTCTATTGTAAATGTATCTCAATATTACTGATATTTTAGTGTTTTGTGCTTTTTGGTTTATTATTGTCAATAATTAACCTTTTAAATCGACCAAAAAAAAAAATTATAACACCCCCTAAAAATTTTTTGGTTTACGTTTCAATATCCCCAGAATCCAAAAATCGAATAAAAAAATATCCGTCCGTCCGCCGTCCGCGGAATTTCTCCAAAAATACTGGACCAAACTGTATGAAACTATGTTAAAAATCACATTTGGGGTCTAGATGGTCCTAGACACTCATCATCAATTTTTATTAACCCTAAAGAGTTGTAATAAAGGGATAAACATTCAAAAATCGAGATCTCGAAAATTTTCTAGGTATCAGTAACAATTTTTTGCATGTCAATGATAAATTTAATCCCAAAGAATCGATTAAAACCACCCGCAACATATTTTTTGCACCATATTTATATTAGATTTTATATATTAACTATCCGGTTTACCCGTGCGTTGCACGGACCCTTGTGTACTGAGCTGATCAAGAAAGAGCCCATCGCTTTATTCGTCTCTTGGTGTCCCTGAGAGGCTCCCTGTCAAATTTCAACATCATCATCAGTGCAAAGGAGGGAATCCAGCTCACAGCTGATCAGCAATATCGACAGGGACCTTTTCTGGAATTTGCTGATCACAAGTGTAACAACTCCAAACTTATACATCATCTGTCGGAGCTGTTACGAGACGCAGCCAGCAGAGTGAGCGCTGACGTGAGCTCCAATTAAGAGGGTCGCCCATAGTGTTACTGACCTCTGAATAAGACGGTAAGCCATTTTCAGTCTGCCTGATTAGCAACTTTGATATATCATTTATTGATTCGCAATATCTGTATACCTCATCCAATTGCTACCCTGACTTAATCCTCACATAGCGGTGTCTATCATTATTTATTGAAGAGTTAATCTAAACATAACCTTCGATCTAATCAGCATCCCGTAGTATTCTTCTTGAAGCAATTAATAATTAGTTCCTTGAATAAAACATAAAACCAGTGGCTTAATTCTGACTACCTATTATTTTCCTTAATCAATTGAGGTTATTGAATTATCTATATCAGTCTCATTTTAGTACCTTTTGAAGGTACGACAATTAGTTCATTGTCACACAATGGAGCAATCGCTATAAAAATCGGTTCAGCGGTTCGGTCGTCCACAGAGGAAAAACAAACAGACGAACTTAGAGATTCATATATAAGATAGAATTGTTTTAAAATTGGGGTAATTCGAGAGTAAAGAATTTGTTAACTAGCGATTTTAAGACAAAAAAATAAAATAAACTTGTTCTAAATAATATTCTGAGGTTCAAAAAACGTTTGATTTTTTTAAATCTATTTTTGTGCATAATTTGTCAGCGTAATATTGTGCATGTATTTTTTAATGTTCTAGTTCATTGTTGATAAGCTACTTTGACTAGAATTTTGCTTAAAACAAAACTAATGATTTCTCATTTAATGTATGCACTTTAGAATTTTTTTTTTTTTTTTTTTTTGAAATTTTACCAATTTAATGTGCTCAAAAACTCAAATTTCAAAACTATTTAGCATAGATATAATACGATCCCAATTTGTTAAAATTCGCTCATTCGATGTTGCATGACTGGATTATTTCAACGTCAATTAAATGATACCGAAGTGTACCCATATTCCGACGATTTTGGCGTTGAATACTTTATTAAGCATCATAAATATTAGCTGCATTCGTGGTAGTAGCGGGACGAAGGGTGGGAAAAGGGATGGTGGCAGACCAGAGAAATGTAGGCCGTATCTGACGGGTTGACGAGCGAAGGGGTGACCAAGGTCGCGTAGAGGGGTGAATTCCACCCCCCTTGGGGGATGAGCCTGACGGTTACTGGATGCCGACCTGGTGGCTGCATGGATACTATAACCACGTGGATCGTTGGCACCTAAACAAATCTATCTACATTGCTCCTCATTTAATCGATCTACGCCGTACAATGGCAAGTTAAAAAAACATCTACCAAGTTGGGGGGGCACTATAACTTCCTCAATTATTATAACAAGAAAATAATACGTAAATTTTATTGGTGACATTATTGAGCATTTTATATTACGGCAATGGTACCTACTTATGAGGGATATTGTAGAGCTAACATGCTCGATGCATTTTAATGGTACCCAAATTTATGGAAAGTACCGGCGTTATATCTATGGCATCAAAATTACGCTTGCGCATGATGAAATTCCGACAGCTCTGAAACTTGTTGGAAACACACAACAAGCTATCTAATTACCTTGTTAATTCTTCAGCATACCTTCAATATAGAGAGAATTGTGCCCCCTAGAACATGTGATCATTGTGTTTCAGATCCCAGTTCAGAAATCCAACTGGTAGGTATTAGGTTTTCGTATTGAGGTGAATATGTTGGTACCTGTTAATCCAACTGATTTTAAAACCTAAAACCTCACATCAGAGGCCATCAGGATCGTTGATTTACTTTCGAGCAGTTATTTGGCCCCACTCAAGAAAAACTCATTTAAGCTTCAGCGCAGCTAAGCATTCTCTTTAGAAAAAAGTAGTTTGCTCATCCGTAATTAGCTATTGGAGAAATGTTACAAAATGTTAGTGGCATCACAAGTAACTTACGTTCTAAACGTGCCAATAGGATCCTTTAGATTTAGATTATTTTAGATCTTTTAATCTATCCGTCCATGCAGTGACTAATCTACACAACCAATGAAAATTGCATCACAATATTGGCCAAAAAGTTTCCATTTTTGTCTCTGGCAACAAAATTTACTATTGCACGCGCATAGGAATTTTTTGTCGGAAATATGTGGATGCAAAATGTAAAGAAAGAAGAAAAAAGTCACAAAATTCAATGTTCTGTTTTTGGGAAATTTTTGTGCATCTTGGCTGTTATTTATGTTGATTTGAGAGCTAACAAGAATAGTCCAAAGAAAAACGATGCCAAAGATATCCTACATAAAGTGAAACAAGATATCACCGCGCGTCTCAGGAAAGCAAGAAATAATGCCAAAAAATCTCACCCTCATAACCTGTACCAACCACTTCACGGTAACCTTCAGTTGGAAACAGTTTTTTTCCCCACATAATATACTATACAATGCTAGAAAATATTATTTTCTCAAGATTTTCTTTCCTCATCGCAGCAATCAAAAGAAACGTTCTTCATTTTACCCTACTTTTCGTAGAAAAAAGGGTATTACAGCCCTCGGCAAGGTAGTACTTTGGGGTGGAGATGCATTTTCTTAGAGTTTCAAAACCCTCTACACCCGTAGAACACGTTTACACTAGTCACTCATTTTCAGATTTATTTACATAATTATTATATATTTATGTATGTGTTTATGGAAAAAATTTTTTACTCACTACTCCTCCGAAACCGCTGACTGATTCGCACCAATTTTTGATATGTTATATTACCATGTCGGAACTTGTGCCTTGCTGACTTTTGTGAGGATCTACTGAGCACGAATCATACGAGTAATGATGGTGAAATCGTGCACAAATCTCTCCTATTCACCGTAGGACGTCGGGATTTGATAGGGAGCCTCTCTTGGACATCAAGAGATGAATAAAATTATGGGCACTGCCCTGAGCTCCAGCTGAGCGATTCGCGTATTTTTCCAATGTACTGTAGTCGTGTCATTATGTTGAAAATTATCTTTGTGTACCTACCAATTCCATATTATTCTTGTTAATGTGCATGTGATATTTCTTGTTTTATCTTTATAAGTTTTTACTCAGAAAATGGTTGATAAAACGAAAAAATCAATATTTGCTCCAAGTCTCATTACTCAAACACTCAACACATGTGCAGCGTTCTATAAAAATTACAGCGATTCAAATGTGTATAAAATACAATTTTAACGTTCATTCCATGTAAGTAACCTCAATGTCTTAGTTTATGATGTAAGAAAATGCGTTAGTAATGAGTTCGCGGATATATTAAATGCAGTTTCTGCGTATAGTATCCACCCGGTCGCCGGGTCGATCCCTAGAGCCTGCCCAACATTTCACTTCCAACACGAGTTCAGTCTCTCTCCGCCACACAGCCGAGCAGGGTCTGTCCCGAACGCCCCACAACCCGCTCGACGTACTCGACAAATCGTCCAACATTTCGTCCGACCCTCCCAATGCCCGTTTAAAACCATCCGAATTCGATCTTAAACCTATTTTGTCCCCCTTTCAAACAAAACAAAAAATTATCCTTCGGCCAAGACCGTCGAAACCAAAGGTAATTGGGACTATATCAAAAGCATGTTAAAATTGCAATTTGTACAAAACAAGAGAAAAAAAACACCAATGACTGAGCACACATGCAGTCAAAGCACATAATCACCAAATTGTGTTGACAGCATAAAACAGAATGCTGCTTGATGTTTAGATTAGGAACATAGTTGTTTTAGAGCACAATAAATTGATGTTTGTGGTTTCTGATAGTAAGAATTTTGAATGATAGCTTATTAAAGGTTCAGGAACATTTGGTTATTTCACCAGCGTAATTGTGAACACCTGAAGGCAACTCTATAAAAGGTACATCAAAACAAAGTTGACTCCTCACTAGTAAACCGATAACTTGGAACGCCTTAAACTGGAATTCAAAGCCCCGGGTCCAAACTGATTAAAATTGTGAGCATGGACACTGATTGGGGACCGAGTACAGCCTAACCCGCACAATCCCTCAAAATCTTATAGGAACTGTAAAATGTAAACTTGTTGCAAAGATTTGCAGATACGTTGACAGACACAACACAAGTTGTTCAGAATGGAGCAAAACGTGAAATTCGAGTGGGAATTTAGATTTTTGAAAAAACATATTTGCTATCTCCCGAAAGTGAAAACCATCTTTTCAGTACCGTGGTAGACTCGGAAGTAATCCTCCAAGGTTACGAGAATAAATTATGTAAAATTTACTTAAGCTCAAAAAAAAAAAAAAAAAAAAAAAAAAAAAAACATTTGATTGATAACAGCAACCCTCAATTCATCAAAATTGACCTTTGTTGAACAAATTGTTAATAACTGCTCCATCACCGGTGACAGTTCCGATTACAACTTTCTTAATTGAGTGTAATTACAAGATTGCTTAATCAAGTATGGATTGATTGCGGCTAAAATTATCAATAATATTGAAAGTTTGATGGAACTGATGGAAATACCGATTGGGGATCGGGTATTCTAAAACGATGCAAATTATTACACAAAGGTATATTCAAGGGGTTTGTTCTTGTCAGATGAACCTTCCGTACGTCACATCATCCTTCCTCCCAACGCTTCCGTAACAAACGAATACTCTTAGGGAAATGGTACCTATGTAGTTCACTAATTAACTTGAGACAATTCATTCACAAACATGGCTTTTTAGCGAATTTCGGAAAATATGAAGCTATTGCAATGGCTCCAAAAACTCTTCAGACAGTATTTTCCAAAATTTCCGCCATTGAAATCCGTTTTGAGGCATTCAGAAACGAATCCTAGATATTCATATAGATACAAGGTGAAGAAACGAAGTTTTGCACACAACGGATGACAATTCTAGGGTTCCTAAACTAACTTGTGACAAAAAACAAAGTTTTTCAAAGAGATTTTTTTTTAATAGCATTGTTCTCGAGTTATTTCACGTTAAGATTTTTTTCGTCTATCACACTTCAATACATTAAAACGGCCATAAATCTCTCTGAATCACCGTAAAATCAAACATATTGGTTAGTAATGCATGCATTACAAGGACGTCCTTATGAATGAATTTTATATAATTTGGTGAGAGTTGAAATAAGAAACAAAATAAAAACAAAATAAAAATATCATGACTTTTCGGACATAGCCTCCCCCATCCCCCCCCTTCCCATTAAATCCCTCCACCGAGAGCGAATCCCTACCATAAGTATGAAATTTGAAACTTACCCCCTCCATTCACCCCTATCACAATTAAATTTGAAATTCCTGATATGCGATCCAAAACTAAACCGAATTCATCGCGGGAAAAAAAATAATCACGAAAATTGGACGATAATTGTTAGAACACCACGATTCATCAGTTTTACCCCTCCCATAATGGAATTTAAAACTCCTGACATACGTTCCAAAACTATATCGAATTCTTAATGGAACCAAATAAGAAGCATACAAATCAGTCGAGATTTCTAGTTTGGGCAGCGCCTGAAAGAATCGGTAATTATCCTCTCCCCCCGTCCTCGTCAGTAAATCCCAAATTCCCAAGATTCTTTGCACAACTATACTAAAACTGAAATCGAACCAAATAAGAATCATGAAAATTGGTTGAGAGTTGTAGCCTGGGTAGCGTCAACAAAATTTGTCGACAAAATCACGTTTTTCCGGGTTTACCCCCTCCATTCCCCCTTTTCCATCACGGAATTAAAACGTTCCGAGCTTTGTTGCACAACTAGACTAAAATAGGGATCGAACAAAGAAAGAATCTCGAAATCGGTTGAGGCCTGAGCAGCGTCCACAAAATTTGTCCACACACACACACACACAGACATTCACCTATGGTTTTTTCACGGATTCGGTCTTAGTATGTTCTGAAACGGATTTGTATGTGATTATTTTTTTTCTCATGCTTGGGTTGTTCCCTACCCCCCTGGATCAATTCCAATAGGTCGTCCCTACAAATATAATAAGAAGCCTTGCCTGTATGACTTAGCTCCTGAGGGACGTCTTAAAAATAAGGACATGGATGGAATAAGCGTTGAATTATCGTATCCCTTGAGTCAAACCAATGTTTCTGCGTGTTTCTACGTAAAACAGGATCCTGAAAGGCCAGTTGACGAGAATTTTAATTTTTAGAAGTAATTGGTTTTGAGCTCCTAACACATACCTTCCACTTCTAGATGCCTTCGTATAATTCCAACGATATATTCAAATTTACTTCTGCCTTGATGTTTTTGGGAGAGACTTAGGTTTTCGTCAATAATGACCTCTATGAACCTACGACGTTGGGGTTGCTTTCTACGTATTTTATTAACGCTGAATCATGTATTAACTAGATCTCTCCATTATAATCGAGTTATTCACTTTACTTACCTAGTTTTACTTCTAAAAATACATAAAATAAGCATAACCAATTGAGGGGGAAAAAAAGACAACCCTAGGGAAGTTATAGCCGTTTTAAAGCCAAGGTAGGAAACACGATAAAATCTTCGAAGCAATAGTGCTTGATAAAAAAGCATTAAAAACATCCTAAAAAAGTCATATAGTACGCGTTTAAGAAGTTTTCTTTCCATTATTCTGAGCCGAAGTGGTACATTCCGATAATATCCGTTCATATGTCATTCCAGAAAATAATTAAAAAGTTGTTGTAAAGATAAGAATTTTTTTTTTTTTTTTTTTTTAATAGATGAAATAAAAATCTGTTGTTTAGATCTGCACTTTTAAACTATTATAAATTGCTGATCCAAAAAAAAAAAAAATCCACCAAAAAAGCACAACAAATAGCAAAGCAGCCAAAATAATTGAATCTAAAAGAACAATCGGCCTAATAAAATAAACAAATAATAATATCTGGAACCTTACAATGATGTGGGGTTTTAATATTGAAAATCTTACGTTTCATGAATGTAAGAGAATGAATGTGCGTTTGGACGTATGGACGTATGTTTTACAGTGTTCAGGATCGCAATCTACTGGTAGGGACGATATAGAAAATTATTTCACAAAGTTTAATTATTTCTGTATAAACTACATTTCAACGCAACTTTTATTCGATACATGTTACGAATTCGGGAAGGAAATAATGAATAGATTCACAAACAAACTTGAGAATTAGGTCTTTAATAGATAGTAGAAAAATTAAAAAAATAGTATTTACAGTAATAATTGTTAGGGAGTTCATGGTACCGGAGGTAAGAGTTCTTGTGTGAATCGTTCACAATGTTTTCAACCGCTTAGAACTGTCATGCACGTTCAGTTCTACAATTTAGGGTAACAACATTCACTGGTTGTCCGTTTGCTTATAATTGTGATGGTCAACTAAAAGTGTTCAGAAATGATCGAGATAACTCATTTCGTTTAAGTCGGAAACAGATCAAAAAGTAAATTTGGTCTCTTGTATTTTCACACCGCAAAACGTGATTCTCCACAGTTAAGATGCTTCGTTTACTGCTGATATCGGCGATGTGATGTGACGATCAGTACCAAGCTGAAGTTCCCAAAAAAGCTCCATTCCTATTCATGTTTAAGTACCTGACCGAACACACCAAGTATTCTGAAGAAAAAAAGTTCCAGTTATGCAGCATGATCGTATGAGCGAATTTTCGTAAATTATCGTATTGTATAATGTTAAATAGTTTTTAAAATTTGAGCTTTTTGAGTGCAAGGAATTAGCTAAATATTAATTTTATGGAGTAAAACGTATTCTAAATAATAATTTCTCATTCAAATAGAGGTTTTGAATGTTTAGCATTTTGTAGTTTTTATCGATTTTTTAGCAAATATAAATGAATTTCAAGTACATTTTTCAGCACAATTTTGTACATAAATTTTTTAATGTTCTATTTTATAGTTAATTAACTTTATTTAAGCAATATTCTACCAAAAAAATTAAATTTAACAATTTTTAGCCGTTTTAGCCACTTTTAGTGATTTTTTTAGTAAATTTTTTGAAATTTGGCCAATGTAATGTGCTAAAAAAGTGCAGGCCAACGAACTCATCCTTTCATTTGGAAAGCTTAATTTTTCGGCGCAAGAACGGAATTTTTATCACAATCCTGTGGAGTGTTATCGTCTGGAATGACACACACACACACACACACACACACACACACACACACACACATATATATATATATATATATATAGAGAGAGAGAGAGAGAGAGAGAGAGAGAGAGATACAAAATTCGCTAAAAGTACGCCGTAAGGATTCAAGCTTTACATTCAGCTTCAGACATTTCCGTAAAAATAGTTCCCTTTATGAAAATACCGTTGAATCGTGAACGAATCAATGGATTCGGATGAATGTGTATCAATGGGATCTGATTTTTTCACTTATTACATGATGTAATCCGAAGTTGGCATACTGGTCGAAGTGTTCACCTGGGGTTTTCTTATGGTTGTTTACAACATAATCCACTAGGCCGTATGGCTTGAATTCCTTTTTAATGGAGGATTCAACCGTGGTTATGGCTCCATCCACAGCTGCAGCGCCTGCTATTGCGCCATAAGGGCCACCTAGAACTCCACCAACTATGGCTCCTGTATTACTGCTTGCTGTTTTCATTATGGCGGCGCCTCTTTCCTTATCACCAGCTGCCATATGCATTGCTCCTTTGAAATGCCCCACGACGGGCGTTGCGTCCACTGCGTTCTCGACGTTTTTTGCAAACTTCTGTTGGGTACGCCTCGCCCCCTCGTGATCGCCTTTGCCAGCCTGAACGGCAGAATAAACTTGAGAAACCACGATCCCAGTGTCACGAAAATTTTCTTGCGTTATCTTCGCTCCTACAGCGTCACCGTGCATCCACTGGAAAAGGGATTTAAACTGAGATACAATCGGCACGCTGTCCCAAACCGAGGCGCGCACGCAAAATGCGGGAAACACAAACATAACAATCCGAATCACGCGCATGTTCTCTTTCACCTTCACTAAGACCACAATTAGGGAGCGCCTGAGTGTTAAACAGAACTTCATGAAAACAGAGAGAGCGAAGCAAATATTTACATTCCAAACCATCAACAAACAGCAATTAGTAAAAACTGGAGAGCTCTGAAGGGCACTCACTTCAAAAACAATAGTGACATCACAAAGATTCTGAATCTGTCTGTAATAACTATTACAAAATCTCTTAATGTGCTGGTCACAACATGGTTGGATGTGGGTGTGGAATGGTTTGATATTTGGCCGAAACGTACCTAAGTACAATCATAAATTAGAAAACGCTGCTCCTTAATATAAAAAAAATTATTTTACAGTATTTTGTGAATACTCCACCATAAATAAAAATAATCATTTAATATTCGTTACCGATTCACCTGCTTAACGAAAAATGTCAACCCTATAAGAACATTGAACAGATGAACTATATAGGTCCACTACCTGATGTATTTAACTAAATGACTCACATTATCTAGTAAATTAATTAGCAGTTTTGATGCCGATTTGCGAACTTATGTACGTATACAAACTTAAGTTGTAGTGATGCTTCCATGAAATGTAGGTATGTAAACTACGATACCAATACATTTGGAAATTACTATAAGCTGCTTATTTTGTAGGAAATGGGCATCAAATAATAAAATATCACTTACAGTAAGTAAACATAGAAATAATTAGTAACCCATTTTACTGAAACCTGTTTTCAGTTGAACTCCACTTATTCTACTGTAAAATGACGTAGCCAGGTCTTGTCAACTTTGCTAAAACTTAAATGAACTCACGTGCCTACCTATATAGGTTCGAAATCAAGCCGTTTGATCCCAAATGCAAGGATCATCCCTACCACTTAGTTTCCCCTATGGTTTTATTATGGCTGAAGGGGACGGACCGATAGGATAGGAGTTGGCGCACAGACGTCGCATCAAAAGTTCTTCCCATTTTTCTCAGCATCCATAGGTTTATTCAATCTGAAAATTGGGTTCTATTCAGAATTGATTTACTAAGGATTCATCGCTGAGTTTTTTCTACATCATATTTGTTTAAATTTAGAGGCCATGAAATCTCTCAAATTAACGATTTTGAGAAAAACCTTCTAGCACACTCATTAGTTATGCTAATTTACAAATGTGTTAGCAGCATTTTGGTACATGTATAATTTTAATTAGTGACGGAAAGAGTCGAAGATGAGTTCGATGAGTGAGAAAGCTGTACTGCTCACCCAACAAAGCAAACGTTTTTATATTTGCTGTGATAGTTTATTAAATCATGTTTTATTATACTATCTATCCTACAATAATGAAGTTGCTAAAGTGTGCATTTAGTGATTTAAGCAGAGTACTTTATACATGGTCCAGTGAACTGCGCCGAATAGCTATCTAATGCTGAAATAATTATCCTTTGTGTAATAAGTTCTAAAGAATCGAGTGAGAGAACGGCTGAATTTTAATTCGCCGCTCACATTGTTGTTTAGTAGGATCGAGCAATTAATTCTTCCGCTCTAATCGGCACATTTAGATTAGCCTTATACCAATTCAAGGCGATAAGTTGCGGAGAGATTCGTATCCCCAAAACACTCTTCGAGGGCATTGATAAATGGGTGAGAATTTCTTGCTTCTCAATAAATTCCAATGCATTTCAATTAGAGTTCTAATTATTCAAAATTCAATTTAACCGTAGTTTAAATTAATAATCCTTTTACTAAATTAGAGATTAAAATCTTGAAAAAGGACAAACAGGTTTCAACAGAGAGCGCAACGACTATGATAAGTATAGGATTTGCCGATTCAGTTAAACCTTTTACCAAATCGCCAAACCTTTTGCCAAATGAGTTAGACCTTTTGCCAAAATAATTCACCCTTTTCCCAAAATAATCACACCTTTTTACAAAATATTTAAAACTCTTGTTAGAAAATACGATTATATGGATAGGAATTGTAAAACAGTTTTATCATGAATTTGGAACTACAAAAAACTTGGAAGAACACTTCAGAAGACTTAGGCGTGTTGAACAATCAATGGGTCTTTGAACAATGTACCAAATTTTACTGTTTTTTATTTTAAGGTACATAGGTTCCAAAAGCAAATAAAAAACATCTGCCAAGTTGGATGGGCAGTATACCTAGTTTCTTCAAATTTGTAACATGGATGTTTAGAATTAGTTGAAATACGAGTATAAATGATTGAATGCAAAATATATCAGTATCTAATACATGTGTATACACGCCAGAATGCAAATTAGGGCTACAATTCATGTTTAAATGAGAGGAAATCGTCTAAAGGTTAACCGACCCAATTATTGAAAATTGCATCGAAATCGATTAATTATTCTCGGAGTGGCATCCAATATTGGTACCCATTATTCAGCCAAATACGACAAAATACAAAGGGCACCAACCATGACCCAATAACCTCTAGAGTTTGAACGAAATCGGACCAATAGATGATTATTGAAGTTATAAGAAATTAACGCTTACCAATGCGCACATGCTACTATTTATCCAGCTGCAATGAAATTTATAGGGGACTTCTAGGAACTAACATGCACAACCCCAGAAAATCTCATCAAAATCGTTCCGTTAGACTCGGAGTTTTACCCCTGTCAATCGATATTACTACACTAATTGTAATATAATCTGTGGGGTATTTTTCTAGAGCATATACCTATACGGAACTGCCTTCCGAATTTGAACGAAATCGGACCAACAGATGATGAGAAATCGACGTTATGAGAAATTCACGTTTGCGCATGCGCACAGGCTTGTCTTGATTCTATGGCATTGAAAATTTAGAGGACCGTCTAGGAGCCAACCCGCACAATCCCTGAAAATTTCATCAAAATCGGACAGAAACCTAGTATAGTTTTGGGCGTGACAAGGATCTATGACAGACAGTCATCAGAAAGGCAGACAGGCACGGAACCAACGTTGATCAGCAAGCTCTGAAACGAAAAAAAAAGCGGGAATTTCGATTTTGGAGGACAACTTTTTTTCGACTTTAATGAAGAACACAAACCTACTGACTGAACCTAATGACTTCAGTACCTATGGTAGTGAGGAAGAAAACTCGGCCCTTCGGGCCTCGCAAGGGGCTCCGCCCCCCTGGACCCCCCCGGATGTTATTACTTTGAGCCTGACTGCTAAAATGTAAAAAACATGGAATCATGTTTTAGCTCATCAGAAATTAACAAGCGGTTGCAATCATGTTCACAATATCAATAATTGAGAATGATCACCTGTGTGTACACAATTATTCATATAACCATGCTCATTAACTCAGCTTGTTGGCCACGCACTTCGCAGTAGTTAATATAGTATGGTTGGATAAATCGAGAGCTTTCGAACGAATGGTCAACGAATTTTGTGGGATGAAAAACGACGTAGTATCATATCCCTAGCAACGACTCGGTTGTAAGCGGAAATCATCACAATTATTGGCGCTACTTTCATGTCACTTTATAGTCTCACTTTTCGGCGGGGGATCCATCGCTAAAACATGATTCCATGTTAAAATTCCGCCCGTCTGCAGCCCTAAGCTTTTTTCCGAAACTACTATACCGACCTTTATGAAATTTGGATCTAAAATCATTATCGGGCGAGGATGTACCAGTAACATCCCTACGATCCCGAATAATTTTGGAATAAATGGTTTGTTTTCGTCATTGATAGATATTATCCCAAGGAATCGGATGAAACCACCCGGATTACTTTACGTCTAGCTGTTCGATCTCCATTAGAATAAATAAGTGCTCGGACTCGGGGAGAACTTTGACACCCCCCTTTTCGCTAGAGGTTTAATTGTTTCGTAACAAGGCTTAATTATTTTGGAAAAAAGTTTAATTGTATTGGGAAGAGGTTTAATTATTTTGAGAAAAGGTTTAATTATTTTGGGAAAAGGGTGAATATTTTGGCTAAAGGTTTAACACTTTTGACAAAAGTTTAATTGGATAAAAGGATGAATTGACCCGGCAAATCCTATATTTAACGTCACATGAAGTTACTCAGCATTTAGTGCAATATTGTACAGAGATTTGGTAGGGCTTGCTACAAGCAATCTACTTAATAGAGTTTTTGCAGGTAAACGCAGACTGAACTTATGGAAATTGAGAATTCGTATGAGTGGGGGAAAAAAAGCTTCAAATTATTACACAAAGGTTTATTATTTCAGTATCAGATAGCTCTTCCACGCAGATTACTGGTATGTAATTATTTTTCCCAGTATGTAGTACATTGGTGAAAGAAATGACGAGATGATGACCCATATATGGTCCCGCACTAAAATGATTAAGTGGGGTAGCACTATGTGTAATACCCATTGCTCTGATATAAGATAATATGTATACAAAGGACCACCAGATAACTGGAAAGATATGGTAAGCTAAATATGAAGGCTGCTGAGTCAAGTTGTACAGATACGTGTATTATAATTAATTTTGGCAATTAGTTAAGTTAAAAAATGTCAGAAACCTACCTACCTAACCCTAATCTTTGGCCAAAGAGGTAAATTGCGGCGATCTAATCGTTTAATCCAGCGTCGGATTATCCTAAATCCCAAATCCAGGCTAGGCAAGCAAATGGACCACGTGGTAGGCAGCATACAAAGGCAGCAATAATTTTTCCAGAGTAATTATCGGACCAGAAGACTTCACCGGCGATATACGCTGCAGTCTCATGAGAGAAAACTCACTTGAGATTTCAAATATAACCAGGGAGAGCGGCGACGGGTCGTATAATCGGTTTCTTGTCTTTGAATGATAAAAAGATTCGAACCACTTGTTGAACGGCAAACTTTAAAACCAGTAATGCCCAAATCTACGGACTTTTTGACAAAATTCAGGAAGCCAGGGTGGATCTAGTGTGGTTTTCTAGCGTTTTCCGGAAATCTTCTGAGATGCAGGTACGGCAAAACGGCGTGAAGCAGTGACATCATCAGGTGGATAGGTAGTCGCAGACGAAGTTAGGTTGCCAATGATCAAACGGTAGAATGTACAATAAAGCCTTATTTAATTTAATTATAACCAGAATTCCTACAAAGTATGTAACAAAAGAAAACATATTCTATTAACAGGAAATATAAATGTGCCAAACAAATTGAAGGAATTCATTAAAGATGAACAGGAACCTAGGAAAAGGTACGGCTGGTGTCGCCGGCCAATGTAAAGATGCCACCCGCACACTCGCCTGTCAATGATAAGAACCTGCTAAAAGGCAATGATAGGAAAAACAAATGGAATGTCAACAGAATGAGTGGCGGAACAGAGATTCCGCATTGAAAAGTGCGATTTTCCTACGATTCAAAATATGTTAACAGATAGAGTTAGTGAATGTGGTGCAGCTAGTGGTAGTGAGTCGTAAATTCAAAACAGGTTCGTCAAATCTGTTCACGCACATTCCCTGAAAATTTCACCAAAATCAGATCAGATAATTTGATTCATTTCTTCCCTCGATTGATTTTTTCCCTCTAGGCTCGTTATGTTTGTACCATGCCACCTTCACCGCAACAGGATATTCATAACACAGCCTAGTTCAGCAGAATTCCTCCACCGGAGGACGTGATTTTCATTACCCAACACCTAACAGGTCATTTACGCAATCAGCCGAGAAAATATTGATGTCGTTGAAGAACGAGTAACTCGGCGACTGTTTCCTACCATACGACAACATAAATTAAAAATTTAATTGATAAAAAAAAAAGTTTCAGTCATGCAGCATAACCGAATAAGTGAATTTTTGTATATTAGCAAACTATATTGTGTTAAATTGTTTTGAAAATTCAGGACTTCATGTAAAAAGAAATCGTAAACTAAAGGTATAGGGTCAAAAAAGCTCCTTCTAAATAATATTCTGCAATTCAAAAAAGATTTTAGATTTTTAGCTTTTTTTGAAGTTTTTAGAGATTTTTGGGCAAATATTAATGGAATTTAAGAACCTTTTTCATAAAAAATTTCTGCATAAATTTATTTATGTTCTAGTTCATTGTTAAATAACTTTTTTGACTAAAACTCTGCTTAAAAATATAAAGTGGTCATTTCTATTAAAATATCATTAGCCGTTTTTAGTCATTTTTAGTTATTTTTGTTAAGTATGTTTTTTTGAAATTTGGCCAATTAATGTGCGCAAAAAATATTGCCCCACGAACTCATCCTTTCGTTTGGAAAGCTTGATTTTTTTGGCGCAAGAACGGAATTTTTATCTCAGTTCTAAGGAAAGTTATCGTCTTGAATGACATGTATATATATATATATATATATATATATCTCCGTCTCAAAACGGATTCCAATGAAGAAAAGTTTCGAAAATTTGGATTTTAAAATTTGTGGAGCCATTGCAATAGTTTCATTTTCTACGACAAAATGCTAAATGTAATTATTTATATGACGTTTATCTTTTGTCATTCTAAAATAGTTTGATATCTAGTAACATTGACTCGAACGACAACCATGGCTTCGGGATAGGACGATGGACAAACCTCGAGGAATAAATGCAAAATTTAACTGTTTGTATTTATATTATTTAAGAAGATAATTTATAGTTTTTTAAATCGAATTTTGAATACAATGAAAGAATTACAACGGCTTATTTATTAATACACGCGCAATTTCCCAATTTACACAGAAAATCCTTGAAACCACAACAATAGTATCAACATCAATTAATCAACCCATTAACACAAAAAATACGATTACAAAGCACCAAGGCGTACAATACGTCAAGTATTACAAAAAGAAAACGGAAAACGGATACCTCGAATCAATTCAATTATATTGCAAAATCATTTTGGTACGTTTCTTGAAAAACGCCTCACATGTTACAAGAATTTTGCGTCAAATTCGAATAAAACCATAGATGCAATGCTTGTGTCACAAGGACACACGGCCAGACAAGCAGACCGACATAAATAATAGTTACTCGTAAAATGCGAGTAGAAATTTTGATTCGTAAACGAGTTCCACTATCTGCTTTACAAGCAGATACCATGTTACATGGATATGTCTTCGATTGGGAATTTCATAACGGTCGTCCTCGAGAGTTGTAAACAAATCCTCTGACTTTGGACTGTAGGCGACGAAATGTAGGATAAAGAATTTATTTTATCATTCATGGAGGCACAAAAAGCATACTATAAATTTATTTCTCTAATACAGACGCAATGAGTTGTTGTTAACAGTCGACTGTTGGTCAGGGGATGAAAATGTTTCCTATGGAGTGGAGTAAATGATGCTATTGCTTTACGTTAAGAATATTGTAACCGGCTTATTAAAATTGTTTATAGTCCAATCAACTTAGTTTAGGAATGTAGCCAGGTACGTAAGGAGGGGGCAATTGGTAGCTTGAGATGTGAACATTTATCACATAAATCAAGCGCTTTCCAACGAGTGGCGAACGATTTTTGTGCGATGAAAACTGCGGAAGTTTTATTCCCCTAGCAACGGCTGGGTTGTACGTGAAAAACACTGAAATCGTGACATCAATTTTGCGTCACGGAAATTTTGGTTGACCCCCCAGAGCAAAGTCATATCCATGTCAAAACTTTTTTCATTTTTCAACAGCGAAAACTGATTCCGTTTGCCTATTGTACTTGGAAGCAATAAAAGTGACTACACGATGTTGATTGAAATAACTTTGCTTTTAAAGCCTAATAACGTGGTAAAAGTAGAGCGCATTTGTCCGCGTTCGCCCTACAATTGATTTTATTAATAGGAGTTCGAAAACCCGCATTCTCCGCGAGTCTTATTACCTGGGCAGATGTTCAGGTGCCGATATAAATAAACGGGAGGAGACGCTCAAATCGTTCGCGAAAGCACAATAAGCCGAATGATTATATTTGAAGTGGTGGAGAAGGGCAGGTGGGAGACTCCAAGCAGGAAGTCCATTAACTTCACAATAGTTGGGGAGGTCGGTCTGCTCCCCCAGAGACGGTCTGGCCTCGGGATTCCAAGCTGTGGATGAGCTGAATAATTTTCTGTGGAAATTGGGAGGTCAATATTTCGAAATAGCGGGACCTACATAGGTCGAAGTAGAACGCCACACACTTGAAAGTTGCTTAAAATGCGGAATAGGTTCTAAAGAATATTTTTTAATTTGTTATTTATTTACGGGCTAGTTAGCCCAATATACAATAATATTACGTTAATAATACATAGAAAATACAGAAACGAATGAAAATAGAAATTTATACAGAGTTAAAAGTGTTAGTAACAAAAATTAAATCAATCACAAAAGATAATCTCTATAAAAACTTTAATGTATTGAAGATTAAGCAGTGCTTTCTACTATCCTCTTGTTTGAGAGTATTTGAATCTGATTTATGTAGCTCTTTTATTTCAAATTTACCACATTCTAGAACTGCTAGCAACAGCAACGTAAGGTTACCTTTGACTAGAACTGAATTTTATAATCGGAGCTCTTTTGTGTAGACCATTAAATTCTTTTACTATAATAATATTAACCCTATGGATTTTACCAGTGTGAAACATTTTAAGAAGTTTTTAATATGAAAATGTATTTTTTTCTCTCAATAGCTTATTCTTTAAATTTTAATTTTCTTCTTTTTTGAATTGATGGCATTGTACAGTGCTCTACTGGCTGGATGGTTTTAGGCTCTGCCAGTTTACACAAGTTCCTTTGAACTTTTTAACTGGTAGGCGTATGTTTATTTACAACAAGTATTTGTATTTCTTTTCTTATATATTTTTTTCATATGCCAATAAATGATTCTATTCTATTCTATAATAACAGTACCTTTTACTAGGTTGAAAATTTATAGCAATAAGAAATTATGTGATATTTAAAAATGGAAAAACTATTGAAAAATAATTCCAGGCAATTATTCTCAGCTGCTATTAAATTATATTGTCTAGCCATGCGATAAAGGGGGTTATTTAACAAATAATTAAGGGCACTTGGTACCCCAACAAAAATTTTTCAACCTTTTTTCTTTTTTGGTCTTAAATAAAACTAGATTCATTCCTGAACAAGATAATATATTGCATATAATATTTAAAAAATTCAAATGTCTCACAAATTAACTTAGAAGTTGCCCGCCTCATAGTCCGCTGGCCCTGCTTCTTCAAATTCAAACAGCTAGGGAAAGTCGATAATATCCAAAATACTGGTACATTACTAATCCTAATCCAAATCCTAATTTCTTCTTGGAGGAAGATAACCAGCTGAGTCGCCTGATGAAGTACTAAGAAAAAGAGGGGTTTCAGAGAAAGAAGTTCCAGGAACGGGAGGATTATAGGAAGCCAAGGGATGAAAGCCGGGTGAAAGACATGAGCTGGATGGTAAATGGCAAATTTCGGACTCAGAATCATCTTCACGCAACTTCTTGAGAAATTCGCGATATGGTTGACCTTTTTGAATATTCTTTTACTTTTCGTCATTGCGTATAACACTAAAACTATACGGACTAAACGAATTGCGGACAAACCGAACGCGGAAAGATGCATGGACGAGTGGAAACGTAAACAACATAGAATAACAGAACATTTTATCATTGTTATCGTCTTATCATTCTGGTTGGTCGGTTCGTTGGTATTATGCTCTGACTGTGTGAAGTGAAGTCATTGAGGTTACTAACTCATTCACACATATTCAAGTTCACCAAACGTCGCAGAACCGCGAATATCGCTAATTTTTCGTTTTATTGCTCTCCTGAAAAGTAGCATATTTTTGCGCATCGGACCCTCTATCTTAGGATCTACTAAACCGAATTCATTTTTCTTTCTTTAGAAAGTTATCTCTCAACCTGCTGCATAAATCTGCGGGAATAGTTTATCGAAATAAGTTATTGTAATTACGGGACAGATAATCGAAATTACCTCAAATACCACCAATATTTCCGAAATTGGCTTCGATATTGTAATGCGGCAAATTAATATTTTTTTATTAATATTAGTAATTATAATTACTAATATTATTTTATTATAATTAATATTAGTAATTAGTTATTAGTAGTAAAGGAGATATTAGTTGAACTAAGTGGGTCTCTTCTTCTGTCAGCCTGCACTTGTCCGCGCGCGCGCACGTATAAATGTGTTGGTGGTGTCAGTCTCTACTGCGCTGAAGGAGACAATATTAGAGAAATCGACTTGAAATAAGAGAGACCCCAGACTTTACTGTATAGTTTTGGGAGGTCCGAAGCGTCCATGTGCCTTATCAGAAATGGGACAAATTCAGTTAATGTACAGTTTTTAGTACCAATCGGACGCGATTTTACGGCGATATAGTGTACGGCGTCGAAATAAATACCCGAGAAAAATGTTTTTGGAAGGCTGTAGATCATTCGAACATAAATCTCCAACACAATATAGAAATATAATGGGAATGTGGCATGTGAGCGCCAACTGTTCGAGAGCACTAAACCAGTTGAGCGAAGACTTGACTACCAATATAGAGCAAACCATTATTCAGAGCTGGAATTAATAATTCCAAGTGTTTAACATACAGTACCTAAGTAGCATGTGTGATGAGTATAGTTCAGTTTTCGGAAACTCTCAAGTGGCATATTTGAAATGAAATTAATAAATCACTTTCTCCATGAAAATTTGTAATAGTTGGACAAATAGATCAGAATCTGAGCTTGGAATTGAAAAAGTTCGTCATGCACCATTATCGTAAGAACGAATTTTGTTAATTATCATATATTATATTATTTTGACATGGATATGTCTTTGCTCTGGGGGGTCAACCAAAACTTCCGTGACGCAAAATTTGTGTCACAATTTCAGTGTTTTTCACGTACAACCCAGCCGTTGCTAGGGGAATAGAACTTCCGCAGTTTTCATCGCACAGAAATCGTTCGCCACTCGTTGGAAAGCGCTTGATTTATGTGATAAATGTTCACATCTCAAGCTACCAATTTCCACCTCCTTACGTACCTGGCTACATTCCTAAACTGAGTTGATTGAACTATAAACAATTTTAATAAGCCGATTACAATATTCTTAAGCAATAGCATCATTTACTCCACTCCATAGGAAACATTTTCATCCTCTTGACAACAGTCGACTGTTAACAACAACTCATTGTAGTGGCTTAGTGGCTTCTCTCCACAGTTATTTTCAACATTTCTATAAGTAAAGCGTTGTTTTGTTGGAATTAGTCGGGATGTGGCCCAGGGATTTGTTCAAAGTTAAAGGATTTGTTTACAACTCTCGAGGACAACCGTTATGAAATCCCCAATCAAAGACATATCCATGTAACATGGTATCTGCTTGTAAAGCAGATAGTGGAACTCGTTTACGAGTTGTTTAGTTAGGTTCTTGATTTCCACAGACTTACGGCTCGTTGTAAGGTGAGGCGCAGGATTCTTTCTTGAATTTTTTTTTTTTTTAACACTCCCTGAAAACTGTTTGGTTTACGTTTAAAGATGCGTAGAATCCAAAAGTCTTGCACCTCCATTCTGTGCATCCGCTAACGTAAATTACTTTAAGCATCGTTTTCCCGTATTTTTAAACATCTTTACTGTGAAGCGTAAAATTGCAGGGTCTTCGAACTGTAAAAGTGTAAACCCTTCTCGGAGGCACGATGCGCCATGTTCTGACCATATATTATATGGGAGGTTTAACAATTATTGACCAATTATCTTCGTAAAAGGGCTATCTATCACAGAAATAGGAATAAACCACTGTGTTTAATAATTTACACCGTTATAAACTTGAATTTTTCTACTTTAATTCATAACAGTTTTCTACATTTTCGGAATCAATGTAAAATTTTCTATAATCATGGTGCCTTGATTCAGGAATATTTCCATCTACAGAACATAACAACAGCTCAAACTTACACTAGGTAAATAGAAAAAAGGAAATTTCTGAAAACCTTTAGAGCGTTACAACTCTTCCAAAAAATTCCAGGAAACTGGCAAATCTCATGAAAACTGCTTCATTTAATATTCTTTCCATCGGTATAGTCACTTTTACATTGTTATTTTGGGGGAAAAAGCTTGTTTTAATGTTAAAAAATGGGTTTTGTTCAATGGAATCAAGACATGATTAGAAATCGAGAAAATTACTAGAAACATGACCGTCTATGAACCTATGATTTTGTGGTCGGATCCTACATATTTTTTCACGTTGAATCGGTAACACTGACAGATCCCTCAAACTCCGATATAACCAAGTTTTACACTTCTACTCACAAATTTTCAGTTTTTTATGCTCAATCGCATGCGTTATTAAAGGAAAAACTATTTAAATAAAGTGAAAAACTTGGTTATGACGAAATAGGAGAGATCTTCCAGTGTTTCCATTCGACTCATTCTGAAAAATACGTAGAAACCGACCCTAAACTAGTAGGTTCATAGAGGGTCATGTTTCCAGAAAACCCTCGATTTCATTGAAAAACCCTTAACTTTTAACATTTAAACAAATTTATCTCCCCTAAGTAGCAAATTGGATCGATTAACAAGCTCTAAATTTTGTAGGATCTATCCAGGGCTCAACCCGCGTAATCCCTGAAGATAAAATCAAATGTAAAATAATTTTAAAAGATATAAACATACTATATGTGCATGTCCGCGTTATCTACAAAATTCAAAATCATATCAAAATTGTACACTCTGTGCGTTGCTGGGATTACAAGTTCAGCGCATGTACATTGATTTACAAAGTCGATTATAATTCATCCAAAATAAATCATTTAACGTTATATCCTCTCAATTCAGTCGGTACCAGATCAATAGGTTATTATTGATCGTCCAGAAATTAATTACTTAGGGCATAATTATTTAAAGTATGATCCGCGAAATCCCTGAATATTTCCAATGAATATAATAGAACATCGCTTAGAGTTTCAAGCATGCGCAGTGCACATCCGCCGTATACATACTCGTATCATGTACACATCAACTATAGGTAATCTCGTATCATGATAACACCATGATCACAATGCGTATGAATGAAGTTCTATGCTCGCACGTCGACTACCCACTCATTTCCATTCCTTAATATAACATTTTTCAATTCGTAGAATATTAAGTAAGAATCAAGATCGTTATTTCTATTTATTTCTGAATTCTCACCCAGAAGAAAAAGGAAGGTCACAAATAAATGGTTTCCGGGCGGAAATGGAGTGACGAAGGAGAGAAGGTTGAATCAACTATCAATCAATGCGCGGAAAATCGAACAGAGAGAAATGGAAATACAAAATGAAAATGGATGAGATCGAGACATCAAAAAGAATTAACGATCAAGTTCTTCATCTCCGAAGTAAACCTTGAATGTGTCAATACATCAAGAGGAACAATTAAGATATTATGAGGTCAAAACCATCGGAACAAATCTATATAAGTGAATGAATTATTTTTGTTAAGAATTAAATATAAGGTAAATATGCTGCTGACAGGAGTATAATGCAAACCACATACACGTGTGAGCACAGGGTGTTAACTCAAATTAAATCGAATTTTGATGTTTAGGATCTTTCGCATATACGTAGAAAATGTAACTTTGGGTTTGTTTCACACTGACCACAAAATCGGTGAGAAAACATTTGCAAAAAGTCCGCAGTGGCATTTCGAATCGATTCGGTATTGTGTAAAGCAAGCTTGCGTTATACGTAATATGTATTTATAAGCTATTTCCGTTTTTATATATTCACTCATGTGCTCTCCGAGGCAAAATTATTAGGTTTTGACTTCACCAAGGAACGATCGCTTCCAATCAACCCAACCAAGACCTGAGGGAAATACTGTTTTAGAGCGAAACTTCCTGATTCGAAATCTGTATCGGTATATGATGACTGTATTAGCTTGCGTTATAATATGTATTTATAATCTATCTATGTTCTTGAATATCTATACTCATCTTGAACATGATCTATGTTCAACCTATTTTCACAGTCATGCATCCATAAGAACAAAATCATCCAGATTTTCAAACTTTTGTAACGTTAGAGTAATGATAGATTTTAAGAAAGTCTATAGTTTGCTTAACATCACCAAAAAAGTTATTGACCTGAAGTAGTTGAAACACCCATTGAGTTCTGAAAGAAGAGTGCGTCATCGACGTCAGTACATGCAGCAGTGAGTGACACGAGTCTAACATCGCAAATGTATTACTAGTGTACTGCAAATATATATCTCATGTACGCGAATGCTATAAACATGAAAACTGTCCAGTTGAGTGGCCTCACTTACAGTAACATGGACTACTGATCGTATTGATCCGATGGCTAGGAAATTTGTGGGATACCATCTAGGAGCTAACCTACACGATTCCTGAAATTGTCATCAAAATTGGCCTTTTAATCGGAGTCTTACGTATGTCAACCAATTTTAGTTTTGTACAAGCGCAATAGTTATTACTTGAACAATCACGATAAAATCCATACGGCATCTTTTTGACGCCTATAGCCAACCTACTTCGATTTTGAACAAATCTTATCGATAGATCGTAAGGAATAAACGTTACAATAAACTTACAGTAGCGCATGTGCATACACTATCATTAATTCGACGGAAAGAAAATTATAGGGAGTACCAATGAGTTTCATTGATACAACGCAAATGCATATTAACAGTGTATCGCAAATGTGTCATCCACATAGGCGTTGCGTGGACCATTATTTGGGAGGGGGGATCACAGATACAAAAGCTGCAAATTATTACACAATGGTTTATCATTTCTGTGTTATAATCTTACGATCATACAGTGTGACTGGAACATTTTATTGTTTTGCCCTTTACTACAACTCTTTAGCGTTGATACAAATTGATGCTTCTGGGACCATCTAGACCCCAAATGTGATTTCTATCACAAGTTTCACATAGTTTGGTCTAGTGTTTTTAGAGAAAACGGACGGGTTTTTTAAAATTCGAATTTTGGATTCTACGCATCTTGAAACGTAAACCGAACAATTTTCAGGGGGTAATATATATATTTTTTTTTTTCTTGGTCGATTACAAAGGTTCATTATTGAAAATAAACCAAAAGACTATTAACTACTTTTACTTAATGCCCTTAAAGGTAGTTAAAACAATACGATTAAGTTTTAGCGAATTCTCGTTGAAAATAAAGCTATTGCAATGGCTCAAAAATTTTTAAAATCAACATTTTTGAAGAATTTCTTCATTTAAATCCGTTTTGAGGCATTCTGAACTATTCCTGAAGTTTGCGCTTTTTTATATGTTGTAGGTATATATAAAGGATTGAAGAGGATCATTAGCATTGAGATAAAAATCCCGTTCTCGCGCCAAAAAATCTAGCTTTCCAAATTAAAGAATGCATTTTTTGGCCAGCACTTTCTGAGTACATTAATTTGGTCAAATTTTAACAACAAAAAACTCAAAAAGTCACTAAAATTGGCATGCAGCATGATCGTATGATCGAATTTTCATAACTTATCATTTTATATATATTTATGACATTGTTTCGAAATTTGAGCAATACGGAAGCCAAGAATTAGTTAAATACCAATTTTATGGCAACGAAATTCGTTCTAAATAATACTCTACGATTCAAAAAAGATTTGAAATTTGATAGCTTTTTTAGGGAGTTTTTACCGATTTTTCAGCAACTATTAATGAAATTTGAGTACATTTTCCAGCAAAATCTTTCGCAAACATTTCATAATGTTTCAGTTTGATTTTGATAAATTTTTTAAATTAAAATTATGCCAGTAAAAAAAATCTTTGAATGGTTAATAAAATATTAACGATTTTTAGCCGGTTTTCCCATTTTTAGTGATTTTTTAGTACATTATTTAAAATTTGACCAATTTAAAGTGCTCATAAAGTGTTGGCTAATGAACTCATCCTTTCTGTTTGAAAGAATGATTTTTTGGCGCAAGAACGGAATTTTTACCTCAATCCTATGAAGAGTTATCGTCTAGAATGATATATATATTCACATATATATATATATATATATATATATATATATATACTCGGCCCTTCGGGCCTCGCAAGGGGCTCCGCCCCTTGACCCCGCCAGGGGGGCTTCGCCCCCTGGACCCCCCTAATCTATACTCGGCGCTTCGCGCCTCGCCGGATCTTTTCTCTTTTCTACTGTGTAGAAAACGAGGATAATTTGCTATGCAATTCGTCTCACGAGAAAAAAAAAAAAAAAAATTTTCAGGCCTGGCCGGGATTCGAACCCACAACCTTTGTCTCACGAGAAAAAAAAAAAAAAAAAATTTTCAGGCCTGGCCGGGATTCGAACCCACGACCTCTCGCTTCCCATCTCGGGACAAAAAACGTTACACAAAAAGTGGACATTTAAAAAATTATTGGGGGTCGGCCTAAGAATTGCATAGCAATTAATATATATACTCGGCGCTTCGCTCTTTTGTACTGCGTATAAAACGAGGATAATTTGCTATGCAATTCTTAGCCTGAATCAACTTAGTTTTGGAATGTACGTAAGGAGAGGGAAATTGGTAGCTTGAAATGTGAACATTTATCACATAAATCAAGCGCTTTCCAACGAGTGGCGAACGATTTTTGTGCGATGAAAACTGCGGAAGTTTCATTCCCCTAACAACGGCTGGGGTGTACGTGAAAAACACTGAAATTGTGACACAATCTATAGCAACTACTCGGTCGTACGTGAAAATCATCGTTAATTTCGTTACGGACATTACAAAAAAAATTATTGGGGGTCGGCCTAAGAATTGCATAGCAATTAATATATATGTATACGAAAAGGGTAAAAAATCTAGGATACGTTTCAGAATGTCTCAAAAGTTTTCAATGAAAACATTTTCCGAAAATTTTGATTTTAAAATTTCTGGAGCCATTGCAATAGCTTCAGATTCCAAGAAAATTCGTTAAAATTGCCAAATATTTTTAAATTTATTCTCAATAATTTTTGATTTATTAAACAGGTTACTATATTTTTAATACATGTAAAACATTTTGGGTTTGATGGTGTTCATGAAAATTGAAAACAATTCAATCACCAATGTTCCTCCAACATAGGAACGGCCGGGGCATCCTCCAATTCCATTGGCCGCATTTTCCTCCGGGCACCCCGTATCCGAAGGGAAACCGCTCGAATTATGGCGAATTGTATCTTTACTTTATCCATCCCACAAGGTTGGATGGCGAGTACGTGGGCAGCACGCTTTACAAAGACAGCGAACTCTTTCTCCATGGCACCGTCGCACGAGCAAACCAAGGGGGTGAAAGATCCCCGGCAATTCTCAGCCGCTCGATCATACTTTGAGTGGTTGACGTTGGCTGCTGTTCGAGACGTTGTTTGCCAGTCCTGGAAGAGGTAAGTGGCAGCGTCGGCATTCACTATGCGGTTATCGAAAAACGCTGGCCTCCCACTCTCCCAGACCCCGTTGACCATGATGTCTCCTACCAGAGCGGGCTGACCACTGGTAGCCTCCCGCATGACTGGTTCAGTCACTGCACCCCCCCAAGCAAGGTTGGCTAATCCGGCTACCACATCCCTTAGATCGTCGTGTCCTCTCTTCACTATTCCTCCCTTTTTACAGTTGAGTGCATGAGTGACGTCAAAATCTGCCCCTCAGCCGTCACAATGCGCTGGAGGGCTTGAGGGGTATGGGCGTACCGTAGGGCAATAACGTCTCTAAACTGTGTGGCTGATAAGTCGAACCCGTCTGCAGTGGTGGGCATAACCGAGAGCCACTGATAGGATCCAATAACGCGCCTGATGACTCTCTGCTGATTTGGCTGTAGCTGTAGAATGAGATCCATGCTCTTTTGGCCTTGATGCGTTTCCCTTTCCTTCCTTTCTTCGCTGTGGACTGATGAAACATTGTTGTTGTGCTCGTTGAAGTTCAGATGGTTGCCGGAGCAAATTGAAGCACTTAGGAGTTGGCTAGATCTTTGAGAGGTGTGAAACGCTGGGTGGGATTCGGTTGGATTTGATATTCCAACCGAATATCAAATACTTTTTGTTCTACTGGAATATCAAATCCAACCGAATATCAAATACTTTTTAGCTGAATTTTAAACTTATAAAAAGTAAATCAACTGTGATCTAGATTATGCTGAAAAACATTAAAATTGACTAAAAACTAGTAAACACAGCAACAAATTGTACTCATTTTAAATTATGTTTGTGCAGCTGAACATTATTTAGGAAAAGTTTCCTCTGTTTTAAGTACCGGCAAACAAAAACGACATACTCGTCTGAGGAGCACATGACGACCACTGAATTTTTTCGGTTTCTCGTCGTCTCGGTTATCGTTTTGATCTCTCAAGTGGGAACTGACGTGCTAAAAAACGGATAAAAATTGTATCGGGTGATAAAATATTGCTCAATTTGCATCGCTTCTTGCATCGGTCCAGTGGGAACCGAATAAATTACTTAGTACCTACTATTTTTAGAGTAAGTTTATGTATTTAATTTACCATGTTCATCAATGATGCGCGAGCAAATGAAAAAAAAATTGAGCAAATTAGAAATTTAACTTGATTATTCAAGATGAGAATTGACAATGACGTTAGAATATACAGTAGTGATAAAAATCAAACATTGCAAATCCAATTCTAGTCCATTGCAAATGTATCTTATCTATGATACAAGTATGATACTCAGAAAGATATGCAAGCAGTTAAATCTATCTAGATACTTCAAGATAAGAAGTGTCTTCAACATCAGTACACTTCTGCTTTCCAGTCCTTCAAATGCCTCACGACGGGAACAGCTAAAAGCTAAAATAAAATCGTCGGGCAAATGAACTCTTCCCGGGGAGAATGAAACCCGAGATTTCTCCTCGAGGCTGAGCTTGTTGACATAGGACATCCGATTTGTGTTGAAAGGTTGACATTCTACGCGTTCACGACGGCGGCAGCGCACACCGTACACTACCCCGGATTGTGATATATTTACCTCTTACTCGGCTTCAGATCGATGCTGCCCTGACCTGTTATAGCACTCCGTAATCGACGAACGGAATTGCCAATCCGAACGGTTTACGGGATGAGCCGTTTCGATCAAAACTTGAAAAGCAGTGTAAATGATTATAAAACGGTTTGCGAATCAATCTTAAATATATTTGCTATGAACTTGTTGCTAAAATCAGAAGAACATTTCGTCTATTCTATATGATCAGTATGAACATCTCCAAATGGCACACTATAATTATGTTTATAGCATTCTTATATTAATATGGTATAACCGTTTGAGGTGATGCATAAGTACCAAAGTAGTTTCGATAGCCTAAATGTCATAATCCGTAATAATAGTAGTGAATCCGTAGTCATGAATAGTACTATGAGTAGAACTAATAAGTAGTATACTGAATACTATACAATATTGCATACTCATTGATTACCAGATGAATAATCAGCTGCTTAACCGAGTGCTGCTAGGACTTGGGTATCCTTTCAATAGCCGCAGCTTACTTTTGTTGACCACTTAGATTCCAATGCGTGTAGAGCGTGGAGGTCTCCTGGCTTTCTCAAGAGAAGCACTAGGGGATTCTGTAGTTTTCCGGCGGTAGTTCAACTTGATAAAGCTCTGGTGTTACCATTGCTGAAGTATGCTGCTATTGTTTGGAGTCCGTCCCATGCAGTTCATAACACGCAGTTGGGGAGATTGCAGCATATATTCTCCCCCAATCTTGGTTTCAAGCTAGACATTAATCTCCTGAAATATAAAATTGGTCTCTTCTTCAGGTTTATGGCTTAAACCTGCTCATGGTCCGTAGATCCATGAGTCCTTGGGTTCTGCTAAACTGGTTTAACAACGAGAGATGATGGAAAGAGAGTAGTTACTCTTTCAAAAGGGAGAGGCGATTAACTTGCTACACCCAGAGGATGTCCTGGATGCTAATTGCCCAGGAACTTCCCCTTAGATGTAACATGTTGGTGAGGGATCAACAGGACTGTTCGCCCCTTCTCTTCTGTCGCAAATAAATATGTATTGGTTCGCTAGGTCGCCTCGCGATCCCAGAATCTGTTTGATTTTCCCCTTGCCAACTATCTTCGTTCGCATAGTTTCCGCGCATTTCAAATTTCCAAGCTAACGCGCATTTCAAACCCATCCCGACCTTGACATCTTTACCAACTCTACCTGTGCCATTAAAAATACAGTCTTTTGCTTAGTTAACTCTTTGTATCTTTGTATATAATACCTACCTCCATTACTATATATTATATTCACTGCATTATTCATTGTTATTATTCTTGTTTTATACATATTGCAATTATTGCATTTATTGTTCTATCGTTCCTGGGTTTGTCCGCATTATGAAATAAATACTGTATTAGGAATAGCTCATAAGTCAAACAAGCGCTCGCCCCCACAAAAAGTTTGAAGTACTCTCTCCTAGGATTATAGTTGTTTATAGATAAATTCTGACGAGAGTTACGGTTTTACTGCTATACTGAAATCGCATATTTCACTAAACTGGTGATATTTTTCACAATACTGGTTCCTATGGAGTTCAATATCTTTATATATAATTCCGAACGGTCTTTGAAATTGTGAAGAACTTCGCGGTCCGATTTCAGTGTTAGACGGCTCATTCGAATCAGCACGGCCCCAAGTTTGTTGCAAAAGTGTCGCCGTTCGTCTCTATACCCGCCTTGATCGTGTTCTAAGCGGTCCTTATAAACGGGAGTTGTTTATTAGGCTGTGGTGGTAACACCAGTTGCCATCAATTCACGGTAAGTAAGAAACGTAGTGTAGTTACTAACATCTAGAAGAGTTATTTCTGAACGAAGAAATTGAAACTGAAGAACTTAGCGGACTTTATAAATACTTCCGAACGGTATTTATATATAATTCCGAATCAGCACGGCCCCAAGTTTGTTGCAAAAGTGTCGGTAAGTAAGACACGTAGTGATGGGGTCTTTTCTGATCAGCTGAGTGAGCTAAATTCTTTCCTATTCACTGTAGGAAGTTGAAATTTGATAGGTAAACTCTCTGGGACATTAAGAGACGAGTGAAGTGATGAGGTCTTTTCTGATCAGCTGGGAATCACTCCATCCCAAAACGATCTCAACCAGGTAACATATATTTCACCGGTCTTCCAAACGTCAACACTGCCAACATTTTAGTAATTTGTGTTGGTCCCGCCGATGTGTGCACAGTGTCGCGCAATGACGAAGAGTTGACACTTTACAAATCCCGGTTAGGGATAAAACCGGAACCGTCAATCTTATCCAATGGGGGAAACCATTCAATTTCAACTCACATGACATCGTAGAAGTACACCTTCATTACAACCAAAAAATTCAAAAATATATTCGAATCACAAATTGGATATGACAACACACTCGAAATTAATCCAGACGCAGAACGAGCACGAGCTTTGCTGTAGTGGTACCAGCCACATCAGGACCAAGACAGCTGTAGCATCCCCTACACACAACTCAACACCAGTTCGACATCTACGAGTACTACCGATCAAGATACAATCAACGACATAAAGAAGGAGATAGAAGACACGGACGCGCAGATTCACACGCTTACAAAGAAACGAAGAAGATTCGAAATAGAATTACACCATCATCTCACCATGCCCAAATTCTGAATTCCCCGATTCAACTTTTTATTTAGTCTCATAGCAGCGAGGACCACCTCAACTGGTGATATTTATTTTATTACATTACTTAATTTTGATCGGTATTTTCTCTTTTTTAGTCATTTAATAGCTTAGCTTTGCACCAGGTCTCATAACGTCGCAAATAGGTAGGACTTATATCGTTACTATAATGTGCTGAGTTCCTGTTAGGTACTACCTACTGTTATACGGACTAGATTGGGGCTTTCTAAGCCCTAACAGGCCTCTAGTGATTTATAAACATTCATTATTAATAACAATTCAATTCAAAAATTTGTATTCTACAAAAAATATAATTTGATATTATCTGATATAACTATCAAGTTGTATACAATATTCTTATGATAATTGCTCAAATGTGAGAAATTCTACATATACATGAACGCCTCGTTTATTCCAGAAATGTAGTACCTAATATAAGGTTCACGAGAATAAACGCCAAAAGCATGTAGCGAATACATAACTCTTTCGAACAGTGACTTTAAACCAGGCAGTTGTTTAAGAAACTACGTTTTCACTACTTGATGAAACAGGCATCTAATAATACAATTGTGAGAAAGTTTAAAATTTGAATTTGAATTTGAATAGAGTATCATCAATTTATTGTAGTATTATGTTTCCGGCTACTTTCAAGAAACTTAGGTTTAAGTTTTCACAATCCTTACTGAATGAAATATTATAATATTATAGGTATATAAACCTAAAATATCCTCTTAGATCACGTTCTATAATATCATGGTATTCTATGAAAATGTTCAATAAAAAGTTTTTTTATAGTGCATTCGTCCAAATGCAATTAAGTCAATAGAAAATGTCACCAAGCTCAAATAAATATTAGTAGGTACCTATAGGTAATTTTATTGTTTATTAAAAACAAAGACACAATTTAGTGAAACACAAATATGAAACGAACGGACCGTGTAATGCAAAAAGCATCTAAGTCCCGAAAAGCTGATTTTGGGAAATACATATTTTCTTAAAAGCTCCTTCCACTTTACGTAATGCTATTTTACCCAACTTTTTTTAATATCAATAGAACCAATATCATCTATTTCCTTGAAAAATGAAAATTAAATCATCTCCAATGAAGCGTTGAGTCTTTATCATTGAAAATTAGTTATTGCTTAATTGATTTTATAGAGTGATCCATTAATGCAATAACCATCTAAGTGATAAAAGAGGTTTTTCTTTCCACTGCTGCCTGGAGATTATGATTGCCGTTTAATGCTTTAATTTTTCTAATTTTTTCTTCATTGAAAATCGTAAAACAGTGATAAGAACAAAAATAAACTGAACGAAACAGCGTTAACTAACATTCTTCTCCGGCTGTTCTGTCTTCCGTAACCCTAAGGGGTATCATTAAAGGGCTAAACATTCGAAAATCGAGATCTCGGAAACTTTCAATTTAACGATAATTTTTGCTTGTCAATGATAAATATAGTCCTAATGAATCGATTAAATCCATCCGCAACGCTGTACGTTGAACGGTTCGCTTTCCGTAACGGCTAGAACTTCACTTACAACACCTTCGTATTTTTAAGCGCGTGACCATATAGAAATCGCGAGACCACGCTACTAGCGGCTCTATTGATTAGCCAATCAATCTCTAAATTCCATCAATGATCGCTTGGTAGTGAGATCGGAAGATATCGAAATTGCCTAGTAAATATCCGCTGATGTAATTTTGCGAAATCGAAATTCGCGAAATTTGCGAAATTCTAACTATTGTCCGTGCGGATGTAATAGTGAAGCATTGGTAGATAGTCATTTCATCTCATAAATTGCTTCCGAGTCTACCAATAAGAAGCGGAAACACTGTTTTCACTTTTGAGGGGTGTGAAAGTTTTAGTCTCCAAAAAGCAAATAGTTTTTTTTTTTTTTTTTTTTTTTAAGTGGTGAAATTTTCACTTGCATTTTATATACGTTTTAGACCATTCGGAACAACTTTCATTCTATATCTTTATGTGAAAATGTGTATCTGTGTATGTCTATGTGTGTATGCTTGTGTGTCTGTCGTGTACCCGCAAATCCTTGTAACAAGCTTTATTTCCACAATTTCCAACCGATTTTTATGAAATGTTCATGGAAGATGTGGATTAGAGTTTAGATGGTTCCCTATCAGTTTCGTTGTTCCCAAATCAATACACATGTTAGTATCTGTATTTGTAGCCATCTCCAAACGAATTTGTGGGTTGAGGGTGGAAGTTATTACGGCTTCTTCCAAACATCAGTTTCATCAGTAGGTGTATAACTAGTTTCGTCTATTGTGGCCTCATCAGGTTTTGGAATTAATATACATAAATTCCATCAAGCATCATAGTCTCACGCCCCCGTCAGCCGGTCCCTCTCAAATTCAGAAGATAGATGGAAAAGATTAATTTGAGCATTCCCTAGCAATTTCCACATAATCTTATTATTAGCAGCTGATACGCACGCGCGAATGTATATTCCTTTTAACGAGACTAATTTCAACAGTTTTTATCCAATTTTTATGAAATTTTCAGAGAATGTGCGGGCTAGGCTGTAAATGGTCACCTATCAATTTCTTACTTTTCAAATAATCACTTCATTCTGTGCATATGGAACTGTAAATTAATTCATGCATCATTTTTTTCACGCTCTAGTCATCCAATCTCGCTAAAATTTAGAGATATTTTCTAATGTATGATCCAACTTCTTGGGTACCCCTTCCTCCTTCGTGCTCCAAGCAACGATTAAACACTACGATTTGTGCTCCCTAAGTTAATACCAGGGTTTAAGAAAATGAGCTGCCGCAAATATTAAGCGATTCCAGTAGGAATGTTTGGCAACTGATGTGTTTTTTGTAGATCGACAGTCAAAGTTTCAGTTTTCTTGTTTTCAGTGAACCATCCAAATCCGCACGCATGTCTCATAATTACATTAAAATTCAAAGACCTTATATGATGGAACGTTCCAATATTTTTAGTGTTACGCTTGCGCTGAAGCTAAGGTTTATTTCGCGACAGTAAAATGATAATAGAACCATCGAGACCTGTACCCTCAGCCTGAATAAAACGGGTGTTTAATTTTATTACCTAATAAAACATAATGGATTGCTTTGCCTTCGCCACACGACCACTCGCCCAAGACCTAATTAAAGATACTATCATAATAATGTTTCTAATCAATGGTGCTAATACAGCCTGGAAATTATAAACTGCAATTATACTCTATCACACCCAGAGGGGCTCCGCTCCAAATGTAATCATTTAAGTTGAATAGAAACCTGAATTGTTAGTGTGGAACTCATTCTGCAGTGGCTCCTAGTATTACGAGTAGCTGTGTTCCAAGCACCCGTCTGAGTTCATGAACTTGTGAGTTCATGAAATCAGTCGGGTTCCACGAGTTCACAAAACTTTTAGGTTCAAGAACCCTCGGTGTTCACCTGACACTCAATGCACCAACCAGCGCTAGCGTCGTATTTAGTAACGTGAAAACCTCTTTACGGTTATTTACGTGAGCGACATTCCCCCATTTGCTCATTTTTACGTTTATTCATTATTCAAGATTAGAAGAGTCAAAATAGAAGTGTGCATCCATCCTACGCATCTAACTCCTCCACCCCATCAGAACAAAGGACCTACTCCCAATCGGCAATGGAAGCATACACTTCCGATTCCGAATCAGAATCTTCTAGGAAGAGCCAGCCCCGCTATTCTATTAAGATTCATGACGTAAATAAAGTGCGAGGAACAAAATAGATGTGAAAAACGATATCGCAACAACCATCAAGCAGGCGAATGACAAGGCAAGTATGCAAGTATTTAGCGTGAGGGTACACGGGGAAATGAGATTTTTGGAAGGTTCAGAAAGGTTTCCTTCAGTTCGAGTTCTCAACCCTATCCCCGAGCAGGGGCCTATTTCATAAAACAACAAGTGACAAGTTACAAGTCGATTTTAAGTACAAGTGTTAAAAAATGAGTGTGCAAACGTTTCATAAACGTACAAGTGTAGACTTGTAATGCACTGTAAAAATGAACAAGTGTACAGGCGAATTCGGACAAGTTACAAGTGTTTCCCCATCTTTTTGTACAAGTCACTGTTCTACAGTTGTAAAAAATGGCCGATTTTTAACCTACGTCCGTTCTCCTGTAAACTTGTAATTTTCTAGTATTGACAGTGTTGTGAGTTGACGATTTTTCGGTGCTTGAAATGTTTAATAATATGTGGGAATCATCTTCTGATGAGGAATACAGTCAACAAAGAAGAATTCAGCGTAGAAGACGCCAAAGAGTTTTCATTTCATAAATAAACATCTTCGTCGTATTTACAATACGAACTTCAACTGGTTTACATATAACATTCAGTACTATCAACATAACATCATTTTGCGAAAACATCAGGTTTATTTATTTATTTTTCAACAGAATGTGGATTATGCATAATCAGGTACAAGAGGACTCATATTAAAAAAATATTCAACTAAAATATATAAAACACATACTCAACATGAGATTTTTTTTAAAATTCCAGTCCCAGTTCTTCGCAGCCTAGTATCCACCTTCTTCTGCAAAGAGAAAGAATTCAGATATTAATAACATTTTCTCCATCTGCTATTAACTCACTAATCAAGTGTTTCCATTTTCTGAATGAATAACTAAATTTACTATAGAAAAATCAGCTTTTATAAGCCATTTTTTTATAGCCAAATACGAGTTAAAAGTTTTCTTAAATTATTGGAGCCATTTTTCGCACTTTGCGGTTATTTATTAATTGTTTACTTTAATTTTTCCCATTCTGCGCATGTTGAAACGTTACACATTTGTTTTGCTTTCTTGATCGATTACAACACGATTCATTGTTGCAAATGATAAACGAAAAGTGATGCTGAGCGTTGGTCAATCTTGGAATCAATATTTCCGGAAAAATGAGGCCAGTCAACTGAGAGCACTTAAGCAACAAAACCAACTCAGGAGAAAAATGAAAACTCCACTTTCTTCCGAACACGTAAACAGCTGTTGTTTGTTTACTGTTGTCTCTACCCATTGCGTCCGACCACCAGTTGGGGGACAAAAGCTTTCAAACCGCTAGATGAAAAAAGAAAAAATCTTCAGCTCTCAACCGCCCAGCGCTGCCAAACAGAACGTGCGAAGAAGGTTGTCAGGCCGGGTACGCGTTTCGAAATAATATTTTGTTTATTCAGCTCTCTGGGCGATCGATAGCCAGTGAACTCTTGCGGGGTTTTCGGTCATGGCTCTCAGCTGAACTCAGGTCAAACTGCGGACTCTAAAAGGGGTTCAAAATGAAGGCTTTATTTTATTTTTTTCCAAAATAGTGTGGTGTCTGAAATTTGTACGAATTGAAATCATTCGAAACTACTGAACTGGATTCTTTGTTTACTTTTTTTAAATCCGAACAATGACAGGCTACAATGAGACATTGGTGTTAGAATAAAGTTCCACTGATATCTCAAGTATGAAAAAATCAGATAACTACAAATGAGATAGCAATTGCATATTAAGCATTATATAATTAAAAAAAAAACATTCATATCCATGAATGTAAAAACCATTGAATTGTTTTAAATATTCTTAACAGATTCCATTGAGGGTTATAGGAAATGGTAAATTGAAATGTATCAAGCGTTAAAACGTCAAAACCGGTCTAATTTTGAATGAGAATAAATGATGATTGAAAAAGCAACCAATGAGTCAGAAGTCATGAGGTTCAGTGGGAACCATCCACAGCATAATCCGTGCGATCCCTGTAAACGTCATTGAAACCGGATTAACCCTGGAATGCCCCGTGGGGTTTGTCAAACCCCAATCGCGATTTAAAGTCAGTTTGTCATGTTGAATCCCGCACGTCTGGCTCTTCTCGCCCCCTTCTATATCACCCCTCACTGCTTCCCTAAAGGCTTCAGCCTTTTTCCAGTTTAGTACGTTCAAGACGTCTGTGTAGTGTAGTACTTTCTTGTTCCTGGGGTTTGACAAACCCCACCGGGGAGTTAACTGCTAGTGATTTTCTCTATAGCAAGTGTTATTTTTGTGGGCGTTCCCACAGTTTTGTTTTTGGCTCATCGTTTGAAATGGCTGAAAAACGCAAGTTTTCGGATCCTGAAGACATTAGATCCATTTTGAAACAGTTGTTGGAAGAAGATGTATATTTTGGCGGAGAAAATTCAAACACGGGAGAAAATGTCGAGTTACAAGAAGTTGCCTCCAATTAGGAAGCGTCAAAAGTGACAGTTTTGGAAAAACTAGTTCGACGTTCCTTATGTGAACATCATAGATCTTCAAAGTGTTGAGAATGTTGAGCCTATTGCTTGGTGCCAATTTTATGTTTCCTCTTCATTCTAGTTCTTGGGTTTTGTAAGTGGTATCAAACTAATCTCAGAAAATTGTTTTGTAGATTTTATTTATTTATTTATTTTTGTTTTTAAATGAAAATGTGCTGATTTTATATTGAAATTTTGTTACAATGAGGTACCTTTCTGCTATTATTTTCTTTCTTCAGAGCGTGAGGTTTGCCTTACTATTACTTTTTTCTTCATGAGCTTAGGTACCTACTTCATGTTTCTTTACACTCTTGATAACAGAATAAAAATAAAATTTGATTCAAGTGTAACTTATTTTTGAATTTTCTAACATTTTTCAAAGTTGGGGTTTGACACACCCCACCGGGGAGTTAAGTGTTGGAAATTTAGCCGGGACATTCCAGGGTTAAATCTATAAAAGCCATGCTTGTTTCCAACACGTGTAGCAAATACTAGTGATACGATCGTGATGAAACTCATGTGAGGTATACCGACTAGTCAAACCGACATTTCTGTATCTTGTCTTCAATTCTTGTCTTTTCGTATCTGTGATACGCAGTGACAAACCATCACGGAATTATTGTCGTCCTTCTGAGGGATAACGGTTCTAGCCAATGTGATGGTCACTTGTGCGACCAATGTTCGTTGCTACAGAAAAGACAACGTGGAGAAGATTTGAGAACTTGTTGACTTTTCTGTTGTTCGTTGTTTCAGCTCTTTAAAGTCAGGAATATTTAACCCATTAGCACTCTGTACGGTTTCTACAAGTCGGGAAGTTGGTTTTCTTGAGGTTGGGTAGGCCTGCATGTTCCTTGATGTTCAAGATGTTCCTCAAGGTTTCCTTAATCGGTATGAAAACAAAATATGCCATTATTCCTACCTGATTTAACACCATAGTAATCTAGAAGACGAAAAATCGCCTCGGGAAATCGCCACGTAAGTACAACGTCTAGGTTACATACTTACTGCAACAACCGTCCATGTTACATTGCTGCGATGCATACGTGTTATTAAAACAAAAAATAATTATAAAATAAAAAAAATAATAATAATAAAAATTAAAAAATAAATAAAAAATTAAAAAAATTATAATGTCATCCTCCAAATAAAATTTTTTTTCAAAGACCTAGAAAGATTAAATAAATCCAAGTCCTGATCTATTAATATCCAAAACTGGAAAGACTGGGAACAACTATTAAATTCCACACCACCTTACATCTCGAAGCGGAATCAGCCTGCAGGGAATCATCTAGCCATTCAAGTGTATGTATGTTCACATTTTTGTTCGTTAGCTGTTCAATTTGAAGTTTTATCCCTGTAACTTTGAGCTTGACCAACCAGAAATTACTTACTTCAATTTCAATTCAATTTCTGAAAGAATATTTCACTTTACCATTTCCTATAACCCTCAATGGAATCTGTCAAGAATGTTTAAAACAATTCAATGGTTTTTACATTCATGAATATGAAGAAGCTAGATGTGCCTTACCTAACTTGGCAGACGCCTTTTATACCTCAATGGAGCTAAAGACTCGTTTCTATAGTAACCACTTACTGCATGGGGTTAATTCGAGATTAATCGGGCCTAGGAGGTTAAATAAATTCTGGAGGGGTCAACCAATGTATTCACGCGACAACACTTCAAATTCCGCCTTGATTTGTTTGGATATAAAAGAAAAAAACTCTTTACCATTTCATTTATTAATACTTTTAGCGAATTTTTGAAGAAAATTAAGCTATTGCTCTCGCCTCAAAATATGTAGAATGGAATTTTTGAGAAAAAAATGTATGCAGAAATCCGTTTCAGACTATTCTGAATCATATTCTGAAGTTTAACGCATTTTTTTATGTATGTATGTATGTACATATGTATGTGTCATTCCAGACGATAACTGTCCGTAGAATTGTGCTAGAAACTTCAAACAAATTTTAAAATGTTAAGGACACAAAACGAAAGTTCAAGTTCGTTGGCCAGCATGATCGGATTATATCTTCGGGTTGAAATTTTCAAAAATGTAGTCAAAAATTTCAAAATAGCCTGTTTTTTGCGATTTGTTGTGCGAAATCATTTTTTCAGCATACTAACATGTGGTATATTCGGAATCAGCGTAAAATTTCCTATAAGAATATGTATCAAGTTTTCAAAAATTTCAAAGTTGAAAAACCAGTCAAAAATCGAAATAATGCCGTTCGCTAGTTGTAAAAATTGGTAATATTTGCATGAAACATTGTCCAAATTCAGATTGAACTACTCTTATGGAAGTAAGAGTACCTCCTAATTATTTTTAATAATTTGATTCCATGTTTGTCTATCAAAATCATAAACTAAAATTTCTCTACACGATCAATACCGACTGAAATGTCGAAGATTTCTTCAAAAATTCGCTCATGGGGTCATGCTGCATGACTGGACTTTTTGTTTTCCTTTAAAGCAGCTACAGGCTAACGCTGATTCCTTTGCTCTCCAGCCCTTCTGTTATTTGTATACGAGAGGGGAGGATGGATCAGTGGAGAGGGTGTCGGTAAAACTGGAGATTCCCTACTTCCCTTGGCAATTTCCCCATTCTCTGACTATTATAGCTTTCGCTATCCAGGTATATAGGTCTAGGTTAGAAGCTAACCCACACAATGCCTGAAAATGTCATCAAAATCTGTATAGAGGAAGCAAACCCAATAAACCTAAATTATTTATATAAACCGCTAAATATAACGTACACGTAAAACAAATCCAATAGATATTAGAAACTATTTATACTACAAAGTGTAAAATATATATACATAAATTCCAATTCCTTTAGAACTTCCTACGATAAATCATAATTCCATCCGTCAAAAATTAATCTCGTCGGCTTTTCGAGCTCCCCTGCAACACTAGAGCACACGATTTCGACATAATCCATCATTCAAACTCACGCACGGTGGCGTTAATGGTTTTACAAATGGTAGCACGAATTGGTTGATTCCCACATTTCCCCAACTCTACGTGATATTTCCTCGGACGCCCCATCACGTTTTCCGTTTTCCCTCTAAACGCCGGCGGGGTTTTTCAGTTGTCGAGTGTCCGAATCGGTGAAATAACGAAGGTCTCTACTGAAGTTTCAGTCGTCTCGATGAATAAAAGAGAATCACCATGCAGACAATAAAGAATGTACGAATGAGGTTTTCTGGGCATTTAGATTGTGTTGAATAGCTCAACAGCTAATATTTAACCAACAGTTAATATTTAACCCTCTTCCTCCTCCTTTATGGAGAGAGGTGCGAAAAAAATGGAAGTTGTTAAGTCAAGGCATTTGGTTATTATTGCAAGTCAAAGATGAGCTATGCAAAAATTACCAAATAATTTCTTTGTTCCTTATAAAGTATTCAAGTCCTCAAACCAGCTAATAATCTGCCAGAACCCACGTATTCACTCCCTTCCTCAGTCAGTCCACTTGTACGAGAATACATAAATAACATATGGCCAAACAATTACACCGATGGCTCCTTCCTGAATAATAGTACTGGATGTGCATATTATGACCCAGCCAGAAATATCACACATGAATTTCGTTTATGGAACCGAACATCCATGTATACAGCAGAATCTTACGCGGTATCCAAAGCCCTCACTTGGATTAAACTACAATACCCTTTGATCCCGAATGCAGTCATTGTGACTGATTCACATAGTGTTGTCTCAAAGCTTCAAAACTTCAACAAGAGATCTCGTGTCACTAACATTGAGGCATCCACACTCCAAACATACGCTGACGGCCATATCGAAGTTGTAGGTAACGAGTTAGCAGATGCTGGAGCTCGACGATCCACTGCCCTCCCCCAACCATCTCCATCTCACTCATTTCCACCATCGGACCTGAAACGTCTCATTACTTCTCACCTGCGTATCAACTGGAAACGGGAATTTTACTCTTACCAGACGATCATTGGTGACCGTTACAAAGAACTATTTCCACCATCGAACTGGACACCTTGGTTTGCTAAAACATACGAACCAATGCCAAAGCGATATTACAAGATTGCCCGACTAAGAGCAGGGGTATGCAGCACCAACTCATACTTACACCGAATCGGGAAAACAGACACCTCTCAGTGCAAATTTTGTGGGGATATTTTGGATACACAAGAGCATTTAGTCTTGGACTGTCCAGCTCACTCTAACCATAGACGATTAATGATGAGCAAAACCAACCAAAAAATTCTTTACCCGTACAACCTCGACTCCATTCTCGTGACAAGTGACGCTGAAGTTTACCTCAGTTTATACGAATATTTTACTAAAACAGACATTAAAATCTAAAAGATATTTATTTTACAACTTAATTATACTTTTTACAATTTTGCAATCATTTACTTTACACAATGTAATTAACATCTCAAGATTGTAAAACAAACCTATGTAAATGGATGTATACTGAAATTGTAACAACTGAATGTTTTACGAAACCAATTTAAAAAAACTCTCTCCTCCACGTACCTAATTTTAAAAAGTACATACATCGGAACAAGTGAATAGAAGACAAAATACACTGCCAAGGAAATGGCACATGAGCTTCCTCGTGACCTTCACAGTACGTCACCATTAAATTCCAGAAAACTAGAAACGACCGGTTCTGGCATCAGGGAATTAATAAGGTGGGAAATTGGAAGCTGAATGGTACATATAATAAATGAAATTAATAAGGAAAATTTTGATTTTAATATGGGACCATCCAGGATGTAGTCCGCATGTTCCCTGAAAATTTCGTCTAAATCGGATCAAAACTGAAGGAGTTTTTAATTGATTTACAGGATTTCATCAATATTTTGATCTAAATTCATGATTAAAAAATCCTTGGAGATATTTTTTGGCAACTTTGAGCATGATGGACCACCCGATTTGTTCATTTTCCAAACTTACCTTGTGTTGCTGGCCCACCCTGCTATCATCCGCTAGAGCGCATTCAGAGCCTTCGGGCTCAAAGAGGATGGCCCGTGCATTCACGCTTGTACGTGAAGAGGCTTGCCGTCTGGGAGGCTCCTGCCTCTGCTAATTGTTACACCATGAAATTCCACAAAAATTAGAAACGACCTTTCCGGGCATCAGGGAGGTGGCAATATAAAGCACATTGGTACGTAATAAATCTGACCGAAATCCGTTCACAATTGCCTAAGTTATGACCGAAACAAGAAAATCTTGTTTGCGCCTGCGCAGAGGCTACCGTTGATTCGATCATGACGGAACTGATAGAGAACCATGTAGAGCTATACTAGCACGATCCCTAAAAATTTGAAGAAAATCGCATCTAAATTGTGGAAATTACGGCTGTCGCAAGGACCGTAACAAGAATATTTCGTTCACGCATGCGCAGAGCGTACCGCTAATGTAATTATGATGATTGTCATATGGGACCTCAAGGGACCTTACCCACATCATCCCTGAAAATCTGACCGAAATCCGTTCAACATTGACCGAGTTATGACCGTCACAAGGAATTCACGTTAGCGCCTGCGCAGAAGCTACCGTTGATTTGATAGTGATGAAGTTGATAGGGGACCATCTAGAGCTTAACCCACATGATCCCTGAAAATTTGGTTAAAATCGGATCAAAATTATGGAAGTTATGGCTGTTACAAGGAAATGTGGACGGACGGACAGACAGACACGGAACCAAATTTGTTCAGGAGGCTCTGAAACGCAAAATGCGAGTGGAAATTTTGATTTTGGAGCAAAAAAAATTTTTTCATTTCGGAAGTGAAAACAAAGCTTCTGCTGCCTTGCAGTCTCGGAAGCAATAACGCAAATACGAGGATTCCGGGGGTAGGGACCTCGACATTGGTCTGCCAAAGAGGCGCTGATTAGAAAACCGATATCGGCGCATGGAAACCTACGTGCGTCGATGAAATAATCGTCCATTGGATGTAATTGGGAGAGTATGGTAAAACCTTTCTTTAAATTTCCGAAAAGTTTACAAACGGAAGCCAGAAAAAGCAAATTTCTTTCTAATATCAGACTACCTCGTGAGCCGTTTGCCCTGTGATGCTTGTGATAGGAATCTCATAATATCTGGATGAACAAACAACATTCCTTAAACAAATGCAACAGATAATAACAGGGCAACCACGATATATAGTAGGGCAATTCTTAGATGAGTTTGTTCGTATAGAAATAGAGTTTTCTATCTAATCTACTGGTGTGAACAAAATCACTCGCGACGGAGTTGTGGAAACCCATTTCAGAACGGAAGTTTATGAAAAATGTTGTCTATTTCCACTAAAAAGAAAGAGTTATAATGTTGAATCAATTTCGACAGTTATCATAACAACGAGTTATTGTTTGTTACTGATGATCACCTAACATTCGAAATCGATTCAACATTGAAACTTTATTTTTAGTGGAAATCGACAACGTCTTTCACTAACTTACGTTTTAATCTTCTGGGCCGAAAATACAAATTTCTTGAGTAGGTTTATTCTTAATTTTGAAGTAGTTTGAGGTAGAGATGATGTGTGAGTATGCTTAAGGACCTTCAGAACTTTCTGAGAAAATTCTTCTACCAAAATTCCAGTTTCTCTAATGTTCTGGAACTCACATGTTTCGTTGTAGTATGGAATAGTTGGAGTATAAATTGCTTTATTCTCCTTGTCCTCAAACTCTGGCAGATTCTCACTGGCTTCGTGGGATCCAAAACCATGCCATTTGTTTGCTCAGGTTTTTTCTGGCCTATATCAATGTGCCTGTTGCTTCCTCTCTCTGCTACACCATGCAATTCCAGCTGTACGCAGTATTTGTCGTCCCCGACCTTCGTAACTTGTTTGTTTCTCCAATACAAAAGATCAGAGTCTGATCGGGGAGCACAATAAAAAGATTAGAAAGAAATGACAGAAAAGGGAAGAGCACCAACTGAGGAGTCATATATGTGTCGTCGCTTGAAATCCGGGATCCGTTTGATTTATATAAATATGCTCGGTTGCCTTGTGACATACTCTTATGAGCGAGTTTGGGAGAATTGGTAGTGAAGTGCCAGTATCAACCAAGAACGGAAGTTGTGATCATTTACAGTGAATTAAGAGACGATTTGAACTTAACGAACTCCCTGCCAACCCTGCATAAGTGGGCAGAGTTGGTAAATTTTCTGCCAGGTGATAGTTTTATAGGAAGAGGGCTGGGAATACCTGATTGCTTTCTTTCCGAAGTTCTCGTGATACCATCAGTATCGTCAGACGGGTGAATTCCGGTGCATGAAACCAGAAGTGTTAGGGCGCATGTAGCCTGAAGGAAGGAGGCGCATGAAGCCGGAAGGAGTGGGGAGCTGGCAGCAGGCAGGAAGAGTGCTGTTGGTTGTTGGTGTGAGGGAGAATGTGGAGGTGAAGTAGGGAAAAAAAGAGGGAAATCTCCCTGCCTCAAGTGCGGCAATGGGCTGAGCACTGACTCCCTGGTGGTCATTTGATGAACTTCGAATTACGGCCATTCAGCCTGGACCTACGGGTGCTGGTATCAGATGTCATATTCGGTGTCAGTGACGCTCGCCAATAATTGAAAGGGCCAAAGATATTTTTTATTTGTCAATTGGCATGGCCGACAGCCACAAGATCTTGATGGTATCATCAGTTAAAAGGTTTCCGATTTCGAGCGATTTTTTGAATGAAGGCGATGACCGAAGTTCACCCCGCTAGTTTTATCCCTTAAGGCTGCAAAGCGCGTAGGTCGGGACAGCTCATAGATGTCGATGAGCCTATCTCTTCAAGGCAGTGTAGGGTTTGACAAGAGATCACCTTGAGTTAGATCTGCTGTCTGTACCGCTGCTTCAAAGGGAAGGAGGAGCAAAGTTTTGGCAAACTTTGTGTGTTGAGATGGATTTTGTCCCCAAGGAATGACGCGTCTAATTGTAGGAACCGCAGCTGAGGAGTGTTCTTATAAAAGATAGTGGGTAGATGGTGGGAGAAACTGATGTCACAGTTAATTGATAATGGGGTACCTGCTGTATAGGAGGGTGAAGGGACGGAGAAGACCAAACAGTCCTCGTCTTCAGTCCTGTCAATTTGAAATCCAGGAGGGGCTGGAAGTGGCCACAGATCAGTTGAGGGACTGGGAGATGATTGAATCTGAAGGGTTTATAGCAAAGGTCGGGTGAGCCAATGTTTGAATTTGAATTTCAGCGTGTAAAATTGGCGTAAGAGATTCTGACTACATCCCCTTGGCCAATGAAAACCCCCTAAGTGCACTTTAGATACTTGAAGAGTTAAAAATTAAGGAGCTGAATTTACCCTGATGTGTGGAGTCCCGTCGAGTGAATATCAGTGGAGTCCAACCCGGCACTTTTGTCCCGTCGAAAGGAGAAGGGAAAGTACGCCTGTATGCACAATATCATTGAGTACTTGTAGGAGGTACAACCCGATACTTTCGTCCCATTGGTTGGAGGATATGATGAAGTGCCCCAGCGTGCAATTCCCATTCAGCATTGCATTTTCGACCCAGTACCAAAGTCCCGTTGATCAAAGTGGAGTAGGTATAGGCAGATTACTCATAGAGAGAAATGAAGAGGTTTATACTCAGATCGTAAATGTGATGCCGACTCAGTCCCCTGTCTGTTTATACTCAAAAGGTCCCCCCCCTGTTGGAGTAGTAGGAAGTGTTCACGTGAACAACACCTGCTGCTTCAACGGTACATCCAGTGAACCAGCAGAGTGATGTGGGCAGCCACATCACATCTTGCTCATTCTCCAGCCCTAGAACGTAGAACATCTATCCGGCCTTGAACCAGATCATAGATTGCATGAATGTAGTTGTTTCTCGAACTTTTAAAAAACCTGTTGCTATTCTATACATTTTTGCAAGAATGCTTCCCAAGTTACCTTACAGATCAACTCGTTCAGCTCGACATTTTCATCCTCATCATGTATCATTGTTGAATAAATCAAATGAATCAGTCTAAGTGTTGATCGAGATTAACCATTTCATTCGAAATACGAATTTTCGTGATATTATCAGATACCGAAACATAGCTCGTCTTTTGAGTTACCGACAAGGCCCTTTACATGAGGTTTTACTGTCAAAGTGTTTACAACAGTGTACAGAATGTTCTTTAAAATCGCCCGTTTTGTAGGGAAAAGTGGCGAACTCCCCAAAACTTCTCTATGAATGCGGTTTTAACAAGCGGAGTTTCGTTTGTCGTCAACTTTTCCTTTGAAATCCGGACAGCCGTCCCACAACGATGATCCAAGTGTGAGAAGTGGTTAGTCTTTAACTTCGGGTTCGGTTCGAGTTTTAAAGGTTTCTACTGGCATAGGGGGGGAAAAGTAGTATCCTTCCTATTAGACGTAAATATAAGGCTACATAAGTTCAATAGCAATTTTCGTTATGTCCATATCAAGTCCAATATTCTAGTATTTATATGTATGATAGTGGATGAAAACCTAGAATATTGTTAACGAAGAATTTTAAAGCAACGCACGGGTTCCAGAAACTTAATGAATCGACCCGATTCGGGGATTAAACGGAAACAATTAAATTACTAAATTAAAACTAACAAATACAATGGTAACAAAAAAACTCGAACCTAAAACAAAACCTTCAATTGGCTTCGATGTGTTTTTGGGGTAGAGGGAAACCTTTTGAACACCTACATCACATAGGTACTCCTTAGAGATAATTGACATTGCCTCACTTTTTCACGCCAAAATTTGAAATTATTGAAAAAAAGTCTCATCATACGTCCCATTATTAAATATTTGCTACAGTGGAATGGGTTTTCGCAAAAATAATGAATGCCCCGGTGATGGTGGATTGGTTTGAAGTTTTAAAAAACGGACGGTAGACCTACGGTTCTACAGTGAGATCATTTCATAATGATTAATTCTGCACATTATTAGTTCATTATGGTTACTTAGCAATATTAGTTTATAAATAACTTATGAAATTAATAATAAAACATGATAAATATTGAAAATATCTGACTTCTGATTTGAAGTTTAACCTTATAATAATGGAAGTTAATGGTACTAATCACAGCCCAACATTATTGGTTTAAAAGTTAAGAGGTTACCGAGTGACTGAACGAAAATCACTGCAACCTCCAATAACCTCCTGAAGCACTTGGAAGGAATAGCCATTCGCATTTAGTACTGTAGGAAACAATGGCGGTATGGAGCAATGTCTCTGTCAGACATTGTCAAACATTCATATATTAGGGAGACACTTGTTACCCTTTTTTGGCAAATGGTATTGGCGTTTATGACTAAATGCTAGAGGAATCCAACTTTTTTTTTTTTTTTTTTTTTTTTTTTTTTTTTTTTTTTTTTTTTTTTTTTTTTTTTTTTTTTGGCGCTTATCATCGCTTATCATTACTGTGAGGGAAGCTTCTTACATCTATTGAGAATTCAACACTAACACAACTCAACAAAATCTTTTATTGGTAGGTATTAAAACGATATCGCTGTATCCACAGCTGGCGCTTATGTGACTAGAGGAAAAGAGGGAACTTTTCTCGTTGATCGACTGAAATCCTCCGTAATTTGATGCTTTTTTTACCAACCTTTCCAAGGAAGAGGCGTTGAAAAGGAAAACTACGTTGTATACTGCACATAAAAGGAATGGGGCGATGTGTGGGGGGTCTCCGTTATTGTGTCTTGCATTTGTGTGAGGCCGACCAACGCCAACGAAAAAGCAGGCCGTCGCAAAGGAAGGCGAATGGAGGAGGTGATTCAACTAAAAACGTATTTTTAGCAAATTTTCATAGAAAATAAAGCAATTGCAATGGCTCGCAAAATTTTAAAATTAAAATTTTTGAAAAATGTCTTCATGGAAAGCCGTTTTGAGGCATTCTGAATCGATTCCTGAAGTATTTTTCAACTCCGAAACTGTACTCCAAAAATCACTTAAAAAGGCTAAAAACGGCCAAAAATCGTTAAATTTACATTTTTTAACAGAATTTTAGTCAAAACTAAATTGTCAACAAATAACTAGGACATTTAAAAATTTTGCTCAAAATTATGCTGAACAACGTACTTACTTAAATTTCATTATTATTTGCTTAAAAAAACTATAAAAACTGCTCACAAAGAAATTCAAAATCTCTTTAAAATTTTCAAACTTTATTTAGTTAGTTTTTTGTTTTTTTGTTTTTTGCCATAGAATTGGTTTTTAACAATTTCTATATACTGAAATTGCTCCAATTTCAATACAATTTAATTATAATACGATAGATAGTTTATGAAAATTTGCTCATACGATCGTGCTGCATGACTGGAACTTTTTTCTTATTTTTTTTTCGACTTACCCTAGTTACAATTCATAACCGGTTTTCCTGATTCTCATTTTGTTCAATTCCAACATTTGTCTTGTTGTGCAACAAACTTTGGAAATTTTGAAATTGCTGCCAATGAATGCTTGATAGGGAAATCAACGATCCTTTTAAACTCCACCCAAACTATATTTTTCCACCAATTTTTGAGATTATATTTTTGTTGAATTAAGGATTCGGTCTATTTCAAACGAAAACTCATTTCATGTTATCAGCAGTATAAATAATTATCTTTCGCGGGCACAGAGAGGCTATGATCATCATAATATTCCATGTATAAAGTTCTTGTACTGAAGTTGTGGAATTAATTTTTAATGGTTAAATTTATCAACTCTATGAAGAATTTGTTTGCCCATAGTTTCACTTGTTAATTGAAATATAATCCGAGATGATCCAACTGGAGGATCCCTGAGGTCCTGGTAGGCTTCATTCATCATCTCTCAGTTCTGCCTTGGATGTTTCCAAATACAAATTGAGATAAGGACTTGTAGAGGAACCTTCCACTTCTTCTTGACAGTCCTAAACAACTTTGGTTTTGCATTTGTCTGTGTGCCCGTCAATTCTTGTGACAAGCCTAACTTTGATCCTTTTCGTCACATTTTCGTGAAATTTTCAGAGACTATGGCGATTAAACTGTAGACAATCTCCTGTCCGTTTAATTGCTCACAAATGAATACCTCACTCTATACATGAGCAAACGTAAGATCCATCGGCATCAAGCTCTATTCGTCTGATGTTGATCAAATTCGGAGGGTTAGCAAGACGACTTTTTCGTCCCAAACCAATTTTATCACGATTGTATGATTAGTGGCTGCAAAAGTACAAAACAGCATTGCATCTACAGGTAACATGAGCAGGTAATGTACGATGTCAATGAAATTTTCTGGAAATGAGCGGGTTAGGTTTAGAATGCCCGCCCACTCAGCACAAAACTAATCTACTACTATTTACAAATAATCCTTTAGAGTAACAGTGTTTTCAACAGCCAGAATGCGGCATTTCAATACTATAAAGGCTTTACTTCCAAAAGGCGGTGTGTATGAATGCAGGACTTGAAAACTTACCTGGTTTTTACACAGGTCTACTAGGACCCCTGGGAAAGATTAGCCAGCCCCATTTCCTGCTGCGAAGTGCTTATAATATAAAAGCCCCTAAATGTTGAAAAATTAAAATTCTTGCATATTCAAAGATGTGAACAAACCGTGCGATGCCTTGCGAAGGTCTGAAACTTGTTTCTACTCATTGCTGATACTACTGCCAAAAAATTCATCACCGTCTTTCCACGTCTGTGGTGTCAGTGCCGTTCCAAACATCACCAAAAGTCGCAAACTTCCAATCATTCAAAGAGTGGGTTTGTTCAAACAACTTTGTTTGCACAGAAGGAAAGTTAGAGAAGATGAAATTCTGCATCGAACGAGAGCACTGCCAGCTCTCTGACTCATTTTCTCGCTTTTTAGCAATTTTCAAAGGTTTTGTGAACTACCACACTTGTCGAGGATTTCCATGGAAGTGAGTAAATATCAAAAACTTAGGAAAATTGCCAAAAATCAAAGAATAAAGCTAGATTGCTGGCGGTTGTCTTATGTGATAAAGAATTCCTTCCTCCACAATTTTTTTTTTTTTTTTTTAATTCGATTTTTGGATTCTACGCGTCTTGAAACGTAAACCAATAAATTTTAAGTCGAGGGGGGGGGGGTTAATGTTGAAAACCGAAATCTCCTGATCTATATGAGTGAAAAGACTCGGATTTCATTTTGATAACCGATTTATAGTACTATTTATCTGTACTAAAAATTATCTGCACTATTCACATCATTCTTAACTAATTTAGTTATTCTTTTTATGGGGTGGGGGTATTTTATTGCTTTCTTTTGGTTTATTATTTTGAATAAAATAATTTTAAATAAAAATTTGTTGGTTTACGTTTCAAGATGCGTAGAATGCAAAAATCGAGTGAAAAATATCTGTCCGCACGCCGTCTTTTCTCCGAAACTACTGAACCAAATTTTATGAAATTTGGCTCAAAAATCATACTTTTGCCGCGAATGTCACAGCAACATCTGAATCAATTTTGATCAACTCTAAAAGGTAGTAAAAGGGTTGAAATTTTGAAAAATCAAGATCACGAAAACTTTTGCGGTAACAGTAATGTTTTTTGGGTTGAACTTTGGCAGGAAAAAAACCAACTGCATGGGAGCAAATCTTAACTAGTAGAACATACCAAAACGCTGCAAATTATTACACAAAGGTTTGTTAATGGTTTATTATTTCCAATAATAAGCCTTTGTAATCGTATAAAAAAGCAAATTTATTTTCTCTCCAACTTTGTAACTTTATTTGTCAAGCTGCGTAAATTCCAAAACTGCAATGTCCGTCCGCCGTCCGTGACATGAAAGGCTTTAAACTTGATGAAAAAAAATCCGCTCTTTCCCACATGGACCCCACTTGGGGCCTAGTTGGTCCTAGAATCTAGCCAGCCCGGTCGCTTTTGAGTCTCCCTATCAAATCTCAACTTTCTAGTATGAACAGAAGAGATTTTATCTCACTCAAATGATTAGGAAATACCCAATGCAATCGTCTGGTACCTACTGCTTAAAAGCATCTACTACTCAATAGTATACCTACCATGTACCTAGTGCCTTCTTTCACATTATTAGTTCATTATGGTTACTTAGCACTATTTGTTTATAACTTAGCGTAATAAATCAGCTTTCCTTGATACTACAATGAGATGTTGTGATACAATTAGAGCATTCCAAAAAGTAGCGAACGATTTCCTGCTATGACAACTAAGGGAGTTACACTTCGCTAGTAACGCATTGGTTTGTACGTGGAAATCAATAGAAATAGAAAAACCTACGTATGAGGAAGAATATGTGGGAAAAACCCCGTTTTTGGCCCATTTTCGGCTCAGAGTATTGATGTGTGTGAAACGATAGGGCAGGCTAGATTCTAGGACCAACTAGACCTCAAGTGAAGTACATGTGCGTAAGAGCGGATTTTTGTCATCAAGTTAATGGCCTTTTTTGGCCCGGATGGCGGACGGACATTGCAGTTTTGCAATCTACGCACCTTGAAACGTAAAGTGACAAAGTTCAAGAGAAAATAAATTTGTTTATATTTTGTATTGTTTATACTATTCAAAGGGTTATTATTGGAAATAGTAAACCAAAATGGCCTTGTAACTACGACGCCACTATGGCTATGGCCTTTGTAACTATCAGTTGATATTATTTCAATAGAATTTTTTCCACACGGAACCGGGTTTATTAACTTTTTTCACATGTAAAAGGACTTCTGGAGAGCAGGTTTGCGAATTATTTTCACATTAAGCAATTTAGTGTTAGATGCAAGATAATGAAACTAATTAAACAGAAGACACTCAGTTAATCCACTGAATCTGAAAAGCGAGGAGGTTCACTACAGCGAAACAGACATAGTAATGAACATAGTAATTTGAACCTATATTTGATAATAATTAAAGAACATTCAAGGAATTTTATTTAGAGAGGAAAAAATATTAAAAATACATGTTTTTGCTTAGTTGTATAATGCATTATCGGCATCGTAGAACTTTTCTTTAATCGAACCAATGAAAGCCACAACGAAATCGAGAATTTCGAATAAAAGATGATGAACTGATGTAAAAGGTCAAGCATCAGTAATTGAATATAAAAATACCACACGGCCTTTTCTTTCGTGGGTCTTGCCGAACCCTAGGCTCTATGCGAATTATATATCAAGGGTCAGGGCCAAAAAAGATGTCGATGTTGCTATTGAAAACACTTAGTCATCTGTTATATGATAGAAATAGGCTGACATCCGCACAAAACGCAAAGAACGTCCCAGCTCTCAGATTAATTTAAGGGCTCTGGTATTAAAGTTTTGTTCGATCACTCTTGGAGCGAAAGGTAATACGCTTATACCAAGTTAGGTTAGGTAATAAAAAGTTTTTTTATTAACTGATTTATAGATTGATGATTGAATACGCAGATTTAATAATTTGTATATCATTGAAGTGTGTTAGGTACTAAGTAGGATTTCAAAATAATATATAAAATTAAAAACAATATATTCACTCGCGGTCAATATTTTCACTTGATTTTGCCATAATTGTCTGTAAATTGAAAGGATTGTCCACTTCTGCCCATACAAAAATAACTTATTTTGTGGTATTATAATAATCCTACAGATCATCACTATATACCCCTATTTTTCTTCCTCTGCGCCACAAAATCTGCTTTCAAACTATCGTCATAGTTGAATCCTTTGACCTTCTTAAATATGTTTGCTTCAGGCAATGCTCAGATAATGGTCTTGAGATAGTGCTTGGGTTTTATTTTTTTATTTTTATTATTATTATTATTATTATTATTATTTTTTTTTTTTTTTTTTTTTTTTTTTTTTTGCCTAGGTATTGTTGTAATTTTTGGTTTACTTTTTCAATAATCGACCTTTGTATTTGTAATGAAATCCCGATGGATAATTATTATATACCATTCTTGCTAATTGTCGATCGCCTATACAAGTCAGTTGGAGGCTACAGGTCCTTCGGTCCGACCAAAGCCAGGGTGGCGCCCAACAGGAAAAGCTTGGAAATTTAGGGGAATTTTGCAGAAAAAAACACCGAATTTCAAGGAAATTTTTTAATCAAAACTTTGTGTAATAATTTGCAGCGTTTTTACGTATGTTCTAAATCCTACTTCACACTTTATCATACACATTATTTCATAAGTAGGTATGCGCATGACAAATGATTATCAAAATTGGTGGTTAAACTGTTCAAACAGTATCAACGCTACAAGCTGATACATTGTGATATAATCGTAGACATGACTTTGGCCCTTCCTGTTTCCACAACACCTAGGGCCACTTTCACCGTTTGAATTAGTCAAGAATTAGCGTTAACGCGGCATTATGTTTGAGCCTAATCAGACGTTAGAGCGATTTTTCTTTCACCAACACCCGTCGTTGGTTAAATCATCCGTCAAACTTGACGATCTGATTACCAATGCTTATTAACTAATTACCCGACCCTTGTAACAGAGTTACCTCCTGAGAGGCCCATCAAGCTCCCGTCAGAGCACCTGAGATAGCGCTGTCGGCGCCCCGTTGAGGAATCAATGGGAACCACGCGCTATTCTCGATCATTTTTGGCAGCTGGTTTGGCGTTGGATGGAATTCCAGGTGACTGGAAAATCAACCTTCCCCGAACATGGCTCATTAAAAGCTATTAGTAGGGGTGGTATCTCTCTGACGGGATGCCTGTTACTCTCCTCTACCTTGAATTAAGAGGTTAACGGATGATTAACATTAAGTTTTCAGTGTACGGAGCCTTCAATTTTCACTTTTTAATATAATGATATTTAATGATTTTAAGCATCCAAGTTCAACATTGTTCAAAAAATCGGCCACAAGCCACTAGAGAAAAAGCATGTTCACTTACTTAACCTCCGCCTCCATTTGACGAGTTTGTAAGTAGGTGATGGGATCGTTTTCAATAAAACGCAACGTTTCAAATTTCCCTCGTTGCATTAATATCAAAGAAGTATGAAACACCAGCAGTATAATACCTAAGTGTTTGGAAAAGTTGACAAGAAATCAGAGACCATTAAGCTCTTATGGACGGTCTGTTTGCTCATTTTGAATGTTATTCAACTGACAACGACCTCAAGTCATAAGGAAAAGGATTATTCTCTGGAGCTAGATGAAAGCCGATGTTGCCAAAGTGCTTTGACTCATCCAGCATAGATTAGTAACTTACTACCTTGGTAGGTACCTAACGAAGTTTGATAACTCGATTTATAGGTTTCCTAATGAGAAGTTGAGATTTGATATGTATTTAGGTACTTCTTATCTGATGAGATTTCCATAGTTCGTCTTGTTGAGCATCGAACCTTAGGAATTTTGGATTTGCTGTCGAGGTGGGGGTGGAGGGAATAATTATCGATTCTTTCAAGCGCTGCCCAACCTACAAATCTCGACCGATTTTCGTGGTTCTCATTTTGTTCCGTCACGAATTCGATATAGGTAGTTTTGGTATGTCATGAGCTTCAGATTTCATCAAAGAAGCGGGTTAATGGAGGGGATAATACTGGTAAATTATCATGTTTTAACTAATCTCTTCAGATTTTCGTGATTCCCAGCTATGAATTCGGTCTAGTTTCAGAAGATATATCAGGAGATTCAAATTTAATTATGGGAGGTGAAGTGTAACACGTACTGACAATATTTACGAGTCAAGAGTTGGTGTAATAATATATGTATTTCGGAGAAACTATGCACAATATGATTACATAACTACTTAACAACAATCATTATAACTCATGATGCAACAACTCCTCCCCCTTTAGGAACCCTGAGCCTTTCTCATGTGATCTGCGTGAACCCGACGCTCGACGCCATCGATGAGGACCACATACGATAAAGGTCCCGTTTTCCGTTTCACAATCGCTTCTGCAAATGTTTTGTCGTCTTTTTTCCGTTTTATCCACACCGTCTCCCCCTCACAAAATTCTTTCAATGGAGCTCGGTCGTGTTGAAGTTTTTGCTTTATTTGTTCTTCCTCTAGTCTCCCAGCCAAATCTGGCTGCAAGAGACTGATTCTTGTTCGTAGTTGTCTCCCTAATAACAGTTCAGCTGGTGTTCGTGCAGTTGTTCTATGACTAGAAATTCTATATGAGAAAAGAAACTGATTTAACCGTGTCCGAAGGTCGTGCTTGTTGCCTTTACTGGCTCCATAACGTTGCTTGAAAGTTCTAACCATTCTCTCTGCTAACCCATTAGATCTTGGATGGTACGGCGTAGTGAGCACATGTTTCACATTATTATATTTACAAAACTCCCTGAAGTTTTCAGAAGTCCATTGTGGACCATTGTCTGAAACAATAACCTTCGGCAGCCCAAACCTTGCAAAAATGTCTTCCAAAACAGCGATTGTCTTCTCCGACGTAATCAGTTTCATTGGGACAATCTCAATCCATTTGGAAGTAGCATCCACCATAATCAACCAATTGTGGCCCTCGAAAGATTCTGCAAAGTCAACGTGCAAACGTGACCATGGTTCCGAGGGAATATTCCAAGAATACAAGGGTGATTCTGGATCCCAAGGCCTGTTTTCCTGGCATGGTTTACACGACCTCAAGAATGTTTCAATTTCCTTATCCATGGAGGGCCACCAAAGGTGCATTCTGGCTATGGACCTCATTGCCGAAACTCCTGGATGTCCTTCGTGTAATATTTGTAGGACATCCTTTTGCAGGGATGTCGGCACCACTATTCTGCCTTTCCACAGCAAAATTCCTTCTTCATAAGATAATTCTTCCTTCTTCTCATAAAATGTCCAATATTCCTCAGTTAAATACTCCTTTCTGGGCCAACCCTGATGTAGATATCTTGTTATTTTATTCAATTTTACATCTTCCTCCGTTCGTGTTCTTAACAATTTCTTCGATACACCAATGTCTCTCAATTTTGTTTGTGCAATTTTTCGTCCGTATTCCAATTTGTTCTCCTCATCTACAATGCTTAGTGGCAATCGTGACAGAGCATCTGCGGGGCTGTTATCTTTTCCCGAAATAAATTCAATAACATAATCAAACTCCATGAGCAAGAGGGCCCATCTGCTTAGCCGACTGGATGCCAACTTAGGCAGCTCCGCTTTTTCTCCGAATAAGTACGTCAGTGGTTTGTGATCAGTTTTAAGTGTAAAACTCCTTCCATATAGGTACCTTTCAAACTTTTTGACTGCATGTACGATCCCCAGCGCCTCTCTGTCGATTACGGAATAGCGCTGCTCCGCCTTATTCAAGGTTCGCGATGTGAACGCTATCGGCTTTTCAGACCCATCTGGAAAACGGTGGCTCAACACCCCCCCCCCCCCCCCCCCTACTCCTGTTTCACTAGCATCAGAGCAGAGTATCAAGGGTAACGCTGGGTCGTAATGAACCAAGGTCTCGGCCGATGACAATATTCCTTTCAGTTCTTCTACAACCTTACTATGATGCTCTGTCCAGTTCCATTTAGCTCCTTTTTGTAGCAAACTATAAAGCAATGTACAACGGCCTTGCAAACTAGGGATGAACCTTTGGTAATAATTAATGCTGCCCATAAACGATCTCAGTTCTTTCACATTCGATGGCTCAGGCATCTGTCTTATAGCCTGTACATGATCGTCCGTAGGATGAATCCCCCATTTGTCAAATCGATGTCCCAAATAGATTACAGAATCTTGAAGCCACTTGCACTTCCCTAGCTGCACTCTCATCCCCGCTGTGTTCAGTCTCTCGAGAACGGTATTAACTTTATTAATATGTGTCTCTCTGTCTTTTGCCGTGATGATAATGTCATCTAAGTAACATTGTACGCCCTCAATTCCTGCTAGCACTATTTCCATTGTTTTTTGAAACTTGGCCGGGGCAGAACTGATTCCAAATGGCATTTTTTTGTATCGAAAGAACCCCTTGTGTGTCGATATTACCAGATACTTTTTTGATTCCTCGGCTACAGCTAATTGTAAATAGGCATCCTTTAAATCAATCACCGAAAATTGCTCTCCTCCTGATATTGAAACACGCGCTTCTTCAAAAGTGGGAAGTGGATGCATATCCATTACTATCCACTTGTTGATAGTCACTTTAAAGTCTGCGCATAGCCTGATTTTGCCATTTGGTTTTGGTGCTATGACCAACGGCGAAGCCCATTCGATGTATGTTGTAGCTGGATCTATAGGTTCAATTATTCCTTCTAACAATAGCCTATCCAATTCGCTTTCTATCGCTGGCTTTAGGGCAAATGGTACCGGTCTAGGTTTAAAAACTTTTGGTAATGCGTTAGGTTTCAAAACTATTTCTATTTGGTGGCCCTTAATGTTACCTGTAGAAGAACTGAACAACTCAGGATAACGTGATAAAATATTTTTAATGTCATCTGGAACACCCTTATGATCTGATGTTGGGAAGAGCGGAGCTGTAGCAATGGGGTTTTGTCTCTTGGTGGCGCAAATTTCCGCTCCTGGCGGTAACGGAAGATCAAATCTCAAAACCCAGTCCAAACCAAATAGTGGTACATCATGCTTCTCTACCACTATTAACGGTAGCTCACATTCACGCCCAAATGCCGAAACCTGAACTCTTGTCATTCCCACGGTGGTTACCTCTACATTCGTGTATGCAATTAAATTTGGGTATGGCGTTAATACTGGTCTACCGATTTGCTTCCACACTTTCTTACTGATTACTGAGTGATGAGCTCCTGGATCATATAACATTTTTATCTCATGGTTATTTAGACTCACCGACAGCATGACCTTGGTCCCTGTACGAGTAAGCTGCCGAATTCCCAACTCTGACCCCGAATCACTGTCAGATGTTGAACTGCCATCCTTCCGTCTTGATTCCTGTAACTTGTTCACTACCATCTTCTTTCCTGTTTTCTCTGGAAGGATTCTGGTACGTCCATACTTGAAACAGACGAGAGCAAAATGATTTTTTTTCTGACACAGGTCACAAGTTTTATTTAAAGCAGGACATGCATTTCGGTCACTGTGGGCTTTCTTCCCACATTGGAAACAATGTTGTCCTCTTACTAAAACATATTTGGAGTCTGATCGATTTTGATTGCTTCTTTTGGCCTTTACTTCATTAATTAAGGTTTTTCTTTCTCTCATTGACTCCAGACGCTTCTGTTCCAATTTGCCCCTTTCAAGTCTGATAGCCAACGATTCTACTTCAGCTAGCGTATGGTCATTGCTAGGAAAAGCCTTCAAGAACTCACCTTGCCAATTGCTGTCATTAATGCCTACAATGATCTGGTCTCTTACTCTTTCCTCTAACGATGCTCCGAATTGGCATTTTCCCGCTAATGCTCTTAAGTCACTGATAAACTTTGAAATCTCTTCATCTTCCGCCCTATTACGCCTAGCAAACGTAACTCGATCTGTAGTTACCGTAAACTGCTTTATATACAATTTGTTCATTACTCCAATCAATTCGTTGTATGGTTTTTCCGTCACCATAGCTGGCCTAAAGTGATCGATTAACATTTTAAAAGCTTGTTCACCTACTTTTGTGAGCAAAAAATCCTGCCGATCATATTCGTTCGTGACTCTAGCCAACTTCAATTCTAATTCGAAATAGGGCAAGTAGTACTCCCAACTCTGAGTCTCCAGGTTAAATGGCCTAATATCTACCTTCACTCTGTTCGATCTTACATCAGGATGGTCGTCCCCTCCTGATCCAACCTCTTCTAAAACATCCGCTTGTCTACTGCGTCTGCCTCCTCTTCTGGTGACCATACCAACTTCCCCTCGTTCGCCAATGAAGTGTAACACGTACTGACAATATTTACGAGTCAAGAGTTGGTGTAATAATAAATGTTTTTCGGAGAAACTATGCACAATATGATTACATAACTACTTAACAACAATCATTATAACTCATGATGCAACAGGAGGCAGTTAATGGAGGGGGTAATAATAATGAATCGTGATGTTTTAAATATTCTCGTCAGATTTTCTTGATCGATTTCTCGTTGAATGATTATGCATTTGGTCTAGTTTTGGAAAATATGCCAGGAGTTTCAAATATCATGCTGGAAGTTTTATGATGGAAATTTACTGTCGGTGGACGCAGCTAATGTGGAGGGAGAGTAATTTCGAGATGTCATAAAATTTTTTTTTTTTTTTTTTTTCTCACCAAAATTATATACAATCCATTATTCATAGGGACATCTCTGTAATGCATGCATTACTTACCAATATGTTTTTTATTTATTTATGTTTATTTTTATTTTTTGTTATTTAGATTTTTATTTATTTTTTTTTTTTTTTTACAAAAAATACAAAGTTGTTTTTTCCCAGTTTTGCCAGCTTTTCCTATCTTGGGTAGGGAGTGTGATCAATTTACTTCACATCTAGTTTTTATTGGTTAAATATTAAAGTCACGTCTTACAATAAAAATAAAAATAAAAACCCCTTGTGGGGTAACGGTAACCAAAACTTGTGGGTAATAGCGGTCAATCAGTGAGGCACTAGCAATAACCTTCGTCTGACTCGATGTACCTATTCAGATTCTTATGTTACACATAGATGCTAACTTATGTTACGTACAGACGTATAAGAAGTACGAATATTTTATTTTATTTCATTATCGACAAGAGCCTACGTCTATGAAATAATTACAGAATATACTGGGAGAATGAGAGCCATCTAACTTGAAATAGCCTTAAATTCCGTTGCAATCATGATGAAGGAGTGAAATTTACGCCATTTTCAACTAGAACTACATGTTGTACTTTGAGAACTAGGCCTGCTTTTGTTTTCACTTTTTATTTTATTTTATTATTACTACTATTTTAAACACATGCGTTGGGGGATTCACGTTTTAAAAGAAGTTGAAAGAGTATTTTGACTACCATTACCTCATGGTTGCTATTTCCCATGAATGGGGTGTTGCTATGTTTGAAAATGGCGGAAATTCTATTTCTCTATCATGATGTCTCCGCAATATACTCTTATATGGTCGCTATTCCTCCACTGTAGTGTTAATACAATTGGCTGTTGTACAGGGACGCAAATGAAACTTCCCTTTTAGGAGAAGGTGAGTATAAACTATCCGCAAAAGAAACTCTCCGCAGAGATATTGCTCACAACTAAAGGGAAAAGGGCCCGGTAACAATGGGAACGGGGGAGGGCGGCAATCAGATCTTGTTTGGGGAACAGAGATAACAATGATGTAGTCACGTACTGGTGGGTGACTGGTTCAGGGCTGGAGGGTGCGGCAAACAGAAATGATGCTCCCTTTGGAATATCATTCGTCATACCAAGCTGTATCTTGGATGACGAGGCCGTGTTGACACACCGCAGCTCTTAGGTCCCTGAGGAACGATAATTATGCGATCCTTGGATCAAGGTTTCAAGGGATTGAAGCGCTTCAATGCATCCCAACAGCTTCGCTTTGCCTGGGGACGTGATCATTATCAGCATAAAAACCTTATTGTTTTTGTCAATGCAAAAAAAAAAAAAAAAAAAGTAGCTAATCTAAGGAGATATGGGTAGTGTACCGTTTTATAATGATCTTTGGCAGAATTTGGTGAAATTGACCCCCAACATTTTTATTTACCTAGCTATTTTTTCTCAGTTATAGGCATGGTAATAGTGCTTTTTTAAAACAAGGGAGTTTTGCCTTTTGTCCCATTCGCCAAATAAATGTACTCCGAAATTTATACTTACTAGAGTCTTATTATGACAGGAAATCGAACGTTCTTTTCAACAGTGTTCTTGTTATTAATTATTCACAGCGCAATTTGAAGAGGTTTTTAATTTTAACTCATTTTTTATTTATTATATTCTATTTTATTTCTCATTACCGAAGGTACGAATAGTTCGTGCAGAAGTCGAACGAATTGTTGTCCTCCAAAATCCAAGTTTCCACTTGCTTTTTGCGTTTCAGAGCTTGCTGTTTGTTGTAAATCCTTGTCATGCCCGAAACTGTACCAAGTTTTAGTCCGATTTTGATGACATTTTCATAGATTGTGTGGGTTTGCTCAAAGACGGTCCCCTATAACATGCATTTCCGTCAGATCAGTAGTATAGCCTGTGCGCATGGGCAAACGAGAATTTCGTATTACGTCTATTTTTCAAAATCTATTACATTTATTATATCTATTATTAATTGCTATGCAATTCTTAGGCCGACCCCCAATAATTTTTTATGTAACGTCCCAAACTTTTTTTGTAACGTCCGTGACCCGAAGCGCGAGTTCGTGGGTTCGAATCCCAGCCAGGCTTGAAAATTTTTTTAGATCCAAATTTTTTTATATCAATTTTTTTCGCATCGTGGGTTCGAATCCCAGCCAGGCTTGAGCATTTTTTTATTTACAAATTTGTTCAGGCTAAGAATTGCATAGCAAATCATCCTCGTTTTCTACGCAGTAGAAAAGAGAAAAGATCCGGCGAGGCGCGAAGCGCCGAGTATAGATTAGGGGGGTCCAGGGGGGCGAAGCCCCCCGGCGAGGCGCGAAGCGCCGAGTATTTATTATAATATTTATGGTAACCCAAGGTTGGGTATTATATTTATTGTAGAAAGATGCCCAATGAAATTAGTTAAGTAACTACTATTTCACATGCACAAAACTAAAATCAAATGAGAGAGGGAAAACTCCGAGACTGAAGGACCAATTTATGTGAAATATTGCATGCATTTCTTATTGCTTTGATTTTCATGATCTATCTCTCTAATTTCTTTCAAACTCATGGAGCAGAAGGGTATAATGTTCATGATTATAATGTCCAGGATTATGCCCTATGTATATAGTGCATAACTAGTAACTCGCAGTTTTTTGCAATTAGTTAAATAATAACTATTGCGCATGCCCAAAAATAATCATAGTTGACACTTCAAGATCAATACGTCAATTTTGATGACAATTTCGACGATATTGCTAGTTATGCTCTCTCTCTCTCTCTCTCTCTCTCTCTCTCTCTCTCTCTCTCTCTCTCTCTCTCTCTCTCTCTCTCTCTCTCTCTCTCTCTCTCTCTCTCTCTCTCTCTCTCTCTCTCTCTCTCTCTCTTCTCTCTCTCTTTCTCTCTTTTCTCCTCTTCTCTGCCCTCTCTCTCCCTCTTTAGTTTTACAATGAGATAGAAAATTCGATTTTCTACCTCGTTCCTTCTCAGCACTGCTAGGAATGTGAGGTTCTCCAAGATTAGCCAGGTAGGTATTTACTGCGGCTGGAAGTAGGGCCGGCGAGGCTCAGAAACCGCAGGAATGAAGATAATGAACTTGATCGAAGTGACCGCTGGAATCCATCATCTATTATAGGAAGTTTATAGTACGGATATTCGATGCGCTCACCTGCGAACTGGTGATATTCATTTCACTTAAATGTGAAATTTTCAGTGATTTTTTCCCTAGAATTGGGGTTTTTCCTCATTGAATCTACTTGTTGAATTATATATATATATATATATATATATATATATATATATATATATATATATATATATATATATATATATATATATATATATATATATATATATATATATATATATATATATATAGGAAATCGCTCTGTTTTATGATGGAAATTTACTGTCGGTGGAGTGGAGGGGGTAATGGTGGGAAGGGTAAGTCCAAGAAGTCATGATATTTTTTTTTTTTTTTCTCTTATTTCAACTCTCGCCAAAATTATATGAAATCCATCCACAGGGACGTCCCTGTAATGCATGAATTACTTACCAATATGTTGTACTACTCATCGTTACTCGTATGGCCCTGGTTTTGGATTAGAAAAAGTCTTTAGTTGCCCCAGAAAATCATTCCATGCATTAGCATTAGAAGAGACTGAAGAGACTAGAACTTGCTGAATAAGCAGTCAATATATTTCCACCATCAAGAACAGATCTAATTCTTCTTAATCTAAAATGCGCAGAATACTTTTTTTTTAATTAATTTATTTATTTTTATATTTATTTTTTTTTTTTTTTATTTTTTTATTTTTTTATTTTTTTATTTTTTTTTTTTTTTTTTGCCAATTCATCAACATGTGTCCTCCATCTACGGTCATTGCTCAGGTTTCCTAAACACTTAGGAGAATGAACCATTCCACAGAGAGCACAGACATGTCTTGCTTTGATGTGCTAAAGTTCAGTGAAACTGTTCTGTTTATTAACGGACCAGAGAAAAATTCGATGAATTTCACCGTCCCGGTGACGTTGGCATTTGGCGTATAATCGCATTTTACGTCCCGAAAACCACCGGACCTCATGACAGTTGAAACGGTAACGAGGATAAAATGTGAGGTCCGAATCGCAGGTCAAAGGTCACGATTCAGTATCGGTTTTTCCATTGTCATAACGGAAGTTTCATCGTTGTAAAAATGGGTGATCAACGAAGTCGGAATTTGAGCGAAAACCATTTGGAACGGTCCACGTCACATTCGAAGGTTCGGTTCCACCAACATAAGAACACGTAAATACATTTTAACTATTTAAATGAATTCATTATATCCAATATTGAAACTTTAATATTCACCGTAACAACGAAAGGTTCAACCTCTGTTCTGTTCCCATTAAAATTTGTTGACGTTTCGAGATACTCACTCCATCCGGCTCCATTAGTAGAAAGGTAGTCTGTCATGTTGGATGGGCAGTATAGCTTCCTCACAAGTTGTAACATGGACGTATAGAATAAGTTGAAGAACAAAGTACGAGTCGAAATCATAGATAACTCGATAGTATAAGAGATTACGATGTTATTAGATGTTCGCACATGCGCACAGACTGCTGTTAATCAAACGGCAATGAAATTTATAGGGAACGTTTATAGCTAAACCGTACAATACTTGAAAATTTCATAAAACTCGGTCCATTAGTCTCGGAGTAATTAGTCTGTGTCGATCATTTTTTGTTTTGAGCATACGCTACATGTATTACTCCACCAATCGATATAATTCATATAAAATTTTTCTGGAACACAGGCCCATACTGCCCGAGTTTGAACGAAATCGGACCAATAGATGATAAGAAATCGACGTTCTAATAAATTAACGTTTGCGCATGCGCCCAGACTACTATTTGTGTCATAGGAATGAAAATTATAGGGGACAGTTCAGAACCTATCCCTCCCATTCCCAAAAAAAATCATTTAAATCCTTCGATCAGACTCAGAGTTTTGCCTGTTTCAACCGATATTAGTTATCACTCGACCAATCGCAATAATAATTATAGGGCATTTATCTTGAACATATAACTAACTACTAATTCGAATAAAAAGAGTTTTGGGCGGCCTACAGACCTTTTTCTGGGACTAAACTGCTGTGATTTTTCCGTCTGACGGATTTCACAAGAACTCAGGTCTTTTTTTTTCGATTACCCCAGATGCCTCATGATCAGAACAAAAACATGGCGTCTGTTTGAGGTTTTGGTTAAGCAGGTGACCAGACCATGTTACTTCATAAATTACACTAACAACTTGTTCCCGCTTCACAAGTGTTCTTTATGTTTGTTTATATCGCTGACCCACCCTCCCCGTTCATAGTGCGTCTTGGTATCAAGTTCCCAGGACGCTTCCCCACCAAGACCTTCCGCCACTTCAATGAGTCTGCTGCGTTCTCTCGTTGAGGTTGCCGTCCATCACCCTCGATCTATTTTTTCCTTTTAAACGAGTCGATTGGCTTTCACAAACCATGGTTTTTCTAGAGGAGCTATCTTCCCCTCTTTGTCTGGTTTGAAGACGATTGTCTCTGGTGCCGGCAGGATTTTCGCCGAAGAACTGGAAATCCTATAAGGACTCTTCATTCTATATATGCATCGAACATCGATCTACTATTTTCTGGGAACCCCTCTGTCATTCGTCTAATCCAGGTGTCACTTCATCAGGACCATATCCAGACTTCCCGGACGTGCAAATCCGATATTGGACATCCCATTTACCATCCCTTCTCCACACCAAATCGGGTCAGAGATATCAGTTATATAGATATACATTATGTAGATATCCAAAGAAATTTTAGTTAGTACAGCGCAATCCCACCATCAGATGGTGAGACTATTCTAACCATTAAGTATTTGAATGGGGTTCTGAGGATCGTTGAGGCTAAATATGCTTCAAAAAACTTATAGGCAAGCCACTGGATATATATTACCAAAATGTCAATGGCCTCCGTTCGAAACTAGATAAAATCTATTCCCCTTCCGTTCCACGTTTCATCGAACCAACTATGGATTAAACTCTTCAATCGTTCGGATGCAGGATATGGTTAACTCCTTCGGATTATGATCGACGTGTGGTCTGACTCCATGGCAGTTATTAAGCGAAAGTTGAGACTCTATTTTGGCAATTTTCCTGCCCCACGGTGACGTAATTTAGTCCAATTTACTGAAATTTTCCTTCTATAATGTGATTTGTCTCAGCCGCTTACCAATGATAGGCCAAATGAAATGTTTTTTGTTTTTGTTTTTGTATCTGTGTTGTTTCCACTTCTACATCACCTGACTGGCTGAATTTGTAATTATTTTTGTTGTGTAAAAGGGATATTAATCCCGTTAATAAATAAATAAATCCCAGACTTCTGGCACAAAGCAAATTAAATCATAAATTTGACGGCACATATATAACAAGCATTAAATTAGATACAAATAGGTATTCTCGTTAGGAGCTCCTAGTTTCTTTCTATTCACAAGGTTTGAGATGTAGGTATGTATTGTACAGTCCATTTAATTTCTATTTCCTAAATACATGTCTAATTTTTACGGTGGGAATCGGTCGTTTATTTGAGAACACCCTTTCTCCGTAACACAAATGTTACTATTCGAATCTTGCCGAAGGCTAGTCATTGAGCCGCGCGTCTTGGTAGGCTCAGAAGAAATTGCCGCTTTGATTTCCATTTCTGAGTGGGTCGAAGGCTAAAGTTCCGGATCGTTAATTCCTCCATCAAGGAAAGGGAAAATTTATCTATTATTCCAAGCCCGTGCTCCATCCACTTCCCTTTTACCAAGCTATGAATCATGTCAGCAGAGTTACCCATCAATTAAATCGTCGTAAAGCACAGATGCAGACGTATTTTGAGCTAAATGGTCAGAATGCTTCGCTATTGGCCATAAATTCGACTTTATGATACCAACGTTACGTTCCAGTTACGGAGTATGTTCTAGGCCCCCTATGTTCTAGGCTATGCAATTCTTAGGCCGACCCCCAATAATTTTAACACAGAATGTGTTTTAGCCATGGACTAACTAGCCGAAAATGGAACGCGGGATGGTAACGAAATGTGTGACGGATGATTTTCACGTACAACCGAGTCGTTGCTAGGGAAATGGTACTTCGTCGTTTTTCATCCGACAAAATTCGTTGACCATTCGTTCGAAAGCTCTCGATTTATCCAACAATATTATGTTAACTACTGCGAAGTGCGTGTCCAACAAACTGAGTTATGAGCATGGTTATATAAATAATTGTTTACACACAGGTGATCATTCTCAATAATTGATATTGTGAACATGATTGCAACCGCTTGTTAATTTCTGATGATTTCATTGAGCTTGTGTTTCGATGATTTGATTCATAGCAGGTGATCTGAGTATTACGAAAACGGTTTGATTTGTGAAGCGGAGGTTAAATAATTTGAATTGGTAATTTCTATACTTTACACTCTAGGAAGCTGTAATTTCGTTTGTAGCCTCTTTAGGACATTTACTTGACGATGCTCAGGGTCCGGATCAGATGTGTGGCTCTTAAAGCTAATTTCTATGCTTTACACTCTAGGAAGCTGTAATTTCGTATGTAGCCTCTTTAGGACATTTACTTGACGATGCTCAGGGTCCGGATCAGATGTGTGGCTCTTAAAGCTAATTTCTATGCTTTACACTCTAGGAAGCTGTAATTTCGTATGTAGCCTCTTTAGGACATTTACTTGACGATGTCCAGGGTCCGGATCAGATGAGTGGCTTTTAAAGCTAATTTCTATACTTTACACTCTAGGAAGCTGTAATTTCGTATGTAGCCTCTTTAGGACATTTACTTGATAAATCGCTCTTGATTTACCACGAATTTATTTCGTATTTTTTTTCGTAGTTTCATACTATAACTATATAAATTGATGTTATAAATGAATAGTAAACAATGTCGCTTGTTTGGTTGTCACTTGGTTGCGCGACAACGCAAACACATTCTGTGTTTCAATAATTTCGTCCGAAGTATGTAAATAGAGGTAACCGGGGGTCCAGGGGGCTTGCCCCCTGGCGAGGCGCGGAGCGCCGAGTTTTTAAAATGTCCACTTTTTTTGTGTAACGTTTTTTGTCCCGAGATGGGAAGCGAGAGGTCGTGGGTTCGAATCCCGGCCAGGCCTGAAAAAAAAAATTTTTTTTTCTCGTGAGACGAAGGTTGTGGGTTCGAATCCCGGCCAGGCCTGAAATTTTTTTTTTTTTTTTTCTCGTGAGACGAATTGCATAGCAAATTATCCTCGTTTTCTACACAGTAGAAAAGAGAAAAGATCCGGCGAGGCGCGAAGCGCCGAGTATAGAGTAGGGGGGTCCAGGGGGGCGAAGCCCCCTGGCGGGGTCAAGGGGCGGAGCCCCTTGCGAGGCCCGAAGGGCCGAGTATATATATATATATATATATATATATATACCTATATATATATCTATATCTATAAAAGAGGATGTATGTATGTATATTGCCTATAGACTCCGAAACCGCTCGACAGATTGTAATGAAACTTTCAGGTATTATTAGGCATGATTCAAGGATTGTTCCTGTAAAGTTTGGTGCAAATCCGTTCAAAGGGCTCTGACCCAGAGGGCATAAAAGGGTGCAGTGTCAGGTTTTAGAAATTTATTGTTTATGTTTATGTTTATGTTTATGTTTCGGAGTCTATAAGCAACATACTTAATAAAGGTAGACACCAAAGGCTAAGCTTCCGTCCATCCAATCACCTCTTAATAACAGTTTAAAATTACGATCAATAAACAAATTTAATTTGGGCGCAGCAACGCGCGCGGGGGGAACGCTAGTTATATAAGCGTCAACGGATTTCAATAAAGAAATTTTTCAAAAATTTGTATTTTAAAACTTTTTGAGCTATTGCAGTTGTTTATTTTTACGAAAATTCGCTACCTGCCATTTTTCTCAAATTTGGACCGAACAGTCGGAAGCGCAGATCGAAAAACTACTATAAACGAAGTAAATCCTCATAATTTCCATAGCAACTACCAAAACTCAATGTACGTTACCAAAACTATTATGAACCAGGTATGCAAAAACCAAAATTGCTGAAGTTACATCTCCCGAGAAGATCAATCGTTCAACTAATACGCGCACGAACAGGTCATGGCCAAGTTAATCGAAGCCGATACCTCAAACTGCGAATTTTGTGGGGATGTTGAAGAAGCTGTGACACATAAATTAGAGATCTGCCCATTATGTGACGAAGAAAGAAGAGAATCCAGTCCAGGTGGAATAAACTTGGCACAATATGTACGAGATGCCACACCACAGGCCTTAAAGAAGCTGGTCCAGCTCAAGAGGGATTCGGGTATAAAACTCTATAGCCTCGTCAGTGATACGATGTTAACCATGCAATACCATATATTTTAAAACTTGATCAATAAATTTACATATTAACACTAACTGGTTATATGTTACTTATTTTGTAACGTATCAGGGATTTTGGTAGCCCCCCAGTGGTGCAATGGGGTCCTAAATCCTCGATAAAATGGTAGAGGAGGTTGACAATATCCCGTCAGAGAGATACCACTCCTACTAATAGCATTTAATGAGCTATGTTTGGAGTAGATTGGATTTCCAGGACCTGGATCACCCATCCAACGCCAAACTCAGCCTCTCAAGAACACGAGTAGTGGCGTGCGACACTCGTTGTTCACCTAAGGAGCGACGACAACGCATTCTCTGAGACCCCGACTCTATGACGGGAACTCGGTCACACTCCCCCACTTAAAGACATACTTGATTGAAGATCTAGTATGTTAACTAGGTGGAATAGTTACTGGCTGAGAACTGATGCTCATTAATAAATAGCTGCATTGGCGATTGAGGATGGGAAAAGAGGAATTAAAACAGGATGGATTGTCAATGAATCTTCATATGAAGTATTCATTAGGTAATTAACCCCCAATCAAAGATTTGAACAATCGGGAACAAACGGTGACTCAACTATGGAGACTTATACCTTAAGGAAAATAAAATAGATATAAATTAATATCCCCACATTGGGGACTTAAATTGGGAACTAAGCCCTGGAAATTGGGAACAATGCCCTTGAATAATTGGGAACCATGCCCGGGTATAAAGAATAATAATAAAAATGGCAAAGGCCAGGTATACCATAGGTTGAAATTGAAAATATAAAAAGGGGAATAAAAGAGAAATTATAATTCAAAGACCAATAAAATTATTTATATACCAAAGGGTGATCATGGAAATTCCTTCTGGAAACCCAGGCCATGTTTCTTCTGAAACATTAACGTCCCAAAAATAGTGGATTGGATTAGGTACTATGCGTTAGCCGTCCATAATCCTAACCACGTTCTGCTACCATATCAGGGATTTAGGTAGCCCCCCAGAGAGAAGATTGGATTTCCAGGACCTGAATCACCCATCCAACGTCAAACTCAGCCTCTCAAGAACACGAGTAGTGGCGTGCGACGCTCTTTGTTCACCAACGGAGCGACGACAGCGCATTCTCTGAGATCCCGACGGGAACTCTATGACGGGAAATCTGTCACAAACGCAACCAATAAATTGAAAAAAAGAAAAAAATTGCCAAAACATTGGACTCGTAATTTTCTAGATCGACTTTTTTCGCTTACCAGGTATTTGCCAACGAAGAAGTGTTGCATAATAATTTTCTGGGTTTTTCATAGTGGAGGAATAAAGGACACTACCTTTCCACGGCTTTCCGCTCGGATGAAATAATAATCTGTTCTCGATAGATGACCGCAATAGGTTTTTTTCGACACAGCCATCGACGTCACATTCAGAAACCCAGGGAAAATCACCCGGCAAACGGGGAAAATCAGATCATCGCGAGGTTTAAAACACTCCCTACGTACAGGAATGAAAAAGACGAGTATTTGTATGTTAATAACCACTCAATATGCCGAACACCACTTTTCCGGCGATCGTCCTATTGAAACGAGAGTTTTCCACTGAGTGCATTGTCACCACTGAGAGGGCCGCCCGCGGGACGGACAATGGAAATCAAATTCAGACTCATTTTCATGGAAATCTACGTTGGCTCGGAGATTATAATGGATTTCAAATTACAATCAATTACAGACAACTTTAATTTCGCTTGGTGAGGGATTTAAATGAAGAGAGTCATTGAAAATATAGGCTTCGATAATATTACTACATAATATATATTATAATATACAGTATAATTATGTATAATATGATTTTGTATAATATATAACGATTTATAGTATAATTATAATGTAAATAATATCTAGAACGGCAAGTCAATGTGTCCTATCGGAGGTATTTAGTACATTAACAATACAGGTCAATCGAAATACAATAGTAGTACCTATACTTAAGTATACTACATACAATAAACCTACTTGTGTCACCCTCTGAGCAGTGAAGGAAAGAACTAAAAATCTTCTTAAATTCTTTATTTCTTACATTTCCCTGTTCTTGAATGTCCTGAAGAATAAAAATTCACCGTCTGGCGCACCATGATTTTTTTTTTTTTTTTTTTTTTTTTTGGGAGATGTGGTGGGCTTTCCAAAAAGTGGTAAACTATATCTGCAGGTAAAAACTGAGAGTTATTCGGATTTGAACAAACTACATCGAAAAGAGTAAGAACCTGGCTATATAGTGAGTGTTCACAGGCAAGGAATCACCTCTCAAAAAGCAGAGGAGAGAAAATCGTAAAATTCATTTTAAGCCGCCGCCACATATCTCTAGTACTAGGTCTTGTCCTTCCATTTTACCTATTAGTTATATTATAGGTTGATAATAATCATCTTATATTACGGCTCCAACAATTTCCTGCATAGAAATTGCTTTTTCGAGGCAATCTGAAACGATTTTTGAAAGTATCGTACTTGAATTTTTTCATAATGTACATATAAATTCCAATATATCATATATTATTTATAGCACAAACCAATATATCATATGTCACTCTAAACTATAGTACTCGCTAAAACTGAGATTAAAAAATCCGTTCTTTGTCCAAAACAACAAACATTCCAAAAGGAAGGATGAGTTTGTTAGGCACAATACTTTTTGAGGACAATAAATTTTTCAAATTTCTGAAAAAAATTCTTTAAAAAATCACTAAAAGTTTTAAAAATAAAAATTAATAGAGCTGTTGCTTGAATTAGCAGTTGCAATTGTAATTATTTTTATTGTAATTATTGTAAAATCGTTCAATTTGAACTATAAACTTGGCCATTCAGAAACGTTCACTCCAAATTTGTTGGAAATGCACTTAAAATTCATCAAAATCTACAGATTAAATATTGTTCATGTGCACACAAAGTGTTCAAGTTTCATGACAATTGGACGTAATATAATTAGGAAAATTACCGAAATTCGCTCTTACAGGATAATGCTGAGTGACGGAACTATTTTACGATTGATTTTACATTGTCGCCATTGCAACGTAAGTCGTGAGTGGAGTGCACAAATAACTTCGACTGAATGGGAAAGATCGGATCAATGGGGTACACCTACATATTCTCCAAAAGCACGACGAGATAGGATTTCCATGTAGTCCATTTACGGATGTGTAGTTGTACATCCTGTTGGAAAAAAAAAAAAAAAGCCCCGAGGCAAATCTGTCCTTAAAATTCACTCACTATCAGTTCAAATCAATGTACTGTTAGGAAACAAGGTTACCATATGATAATTTGCTTGCATAAATTAAGTACTCAGTTTGTGTTTGGATTTCAATGAGTGCTGTATTGTGTAAATTTTAAGTTCTTAATGGTGACAGCGGTGGGATGAAGTCGAGACAACCTCACAGAATCGAGTACCTACCTACCGGTGTTGTGAGATATTTGGTGTCACAAGGGGGGTTCCGGCATTCCATAAATTCATTGACAGACTTGTGGGCAGTGAATAACTTTAAGGTGTGCGCTGCTACATTGATGACATCACAAATGGGGGGGGGGGGGGGGGACCAAGAAAGAGCATGATCAAAATCTTTCAAATTTTTTTGGATGTAGCTAGAAAATGCAACCTTCGGCTTAATGAGAAGAAATGTACATTTTCCACCAACTCCATAAAACTGTTTGGGTACTTTTTAGAGAATGGGACTATCCGGCCAGATCTTGATTGCCTCATACCGAGGCGATATCGTTGGGGTAGCTATGGGTGGATCTCAGGGGTCTCCCAAAAACCCTGGTTTTCTATCTTACGTAGCTCTTCCTCCATGCTTTGCAAACATTGTACCGGTTTCTTCTATGATACCCTTCCAATGCATGACACATGTGAGGAAGCCTTACTGCCTACCCAACTTGGCAGACGTTCTTCTTTGTTTTGTAAGCCTTCGTTATTGAAAATGAGATGAAACCTACCCTACAACTATTCAAAAAGAAACGCCAGATGGGGTTGAAAAAAAATCTTGGCCCATGAGGGGATCGAACCCGCGACCTTCGCGTTATTAGCACGACGCTCTAACCAACTGAGCTAATGGGCCGGTTGTGAGAGCACGGAATCACTCATTTCTTCGGGTTTCGATGGAATGTTTCAAGCTTTCAATGAACCCATTACGGGATAATAATAAGGTAGGTACACCTATATACCTATTCGTATCAATATTTTCCTTAAATTGGACTTTTGAACCATGAACTGGCTAAGAAAAGTGACAGATTTGATACAGTACTCCAGCTGAATAGAGCAACCCATTAAACCACCGTTTTATATCTATACTAGCAGGGAAACCCGTTGTTTAAAATACAACGGGCGCTAGAATGAGGACACCCTTATAGAACAGGCTATTTAAATTTTCATTATCGTAAGCTTAATAAGAAAAGTATACCTAAGGGTCAGAGCCTAACCAGCTGATCATGGTGGCCATGTGCCTACCTTGTTGTTGTAACCAAACAGTCCCAAATTGGCTGCTATTCAGATAGAAGTTAGCTTGAGTACCTTGTCTTTCTCAACCTGCCTGTATGTATTTTAAAATTTTTAAATGGCTTTGACTAATGGAATTATTCTGTCGTGCAATAGGTACCTACATTCATTATTAAAATTAGCACCGCCTCTGCCCAGCACAGAAAAAAGGCGGCCATTTATATCGCTAAACGCGAACAAAATCGCTAAATCAACATAGCTCCGGATCTCACTCAGCTGATCTGGGTGGCTCTAAACATCATTTCGTGGGAAAATGCTCTTAGAGGCTACGGAAAGCTCACTGGAAGTGGCTGTGAGAAGAGGCTCCTAGAGCTGAGGGATAAAGTATAAAATTTGATAAGGTATAGAATAATTAATTAAATGATAAATTAACCCAAAAAATGTCATAAAGTAGATTGGTTTCTAGATGTCCCAAGGGTTTTTCCATTCCAAATTTATGACTCATAGGTTGAATAGCAAATAAATTAACTCGGGAGCCCACAAAGCTGATCAAGGGAGCTTCAAACATTACAGTTCATTTCTAGATGTTCCAAGAGGTGATCATGCTGCATGATTGTAACTGTTTAATTTCCATTCCACTGTATAAAACAAGTTTGTAATTTTTCGCGGCAGTTAAACCCCTATCGGGTTCACTATTAGTTACGTTCCACTGTACTACAAGCCCACACAAAAATCGCTGTTGAAAACTATCATTTCCGTTTGAATCATCCTCATTTTGAATGTATACAGACTTTTAAGGAAAAGAACAAGGTAGGAAGGTACCTGGGTCATTCTCATATGAAAGGTACATTTTGTGTCCTCACTTTCCTCATGTGTCCTATTTTCCTACTTTTGAACTATCCAATTTTTTTTATCAACTACTAGTCTTGTGAGACGTAAAATGTGTAAAAAATAACATATTTTCCATAAATTCGAGGGTTTATAATACTTTTAATACATGAAAACATAAAAAAAACCTCATGTGCGTTACTGTCCACAGCTACAAGCCTATGGTTACTTCATTCTGTTTGAGTGAGCATGAATTTTCAATGCATTACTGAAAGCATTCAACGTAATGAAGGTAATATCGGCTCCAGAAAAATAATAGGTACTGATTTTTAGACTACCACTTTTGTTGTGACGTCATCATAAAAATTTGTCCATCGTTTTCCATACGGAAGTGATCTCATGTACGTTTCCGACGTTAATTTTGACAGCGCTGAGAATTCGTACGCGGGAATGCTTCCATTTTGTAGAACCAGAAGTCCTCTTGTTTTGTTTACGCAAGAAAAACAACAACAAGGACAACGTATTGTGTGCGTGAGGCGAGCAGTTTTTATTCACAATATGGTGCGTATTTTTAACCCTCCTCGTGTGTGTTACTCTAGTTACTAGCTTCATAATAAATAGGAGTTAATTTTTTTGCTAACTTCTCTTCAATAATTACTGAGAACTACTGTTTATGTTTGATTTGGTGATCTGGCTTAGCCAGGTTATATACAATGGTTAGTTGAAGTTGGTTTCTCATGTGCGTTACCACTCATGTGTGTTACTAACTCTAACTAATGTAACACACATGAGCCACTGGGTAACACACATGAGTAATTAATGGATATTTTTAATACTCGGTCTCCTAATATTCTTCTAAGTCTCTTTTTCAAAAATGCGACTTTTCAAAGTTAATTATTTTTATTGGTGTTGGCCACAAGAAAACGCCTAAGAAATGCCCAGTCAAAGGTATGGTTTTTCTTTAAAACACGAAGCGCATGTGCATTACCATATCTATCCCAAACAATGTGATATTACCGATTCTGGAAGGAATTTTTTACACCACCTTATCTTAATTATAGAAGGAATAAGAGGTTATTGTCAGTATTGATAGGTTTTGAACTAATCAGAATAATTATTACAATTAATAAAACTGATAAAATAAATGAAATATCCTTATTCTTTGCACGTTCTCACATAAGTATTTTGACGTCTGATCAAGTCTAAATTGCGGGACATACTGGTACGGTAGTTGATTCGCCACACGTAGAATTTTCGATGCGGTGAATTTTCCCGAAGAATGTTCTCTACCAGGCAAAAGTCTTGGTCCTTGATGACTTCGGCGGATCTGCCATAAGGCGAAGTTGTTCCACCAGAATTCGAGGTTCTCTGAAGTCAGAAGATCGTGGAGACAGCGGTAAGAGTGACTTGCTTTTACGGCAACTGAACTGGTTATTAAAACCATTCAAATTCACGGGAGGATTAAATAGAAAAAGTTAAATTCGGGAGACGATATGGCAACGGAGCGCAGAACGAGAAAGACAAATAAAACGAGCAGTTGTGTCGCGAGTCCTGTAGGGGGCAGCAGCTCTGCGGTGAAAAAGTAGTCCCCGCGTGTTGGGAAAATAAAATTCTTCATTTACCTACTAAATATAATTTCCATTCATTTAAACAATAATAAAAAAAACAAAACGGTATCAGGTTGCAAAAGAAGTAATTGCTTTACAACAGTCTTCAAAATAATTATGGTGGAGCTGTCGCTTGCTGAGTCCCACTATGGAAGGCAGTTGTAGTAGAGGCCAACCTCATACCGCGCAAATTCAAACGTGGCGGGAGATTTAAAATCTATTCACGGTACATTTTTTATATGGAAATACCTATGTTAAAATACATATTGTGGCAGTTTACAATTACATAAGTTTTAAATTACATAAGAATAATAAAATTCATTGATCAGAATCACTCTATTTGGTAGATGAATAACAGTAAATAATACTGTTACATAGGAACCTAAGGAGCTCTGCTGACTGAAGGAAACAGATGGATGTTATAGTCCCCACACTCCCCAAGAAGAGACAGGCAAAGCTAACGTCCTTTGTCATCGGCAGATGTTCTTATTATACGGGGTATTTTATGTTCTTCCGAAACTGAAACATTGAGATTTTCCTATACTATTTCTGAATTCTAGCTGTTGGACCGCAATCTACCCACAGAAACCACTATAAAAATGTTTGCCAAGTAGGGTGGGCGGTGTAGCTTCTTCATTTATTGTAACGTCGGCGTATAGAATTGGTTGAAAAACATAATTATTGCGAGTCAAAATGATTGGATGCAGAATAGAACAGTAATACCTATATGTGTATAGGCAAAATAGGGCTATAATTCATATTTGCGCAAGCGCACATCCTACACCATTAACCCAACGGCATTCAACATTTTAGGGGACCAACTAAGTACCTACTAACCTCTTAAATAACAGCACAATATCATACCATTTCATCCAATACACTAGTCTCGGAGTTTCGTCTGTGACAACCAATTCCATACTTGTGCATAGACAAAGTTTTCCTACTACTACCAATCGCATCGAAATTCATAGGATACGAGCCAGAGACCTCCCCTCAAGTAAGCTGCAAATTTGGACGGAATCGGAGTCGTGAGAAATCGACTTTTCCGATAATTCACGATTGCGCAAGGGAACACGCTACTCACACAACGAAAAGAAAATTTAAGGTGTGTCGTCTGGGATCGAACCTGCAAGCCCCAGAAAATTTCATCGAGATAGGACTTAAACAAACTCGGCATAGATTTGGGTGTGACAAGGAATTAGTACAGACAGACAGACTAGCCAAAACCACGAATTTGACTCGCATTTTAGATACCAAACTGAGCAACTTTGGTTCCGTGCCTGTCTTTCTGTGTATTTGTGAGTACGTGCTCGGGTCAGGAAGTAGTTGGTCCCCTATAAGTTTAATTTCTCACTCACTCTGCGCATGTGCAATCCAACCTGCTTAACCTTCTCACTGCCTATTCTTCCAATCGCTCTCGAATTTATTTATTTATTATTCGTAGAGAGAGGCTGAAATCAACGTTCAAGATAAAAGAGAGGAGTATAAACTCAAATACAGAAATGTACAGTTTGGCCAGAACATTGTGGCATGACTCATTGGCCATGAGTATTGTGGCCAAACTGGTGAAAAATTCTAGGAAAGAATTATCGAGCATGCAGAGCTTTCCAGTACCAGACAGTAAAGCTAAATCAACATTAGCAACAAATCAGCTTGGAATCCAATCATAGTCACAGTTTTGAATTGACAGGAATAAATTTTGAACAATTTCTTCATTATCGTCTAATGGGAGGTTTGTTCAATAAACCGCTGACGGACCTCTGTGTCAAATTTGTTTCTTAATTGACTCTTATGGTCTTATGCTGAATCCTGAAAAGAATGTCTTTTGGTACGTCTACAATATATTTACAAAGTTTGGAGGGGCTCTGATCAGCTATGGGACCTCTGTGGCTATTTTCTTTCCTTTCTAACCTACCCCTAATTTATATCGACATTTTTTTCCAAATTTTTTGGACAAATACTACAAAGGTTTGAAGGATTGAACCCTTTTAGGAGACGCAGAGTTACCTAACTTTTTATAATATACTGCTAACGGGGTTTAATAATTATAAACCAATGATTTGTTTAGAAAGGCAGTCTAATACAGAAATTATTTATAAGCCTTGTGAAATCATTTGCTGCGTTTTTGTTTTCGCTTGAGGTTCCAAAAGTTCATTAGGATGGCCGGCCTCAGTGGCGTAGTTTGAGAAGGGGCAGGGTGGGCAGAGCCCCTCCATGAATTACAGAGGATGCAAAAGTTCGTGGTATAGATACAATAAAAATCAATAATTTTACGCTTCTAACTTCAGTACCTACCTAACACCTTCAATTGGAGAATGTGATTAGTAAAACACAATTACTACTATTATTATATGGATCCGGTTGCCTAGCAACTTTAGACGCTCTTGGAAATTCTTATTAGGTTCGCAGGGCGAAATTGCGTGGATATTTTACAGCCCCTCGGAGAGGAGTAAAATCACCTAGTCAACGAAACGGAAATGTGGATACTGCAAACTGAAATCAAGTCGTTCCCCACTACCTTCTGGGGCTAGCCCATATGCGATTTTTCCCTAGAAAAATATCCATTGTTCAGTGTCCACCAAATTCCCCTAACTCCTCTAATTTTCACTGCCTACTTGATCAAGCTTGGTTGTTACCCGTATTCTTTCATTAATTTTTTATGATTAGTATATCGTATGTATTATACCATTTCAAAAAAATAGAAGTTTTCTGTGGTGATTAAAATAGTTCAATAGGAAATATTAAAACAATCTATTGTAGCAGTAGGAATTTCTATTCTAACCTATCATATTGCTAGTTTGAGTTTGTTTTGTTTACATTTTGCTGTTTGTCGTTCTCGGTTTCATGCTTTCATGCCCCGTTTTTTATTCCGCGTATCTACTTATAATACAACTGTGTGAAATTGTCCACATCAACAAGTTGCGATTCTGGATTAACTTGTTAGGGAGAAACGACCACATACCTAAATACATGATTTTGCAGGCAGTAAGTCTAGTATAATAGCATTGCAATTCATCCGTGGGTATTCGTATTCATCGTAGTTTTCATCGTTCTTATAATTATTATTTTCTTAATAGTGTTAGGTATGCTTTAATAATTCATAGGTAGGTTTGTGAATGTGAAAGGGTACGTGATTTAAAATCATTACGAAAAACCATTGAATATCTAATTATATTAACCTTTGACAGTTTATTACCTATGCAGTCTTCGTATATTCAACAATAAGTACTAGAAATTGAAACTAACACTATAAAATAAAATGAAATCCTTGAATGTTGCCCCTCCATGAGAAATGGCTTAGCTACGCCACTGGACGGCCTAATACTTTATGACTCATTTTTCTAGTTAGAAACTCCAGTAAAAGTTTTCTTAGATGTACAAAACCAACGCCCCCAAGTAGGATTAATCTCATCACACTGCGACCTACCCGAAAGTGACATCCGATTCACTAGACCCAACGTTTCGCCTTTGAAAAGAAACCGCGGGCACAGAAAGAGCGAGACCGACACACAGCCCAACAATGGAATGGGGACATTGTAGAAAGGGCGTGCGCGGGGGTCAAAAGACGAGACAAGTGATAAAATGGAAAGAAAAAGGCTGAGGGACTTTATCAAATCAAACGGATAATTTAATCGAAGGGGAGACATTGTGGGCACTCGTCCATTTGCAGGGCTGGGCTATTGTCCTAGATCTACCCAATAGTCTGATCGCCTCAGCCTTCATGAACCACCATAAATCTCTCTGATGGAGTTCAACTCGGCTACACAAAGAGTGTGAACGTTTAGAAATCAACTTTTAAACACAATGTTGTCAAATTTCAATCGTCAATTAAACAATGGTAAAATTAAACTTGGTATACATTACGTTCGCGTTTGCTCGAAAGCTACCAGTAGGTATAAATTGGTAATGATGGTCTATCTACATCTTTTCCTCATCATCTACAACATCATCTACCACCTATCATCGTAACGGATGAAAACTATCGAAATAATGCATATTAAGGATTTGAAGTTCGGGCAAGGGAAGCAGTAACTAATGATACGATCATTATGAAACTCATTTCGTTTCGAGTTTGAGTGAGATAGGACATATTTATTGGCCATGAAAAAATTATGTTCAATGGGTTTTACGTTTTTTCTTTCTACGCATGTACAGCAGCTAGTAATGATACGATAGTGTTAAAATTGATATGGGTTTAGTATATCCTCATTTTCCTTGTAACCCAGGAAATTGAGCTAGAACTGCTGTCAGAAAATGATGCGAAGTGGATTTTACGTGTGTTTAACTTCCAAGAGGAAACTGGAGAGAACGCAGATCATTCAGCTGTTCAGGAAAAGCTTCTGAGTTTATTTGTATTTTGATGTCCCAGAGAGCCTCTCTATCAAATCCCAAATTCCAAAGAGAACGGGAGAGAATTTCATATTAACGCCTTCCCTTACAACCCACCACCACAAAAAACTCTCCATCAAAACTCCAAAACCCACTTCAGCAGGTCAAATATTTCAAATTTCGTCAAAATTGGCAGACGAGAACTGGTAGAAATGGGAGGACAAAACATCACATCAGGTGGGACGAGAAAAAAATAAAGAGTCTGAAAAAATGCATTTTGACGCCTCGTTTCAGTTTTATAGAATTACTAAGGTGATCGGGAGATATCACACCCTCCCTTACAACCCACCACCACTTACCACTTGGTCATTGAGGCTCTAAAACTGCAAAAGCCACTTCAGCAGGTCATATTATGTTTCAAATTTCATCAAAATTGGCTGAGGAGAACTTGTAGAAATGGGAGGGCAAAAAATCAGGTGAGACGAGAAAAATTGAAGAAAATCTGAAAACATGCAGTTTAAAAAAACGGAAGTTAGTGAAAAACGTTGTCTATTTCCACGAAAAATAAAGAGTTACAATGTTAAATCGATTTCGACGGTTAGGCCATCATCAGTAACAAACAATAACTGAAAACACATTAGAAAGGACACAGCTTATATAAAGACAGGTGAAGGGAGATTGAATCCCATTGTTCGAGAGAAAGGAAAGGGGCAGGAGGTACAACCAATCAAGTGCATACAAAGTGAAAGGGAGATTGAATCCCATTATCCCATGGGATTCAATCTCCCTTTCACTTTGTATGCTCTTGATTGGTTGTACCTCCTGCCCCTTTCCTTTCTCTCGACCAATGGGATTCAATCTCCCTTCACCTGTCTTTATATAAGCTGTGTCCTTTCTAATGTGTCTTCAGTTATTGTTTGTTACTGATGATGGCCTAACCGTCGAAATCGATTTAACATTGTAACTCTTTATTTTTCGTGGAAATAGACAACGTTTTTCACTAACTTCCGTTTTATAATGGGTTTCCACAACTTCGTCGCGAGTGATTTAGTTCGTACATGCAGTTTGTCGCCTCGTTTTAGCTTATATATAGAATTATCTGCCGTTACATATTTGGTATCAGGTGACTCAGGGGGCATGCCCTTCCGTTCATATGCAAAGGAAATTTAAGTTTGAGCTAACAGAGTGAGGTTGGGAGGGGGCCAATATTTTTCAGAATTTTTACTTCATACATATCTCGGCGTGTCTCGTTTACTGCAGTGGCGGCTAGTCGGTTTTATAAAGCTTTACAATGTGAAATTTTCGTCTCGCTAGCGAATCCTAGAATCAACAACTCTGTTTCAAGTTTCGATCCACAGTGAACATCAGTAGAGGGAAAAGGTACGTTCTGGGCCAGGAGCCAACACGGGGCATGGTATACCTACTTACCCGTAAAACACATTATGTTAACCCGCACAACACATAAATTGAAATTTTCTGTACATTGTGCTTCCGTTTATCGTAAGATCAAAAAATAATTTTGCGTTGACAGGGAATCAAGCAGGTGACCTCCTGGTCACCAGACACGTGCCTTTACCAATTGAGCCATGATGCCAGATGATCATCAGTGAATATACCTAAGTGTTTTGTAGACTTGTCTCTGCTATAGATGCAATTTGCTGAACCAAATGAGAAACCACATCTTTACCCCTGTACGATACGGTTCTGATGGATTTTCCAACTTTACATCCGCAACTTGGTCAGATTTCTTTACATAGAGGCAATAACTCATTGGTACGAGTACATGCTTCTGAATTGTTTTGGTACAGGATTCTGTTGAATTTTCTACTACCGGTTCCCGTATTGCTTCAAAATCAGCATAATATACAACGTAATACGTAAAGATGTGGTTTCTCATTATGTTCCGCAAATTAAAACTATACCAGAGACAACTGTATGAAACACATATTCACTGTTGATCATCTGGCGTAATGTCTCAATTGGTTAAGGCACGTGCCTGGTGACCAGGAGGTTACCTGCTTGATTCCCCGTTAACGCCAAATTATTTTTTTGATCTTACGATAAACGGACGCACAATGTACAGAAAAATTTCAATGTATGCGTTGTGCGGGTTAGTATCATGTGGTGTGCGGGTTATTATACCCTGCCCCGTGTTTGACCATGGCCCAGAACGTACCTTTTCCCTCTACTAACATTCGTTCATGATTATATGATAAAATCAAGCATAAATAATGTCATTCTAACACTTGATTATTTAGGATTTTAATGGAATGAAATCAACAGAATACAATTTTGATGCCGAAATAAATTCCGAATATCGAAGATAACAAGATTCAATTTACATTCGCGATAGGGTTCTCAACTAGGTACTGGAAATATTTAGTTATTTTTCGAGCCAAATACAATACATCCCCTTATTAAGTAGGTAGCATGTGTGAAGAAATCTAACAAAGTTACGTAAAATGTTCATTACCTACTTTACTAAAGATAGTATAGTGGAACCTGGATAATTCGAACATCTTTAATTCTAAATCTTCTTTAATTCGTTTATTTCTCTTGGTCCCTAGCATTTTGTATTTAAACAATGCTAAAAAATCGTGGATAATTCGAATTTTATTTTGGATAATTCGAATTTTCGGCGTGCTAATTAAGGTATAAATTTTAAGCTGCGACTCAAAATAATTAAAAATTTATCGGGAAATACGTTTTAGTAACGATATTTGGCAAAAGGTTTGCGTTAGACCAAATTCATGCAAGCCAGTGCCATCGTACACTCTGATGATAACACCCCTTCCCCTCCCGCCCATCAGCAGATGAAGTACCGGTGCCGAGTGCAGCTGACGCCATTAATCACGTACAAGGACGTAGATGTTTTTTTAAAGCTGAATTAATGTAAGTGATTCATACTTCCAACTCTTTGAATGCGTTGGAATCTTTTATAATGGCCGAGAGACTTAATCCAAGGAAATAGGCCAAAATATCCTTTTTGGTTTATTATTTCCAATAATAAGCCTATGTGATCGTATAGCAAAAAATTTGTATATCCCCCCTCAAACTTTGTCACTTTACGTTTCAAGGTGCGTAGAATCCAAATTTGAAATGTCCGTCCGCCGTCCGCTGTTCTCCGTTCGCCGTCCGGGCCATAAAAGGCCTTAGAATTGACTTAAAAAATCTGTTTTTTCGCACATAAACTCCACTTGGGGTCTAGTTGGTCCTAACTTCTCGCCAGCTCGATCGCTCCACCCTCATGGGTGGTATGAGCCAAAAATAGGTGAAAAAGTGTCTTTTTTTTTGTATATTTCAAGTTGAATAGAAATTGGAGATTTATGAGTAAAAAGAAAATGTTTGCTATTAATTTTATGGAAAAACAGTATTCTAAATGATACTCATCTATTCAAAAAGAGATTTTGGATTTTAGGCTATTTTTTGCAATTTTATATATTTTTTTTAAAACAAAATTTAATGAAGTTCAAGTTTTTAGCATAATTTCGTACATAAATTTTTGAATGTTCTATTTCATAGTTGATAAACTTTATTTGACCAATCTTATGCTAAAAAATATCAATTTAACAATTTTTAGCCATTTTCAGTGATTTTGTCAGCACATTTTTTGAAATTTGACCAATTAGATGATATCAATAATTATACAGTATAGGTAAAACTTTTATGTGTTGGAAAGATGACTTGGTAATAAATTGTTTTGTTTATCAACTATATTAAAAAGCGTAAAATTGTGAGATTCCACTGCTGTAATGGATTGAACCCATTTGTGAGGTCCGAAGCTCCGAGTTCCGATACTAAATATACTAAAAGCGGCGTTTGATAATTATGGACCTGAGATCTATGTAGAAGGGCTGTCTAATGCATAAATAATAAACCTTGTGTAATAATTTGCAGCGTTTTTGAAAAACAATAGATTGTTTTTTATTGTTGCAGTTAAATACAGTACCATTCCAGGTGTCTTTATATTTATTGTTCAATATTCTCTTGGTCAATACAGTATTCAATGATACTGTATGTACTTTACTTCGTACTATAGTTTGTTAAAATATAATTTATTTAAAAACTTCTTTCATTCGAATTTTTGGTTAATTCGAAGTTTTTGACTGGTCCCTTGAGGTTCGAACTATCCTAGTTTCACTGTAGTGTATTTATATAGTTAACCATGTTGGTAGGAATATACATTTCAAGGTTACATGCAAGATGATCGATTCCAATCGATGATGAGGGAGAAGGAGAATATTCGGAGGGGATGGAGAAGGGGTGGAAGAGAGAGCGAGAAAGAGAGGATTTTTGCCCAAGTGTTTGGCATTGTGCTCCAAAGTCTGCTGACTCGGCGCCTCGCCACTTCACGCGGGCGCCCCCTTCCCGCCGCCAGGGGTGTGAAAGACTGGGAAAGAGGGGGAGCAATAACGAGGGAATTAGGCCAGGTTGCTGTGTTGAGGGCGGGAAAAAGGGGGGTGTGATTGGGCGAGGAGAGGCGGGCAAATGGGTAAAAAGGCGGCGGGGGCAATTGGGTGATGGAGGCGGGCAATTGGGTAGGGGAGGTGTGGTAGTTGCATATACACCGCTTTAGAAATGCACCGCTTGGGAGGTGAGCGGTCGGAAAAAGAATGACGAGAGCCCTTGAAGAAAAAGCTGATGCCCAAGTCCTTTGAATGTAATACCCCTGTATACATTCATATATGTTAGGCTTGAATTTTAGGAACGCCCTATTAAATATTAACGAATTCGAATATTGTTTTCATAAGGGTTGTAAAAAATGTTACAATACGATACGTTGATATTAAATCCAAATCGAATTTAATCGTTGTGCAGGGTGGCCCCCAACTGGAAAAGTCAGGGAAAACCTGGAATTGTCAGGAAATTCTTTGCGTCGGGAAAAGTCAGAAAATTTTGCAAAAAGTGTAGGATTTTATGACTGGAAATCAAATAAAGAATAATGAGAAACGTTCTTGTATTAAAGTAAAACTTCAACACACGTGATCAATGCACAAACGAAACATACGGACTGACTGAACAGAACAACCAACTAAACAGAATGAACACCACTACAATTTAAGGTATTACACAAGTAAGGCAACCATTTCAATATTTCTACATTCTCCCTTAATATCCTAAATTTACATTCTCAAGCACAAATCACTTAACCAACACCTAAGCATTCAACAAACTTTGGGAACTTCTGAGCACCCAGTGGCTTAGTCAACACATCAGCCAACAAGTCATTAGTTGACATCTTATGTAATGTAATACTCCTGTATAAATTCATAAATATGTTAGGCTTGGGTTTTAGGAACGCTCTTTTAAATATTAACGAATTCGAATATTGTTTTCATAAGGATTGTAAAAAAGGTTGCAATATGATAAGTTTATATTAAAACCAAATCGTAATTCATCGTTGTGTGATTCACTGCAAAGTTGATGAGGATTGTCATATCGATCTTTACCCTCACCCTGATAGAGAAAGAGATTATCGACCCACAATATGTATTTTATCAAAAATTATCAGGATAAGGGTCAAAACGAATATAAGTCCTTATCGCTGAGCTTTCGATTTATATAAAACCATCATCAGGGCCTGTAACAATCAGAACAGAAACTTTCAGGCTCAGCACAGAAACAATAATAAAACAATAACAATAGCACAAAATGAACTCAAAGAAAAAATATATATCAGACTAGCGTAAAATAAAATAATAACAACCACTACTACTTCATTAGGTCCATAGGTAGGCAACTTACTCAAGAATCTTCTATGGTGTCAAAATATGGGACACGGTCATGGATTGTGAGTTAAATGTCATACCTAAAAAAGAATGGATGGTTAGTTATTCAATTTCACCAGAAAAAATAAAGAATGGAAAGATAGAAACGAAAAGGAAAATTCATTTCCCCAGCAACTGCTTGGTTGTACGTGAAAATCAAAAGAAACTAAATTTCTGTAAAACGAATGTCATTTTGGCTGGATCCGTTTGAGTTGTCGGTCTCATCTCTTCGCTTCGGCAAAGTTGCTGCTTATTTAGTGTATAAAGAAACGCTTGCATACGAGTCTGCAACACATTGGGACATTTTATGTATTTAGTTGCAGACTCGTATGCAAGCTCTAAGAGCCACTCAGCTGATCCGGACCCCGGGCATCGTCAAGTAAATGTCCTGAAGAGGCTACATGCGAAATTACAGCTTCCTAGAGTGTAAAGCATAGAAATTAGCTTTGCCACTCATCTGATCCGGACCCTGGGAATCGTTAAGTGAATATCCTAAAGAGGCTACATACGAAATTATAGCTTCCTAGAGTGTAAAGCATAGAAATTAGCTCTAAGAGCCACTCAGCTGATTCGGACCCCGGGCATCGTCAAGTAAATGTCCTAAAGAGGCTACATACGAAATTACAGCTTCCTAGAGTGTAAAGCATAGAAATTAGCTTTAAGAGCCACTCATCTGATCCGGACCCTGGGCATCGTCAAGTAAATGTCCTAAAGAGGCTACATACGAAATTACAGCTTCCTAGAGTGTAAAGCATAGAAATTAGCTCTAAGAGCCACTCAGCTCATTCGGACCCCGGGCATCGTCAAGTAAATGTCCTAAAGAGGCTACATACGAAATTACAGCTTCCTAGAGTGTAAAGCATAGAAATTAGCTTTAAGAGCCACTCATCTGATCCGGACCCTGGGCATCGTCAAGTAAATGTCCTAAAGAGGCTACATACGAAATTACAGCTTCCTAGAGTGTAAAGCATAGAAATTAGCTCTAAGAGCCACTCAGCTCATTCGGACCCCGGGCATCGTCAAGTAAATGTCCTAAAGAGGCTACATACGAAATTACAGCTTCCTAGAGTGTAAAGCATAGAAATTAGCTTTAAGAGCCACTCATCTGATCCGGAACCTGGGCATCGTCAAGTAAATGTCCTAAAGAGGCTACATACGAAATTACAGCTTCCTAGAGTGTAAAGTATAGAAATTACCTATTAAAATGATTTAACCACCGCTTCACAAATCAAACCGTTCTCGCAATATTCGGATCACCTGCTATGAATCACATCATCGAAACACCAGCTCAATGAAACCATCAGAAATTAACAAGCGGTTGCAATCATGTTCACAATATCAATTATTGAAAATGATCACCTGTGTGTAAACAATTATTATTCATATAACCATGCTCATAACTCAGCTTGTTGGCCACGCACTTCGCAGTAGTTAACATAATATGGTTGGATAAATCGAGAGCTTTCGAACGAATGGTCCATCCCAACGACGAAGTACCATCTCCCTAGCAACGACTCGGTTTTAAGCGGAAATCAAAATGGAAAACAAAATGGCAACAATTAAACAGTGTTATAGACCCTTATATAAACCGAAAACTTGGCGATAAGGACTTTCATTCGTTTTGACCCTTATCCTAACAATTTTTGACCCATCTTAATAGTCCAGGAGCCAGGGATCGATTCTCACTTGAACCAAAATTTCGGGGTATTTCCTCAATAAATCGTTCATCAGATTTATTCTTCCGGGTGTCTATACTATTCCCATTTTCGAGGAGAGATTTCTCCTATTCATAACTACTATCACTTGAAACATCCCAAGTATGATTAACATCAATTAATTATGGTTTTTAGTTTTTGCCTAGTGAAAAACTGTAGTGTTCCCCCCCCCCCCCCCCACGTCCAAACAGAAGTAACAGCGGGATTATTCAATACAGGTCTGTCTGATTAAGCAAATATACATTTTGATCGAAAGCTAAGGGGTTGAGAGGCGATAACTTAAGTATGGCTGGACTCCTCCCCGTTCGATCTCAAAAGTGACTGGAGAATTCTCTTCCAACACCCCAATGAAATCTATTTGTCCAACTAATCTATATAGCATTCACACTTTGAATTAAACATTTCGCGAATTGAATTAAACTTTCCGCAAATTGAAATAAACTTTACGTAAATTGACTTAGACTTCCTGAAAAATTAACTGAACATTTCGTAAATTCAATTAAACTTTCCGCAAACCGCAAATTGAATTAAACCTACATACGTGAAAAGATCAATGACATCAAGAAGGTAGGTATTATCTTCTCAAAGCATCGCTCAGCATTTCTTCTTGTTGCTAGTTCAGTATCGTTATTTATATAAATAAGTAATTCACCTTCAGATTATATAACTTCATGAGAAACTGGACCATGCTTGAATGTACACTTTTTGTGCACGTTCGATCACTTGCATGATTTGTGATTAGGCGCAATATATATTTTTCCTTTTTGACATGTTTCATGCCTTCAGGATAGTCCGGTACCCAAAATTTTGACATATTTCTTGCCTTTAGAATTCAAATACCTAATTGAAGTTTCTTCTATCATCTAAGTGAGCGTCGGAGCGAATTTCTGTGCTATTCAACTAATGGAGCTGGTGTCTTCTTGTTACAACTCTGATTTGTATTTTAAAAAATATTGACATATTTCTCCCACACAGAAAGGCATATTTTTCGTAGTGTTAGTTTAACCTGTTAAATTTAATCGTTCATATTCCAATCGTGAATGGTCAGCAGTTGTGGAGGAAGCGTCAGGGTACAAACTTAGGAAGTATGACAGAGCCGCCGAAGATCTTAGAGGCTCTTTCACTCCTCTCACCTCTTCATGTGAAGAAGTTTTGCACAGAGTTCCAAGTTTTTAACAAGCACCTAATCAATCAACACCCTCACAGAAAAATGGAATAAACCCCAATCAGAGATAGTCGGATGGGTAAAAGTGAAAATCCAGATAGCCATCATTCGAGCAGTGTCTAAGACTACGGGCATTCGGAAAACAGCTCCACGGAACATCATACTTGAACCTAAAGGAACCCAAGATGGGACTGGAAGATGGCGCCCTTCTTCCTCTTCCCAGAGATTGATACCCAGAGATCCACTGACCTACATCTTGGATCTACAATCAAGAGTGGTCAGATGTAATAATGTAATAAATTTATTGTTAAACTCGATTAGCAACGATATATTCACTTTAAAAAAAAGGAAAAAATCGATTTAAAAAAAAAAATTTATAATTTCGGGTCTAATCAACTCCGTGCTGGGACACAGTTTTTACTATCCAGCACGGTCATCACATTCACTAGAGATTACATCACCTATCTATTTATATTTTAAGTACTAAGTATTGTGACAGAGTTCCCGTCATAGAGGTCCCGTCGGGGTCTCAAAGAATGCGCTGTCGTCGCCCCGTTGGTGAACAACGGGCGTCGCCGCCTTTCCCGTGTTTTCGAGAAGCTGAGTTTGGCGTTGGATGGGCGATCCAGATCCCTGGAAAACCAATCTACTCCGAACATGGCTCATTAAAAGCTATTAGTAGGAGTGGTATCTCTCTGACGGGATACTGTCAACCTCCTCTACCTTTTTATCTTGGATTTAGGCCCCCATTGCACCTCAAGGGGGGTACCTAGATCCCTGATAGTATTATACATATACAAGAAAGAACTCATTTATTTATTTTTATCATCCCTGAATATGTACTTTATTTGTACTGTTGATGATGACAATAAACATTATTACATTACATTACATGTCCAGTCCGGCATTCCTCGACGTTTTTCTCCAGGGTGTGTGGACGCACGAAATGACTACTTGATCAGAAATGGCCACGTGGTCTCGGGAGCCGTCATGGTGGGTGTGTCCGGGCCGGTCGGGGATCCTGACTCTTGATTGGCCAAATGCGGAGGGACACATGGCCAGGATCATCATTTCCTTTATTTTTGTCTTGTTGCCAAACCTTACATAATAAATTATTGTTATATATACATGATCTGTATAATACTTAAATCAGCTTTTGGTCTCAACTCGTCACGACTACACTCGTTTATATCCCCGTATCACAATATGTGATGATGCCCATGCGAGTTGGCAGACGGCTTTTAAACTTGTCTCAAGAGGATTTCCGCCTCCTAGAAAAATCTTGCTGCCCTCGCAGCCATTCAGCCTTTAGTATCGACGCCCGCTGCAGCAGAGAAAAGGTCTGTTATTCCCCTTCTCCGGCTTCAAACTGAGAATAATTTTACGACCGCTCCCTCGACGGCCATTACCGGCGGCTAAAAAATAACATACAGTACACAGACTTCAGCCCTACCACTGTATGACTCCGGGAAAAACGGCTTTTTCGTTTGAATGTTTAGCGAAGAGGAAAAAATCCGAGAGCAGATCGTCCTTTTCATCGTGAAATGATGCTATTACGTTCGGACGGAAACAAGTCGATGTCAAGGAGGCCCCATTGTAGCGGCTTTCTGTTATAAAAATAACTGTCACGCCCCGGAGAGAAGAGTATTTTGTGTTTGTAATTTTCTTGTTTCACTCAGTTGATGGTTGAGACCACCAAGAGAAGGACGAACAAAGATACCGAGTCGAAATTGATTCTATACCTAACCGAGGAAAATCACGGCTATTTTATTCCGGCGACGACAAATAAATTGCTGAACACCTGACGACGACCTGCGTTGGGATTCAAATGGGGTTTTTCCCAACGAAGGGAAGTAATCATACCACTTAATATTGATACCGACTCAACGTAAAGTAGCGGAAGCCTTATGAAGACATTTCTCTGGTGTCGAGAGGAGTGTTAGAATCAAAACAACTTCACAGAATCATCCAGTGAATTACAACGAATCTTTGATAGGAGAGAAGAGGGGGAAAGAACTCATTTATAATGAAGAGAGAGAACCTACTATGGCAAGATGACAGGAAATATGGACTGAAGAGCAGAAAGGGAGATGGACAGCAGGCTTGATACCCTAGATCAAGGTATGGGCAGGCAGAAAACATGGAGAAGTTAACTTTTTCCTGACTCAATTCCTTTCAGGACATGGGCTGTTTTACGCCTACCTCCATAAAATGGGAAAAGTATACGCCCTAATGTCCAAACTGTCAGGAAACAGATGATGATGTGTTCCACAATTTCTTTGAATGCAAGAGATGGGCTACGGAAAGAATGATCTGGGCTGCAGGATGATCTGGAAGTGCCACCTCAAGATGTGACACCGGAGTTGGTAGTAGCCGAAATGATTGAATTGGAGCGACAGTGGACCTCTGTAGCTGTATAAGTTGAACATATCCTCCAGAAAAAGAACATCTTGGAACGGGAGGAACAGAGGAGGGAGCACATGGACTGAAAGGACTGAATATATTTCTCAAGGACTCGGCCTGAAGTAATGTGTTAACAGTTCCAGGCTGAGTTCCGACGTGGAAAATGAAAAGTGAGGTTTTAGTGGCGTTTGAATCCCACATAACTCGGAGTGCGGTCCCTCGCGGGTTTCTAACGAGATCCGATTACCACCTTAGGAACTTGAAGATTTCCTCAAGTGCTACATTTAAAAAAGCCCAGTCATGCAGCATGACCCCATGAGCGAATTTTTGGAGGAATCTTCGACATTTCAGTCGCTATTGATCGTGTAGAGAAATTTTAGTTTATGATTTTGATAGACAAACATGGAATCAAATTATTAAAAATAATTAGGAGGTACTCATACTTTGTTATTATTAAACTAATATTGTAGATTTAAAGACAAATGTAGGTAAATATTCATAGATTTCGATGTCCAATGTGGTCAGTATTGAAGGCAGTTGAAAACTCAACAGTATCCTATCATAATATGATCAAATTTTGACATAAAGTTGGTTAAAATTGGTATAAAATTGGTTGTACAGGGATACTTCCATAAGAGTAGTTCAATCTGAATTTGGACAATGTTTCATGCAAATATTACCGATTTTTACAACTAGCGAACGGCATTATTTCGATTTTTGACTGATTTTTCAACTTTGGAATTTTTGAAAACTTGATACATATTCTTATAGGAAATTTTACGCTGATTCCGAATATACCACATGTTAGTATGCTGAAAAAATTATTTCGCACAACAAATCGCAAAAAACAGGCTATTTTGGAATTTTTGACTACATTTTTGAAAATTTCAACCCAAAGATGTAATCCGATCATGCTGGCCAACAAACTTGAACTTTCGTTATGTGTCCTCAACATTTTAAAATTTGTTTGAAGTTTCTAGCACAATTCTACGGGCAGTTATCGTCTGGAATGACACATACATACATACATACATACATACATATATACATACATACATATATACATACATACATACATAAAAAAATGCGTTAAACTTCAGAATATGATTCAGAATAGCCTGAAACGGATTTCTGCATACATTTTTCTCAAAAATTCACATTCTACAAATTTTGAGGCGAGAGCAATAGCTTAATTTTCTTCAAAAATTCGCTAAAATTGGATTACAACAGGGAGACTGAACGTACTTTCTAAATATAGCCTTGAATACAGACATTATTGAATCTGGTGAACTAGGGGCATTATTACGAAATCCAAGAATAGAAGGGTATATGTGGTGGGAGCATTTTAGAGCAGAAAACAACCAGTTAGACTAGTGTATTTTTTTTTTTTTTTTTTTTGAAATATTTTTTTATTTTTTTACAAAGGTAAAAATTTATTAACAGAACAATCAAACAATAACAAGATAACTAAAACTTAATCGTTCAACCATGGGAGAGCAGCTCCATCCTCCATCCCTAAGGACCTCAACCTCCTCCGTGTCCCACGTATTCTTTGCGAAACTGCTTTCAGTATGGCCATTTGAATTTTTACTCTGGTCCACCCCAAGACTTGTGGGTAGGGTCGGCTCCATTTCCCGGCAAGAGTATGAGCTATCCTTTTCACAAACACGTGGAATTCATCGTGCTGCGCTCCATCCACTGAACATATTAGGGGGGTGAAAGAACCTCGACGGTCTTCGGCTGCCTGGTCATATTTCCTATGCTTCTCAGCTGCAGCTGATCGGGCAACTTGCTTCCAGGTATGGGAAGAGTGAGAAACGGCGTCGGCATTGATTATGCGATTGTCGAAGAACGCCGGCCTCCCACTTTCCCATACCCCTTCCACCTTGATGTCAGCTATTAAGGCTGGAACTTGATCTTCAGCTTCTCGAAGCACAGGTTCTATGACTGCCCCTCCCCATGCCAGGTCTGCTAACATTGCCGTTTCGTCACGTACTGCATCATGACCCCGTTTGACCAAACCCCCTCTTTTACAATTTAAGGCATGTGTCACGTCGAATTTCTCTCCACAGCCATCACAGGTCTCGGGCAATCCTATTGGTGTACGACCGTACCGCAATGCTAGCGCATCTTGGAATTGTGTGGCCGTCAAGTCGAAACTGTCCACTAATGTAATGAGCCGAAAAGGCTGATTAGTGATTAGCATGCCTGCTAAGCAGCTTTGAACAGCCATCGAGACTGGTGTTGAACTGAGAGAATCTTGAAATATGATCAGGCGAGGATTTGAGAGCCTCATTCTCACCGCTTATGGGCTCATGCGAAGAGGATTTGCATGCACTAGTCGATGAGTGGACTAACCCAAGGCCGACAATAGCAGGATGGATCCGCACGAAATTGCAAATTTCAATCATCCGTGTAGTCTCCGAGGATCGAGAAAGAAAATACGATGCCTCGGAATGAAGCTGACGTGTTTGTGTGGGTTTTGGATGTCAAAGTTGTCAATGGTAGCGTGGATTAAGAGAAAACAGGCGGGCTAATATAAAACTTGTGACAATAATTAACGACCTGCAAGCCATAAATCCGACCTATAAGGTGCGGAGACAAATATCATGGTCATGGGGCGAGGTTTGGTGCAGGAATATTGCCACGGAGTTACTCGAGTTGGGCATTCCAGGAAGAGTTCTTAATGATATCACCACTCACGCACATTCCTTATAACTAGAGGTCATTCTAGACGGGCATTTCCTCTCCTTCTCTATCGTCATCAACTTTCTTAATCCCAAGGGCTGGCGTTGGATAAAGCTGGGCGTCCTTCCCAGTATTTATTTACTTATATTTATTTATTAGCTTGTTTTTTGTTTTTAGGTTTGCGGTTGCGTCCTACCTTTGAAAACTTTGGAGCTATCGCAATAGGTACCGCTTATTCTTCTAAAATCAATAAAATATTACCTACATTTTGCAATAAAACATCCGTTTTTAAATTAAGTTGAGGTTTCTTGTGTTCGTACGGAGTTATTCGTTATTTTCTGGAAACAATAAATTATGGAGTAATCCGATTCGAAAACGGAATTATTTTTGCTGTGAACAACGCAATGCGCAATCTGTTTATAAAAATTCAAAAACAGACTAAGCGGTTTTAAGGCCGTCTTCATTCCCTTAATGTGGGCATCACAATGTTTCAAAATGCCTGACGGAAATTTCATCTCGCTCACTTTTCAAGAACCCTCGAAAACTCAAGTGATCGCGAGTTTCCTTCACTCGAAACTTAATGGAAACGCTTACGCACGAGTGGCATTTATAAAGCTCTACTCGTCTTTACTCCGAGAAATCACCGCTCTACGAACATAATTCACCTCAATAAGAAAGCCAAGGAGTTGGAAACGCCGGGAAGCGGTGGCGGTATTTACCCACTTTTGTCTCGGATGTGGTTGAAATGAGATGTGTCTTGTGTGCAGAGATGAGGGAATGTGTAATGGATGTGTCTTCACTTGAGAATAGGTCAAGAAGACTTCATGAAATATAGAGTTGCCCCCCGTCCTTATTTTCGAGGACATGATTGTGTTTTGGGGGTGCTCAGTCCGATCCAGGTTCTTCACCTACCATCCTGCTTCAATAATAACCTCCTCTAAAAACAGACAGGTGTTCACACCTATTCTGGTAAGAAGAGTTTAAGGGGAGGAAAAAACTGCGGCAATTTCATTTTGGTTATTATTATCAAATTCGAGAGCTGTACTTATCTATGGAGCAAACTTCCTCAAACTATAGGAACCAATATCTTGACTAAATTTAGTCTTAATTTGACCTACCTACAAAGAATTACATGAGTGCATCGTCGGGTACAAAGCTGAATTCAGGAACTTCTTATACGAGGACTTCGAAGGAAAAAGCGCGCTTTTGTGCTGAAAAAGTAGTTTTGATCCATTTGAGTTTTGGGTTTATCGAGGCAGGGAGGTTTCTTCACGTGATTTTTTTCTTTCGTTGTTTCGAAATCCCTCTCCTCTTCAGTCTTTCATGTAGGGAATTCCTGCACCGTCCTCCAATCCAAGCGATCGAATAACCTTCCTTGTGCCCCTTAGTCGAAGAGACACAGCTCTGATTATTGATACTTGGGTTCGTACCTTAACCCACCCTAACACTTGGTGTACGGCTTGCCCCACTTCTCAGCTAGCGTACTTGCCATTCTTCTGAGAAATATTGCATACTCCCGATGGACTGCTCCATCGCACGAACAAATAAGTGGCGTGAACGAACCTCGAAGGTGCTCAGCTGCTCTGTCATATTTTTCACGTTTTTTTCTTGCTGCAGACTGTGCCGTTGAGTCCCACGTTTAGGAAAGGTACGAGGCAGCGTCAGCATTTATAATGCGTGTGTCAAAAAACGCTGGCCTCGCCCTATCCCAAACTCCCTGGACTTTAATGTCGGCCACGAGCATCGGGCTTTCCTCGCTTGAATCCTGCAGTACAGGTTCCAGTGTGGCTCCTCCCCAGGCCATCCCGGCTAGTTTCGCACATTCATCTCGGACTCCATCATGTCCTCTTTTTACGAGACCCCCCTTCTTGCAATTCAATGCATGGTTGAGGTCGAAAGATTCATCGCAACCGTCACATCTGTTGGGAAGTTCGAGTGGGGTGTGTCCATACCGTAAAGCTAGGGCATCCCTAAATTGTGTTGGAGACAAATCAAGACCATCTGCCGCCATGAGTAACACTGTCAGCCATTGGAAATTGTTATGGACCCGTTCTATAACTCGTTTTTGTAGTGGTTGCAGTCTACTCGTGAGTTCTGCACTCCTACGGGTTGTGACTTCTTCCAGAAGCTTTTTTTCCTCCCTAAAGACATTGGCCACTTTGTTAAGGTGATCAATGTAGTTGAGGGGCCTGCCTGTTCGGATTGAGGTAACTATTTCTTCTGTTGCTCGCATAGAGGCCCGGTAGGCTTGTTGTGCTGACTGCCCTGGATTTTTTAATCCCAAACCACCCCATTTGGCTGGGAGCTTTTGATCCATTTGGTGTTTTGATCCATTGTATTGAATTTAACACATAGCGATCCAAGTGCATTTGTTACCGGATGTGGTTGAAATGAGATGTGTCTTGTGTGCAGGGTTTAGGAAGTGTGTAATGGATGTGTCTTCACTTGAGAATGGGTCAAGAAGACGTCATGAAATATAGAGTTACCCCCCGTCCTTATTTTCGAGGACATGATTGTGTTTTGGGGGTGCTCGGTCCGATCCAGGTTCTTCACCTGCCATCCTGCTTTAATAATAACCTCCTCAAAAAACAGACAGGTGTTCACACCTATTCTGGTAAGAAGAGTTTAAGGAAAGGAAAAAACTGCGGCAATTCCCCATTTTGGTTTTTATTATCAAATTCGAGTGCTGTACTTATCTATGGAGCAAACTTCCTCAAACTATAGGAACCAATATCTTGACTAAATTTAGTCTTAATTTGACCTACCTACAAAGAATTACATGAGTGCATCATCGGGTAGAAAGCTGAATTCAGGAACTTTTTATACGAGGACTTCTAAAGAAAAAATGCGTTTTTGTGCTGCAAAAGTAGTTCTGAACCATTGTATTGAATTTAACACATTGCGATCCTAGTACTTGAACTTATAAAATACAGGTATCTGAAGTTGATTTCATCGGTTGAGATTATTATTAGAACTCTTTGCGTTTGTTCTGGTTTAAGAGCGATGCATCTTGGGATGCCCTAGTTTTGAAGTAGGTAGCTATGTATCACACGAGAATTGTCCATAGTGAAGCCAATAAAATTCAAGATGTTTTGCAAATTTTTGTAGAAAATGAATTTGTTTGATGTTTATCTTAGTCACTTTAAAGGGGGACAAAAGGTTGTCGGTACTTCAAAAAATAAATGAACAAAACATTTCTATCCGCAATTATTTTTTCACCGGTGAATTCATGTCAAACTACTTATATAAGTGTACGTAGTACTAATAGTATAAGCTACCAGATGGAATAAACCTCATTTGCTCAAGTTTACAAGCGTACAATTAAGTCTTTTCAAGTCCGTAAATGAAGAGAAAACAGATAAATAAATTAGGTACATACACTGATAATACTATTTTGGCGTTTTAGCATTTGGGTGTTTTCATCTAGCCAGAGCAAATAGGGGAACTGACCATTAATTTTCTCGTTAACAGAAGAACCTCAAAAAAAAGAGGCGAGAGAAATTTAGAGGAACTGAAAGCAGAGGCGACTACATTACGCCTTTTTTCTGAAACCCTCATACCAAAAGCACAAAGATTTTTTCCATCGTAGCAAAGGTGATGAGTGGAAATTCAGCTCAGTCGTCCATTGAGGAAAAGCTTTTTGGCCTGGATTCCTTCTCTGTGAGTGAAAGATGAATGGTGGTGGGTGTTTGAAGAGTGGACGAGGAGGGGTAGACGTGAAGAAGACATAAAACGTTTGATGGATCCCTCCTGGATGGTTGACAACTCAAAGAAAAAAAAGAAAAATCTCCCCCGGACGTTACACGTATTTTGATATACTGGCGGACTGGCGAGGGCTTTGCTGGGGCCTTTGAGGAGCAGAGGAAGAGCTTTTTCCCGGTAGATGGATGACAAGGGATAAATATGATGGGAGGATGTGGATGAAGAAAAAAGTGATGAAGTTGGGGATGGGTCCCCTTTCCTCACATCCATCGGTTGCTGGTTTAGGGATTTGTATATTGATTCCATCATTTTCGTTTATCTATCTCCGTTGTAACAGCGATTGCCGGCTTAATTGAATAGAATTGGAATCTCTCACCGAGCTTGTTTACCTACAAGCTTTTTTAAGAACGTCAAATTACCCTATAACAATATTACGGTTAAACTACGACGTGGATAACATTAATAATTTATTTCCTGATGCATACCAGAGTTACTTATTGGTTTGAAATAAGATCGAATGGAAGTTTCAAAGGATTCTTTCTGATTTTTTGCCCCTGGGATAGGTCTTCTGGAACTTCTGCTTACTTTTCAGTAAACATTATGGGTATTTGTGTAGTAATTGTTCAGATTATTGCAGTTTTATCGAAACACCATGCCCCTTGAATAAGAGAGAGAGAGAGAGAGAGAGAGAGAGAAAGATTGATTATATATTTATTAATCTGTACAAAAATATGACCTAGTGGTCCTCTCTTACTTTTTGACAGAAATATTCACTTAACAAATCATTCTATGTAGTGATAGTCAGTCTTCACCATGATGTCTCTTAGGAGAATCGAATAGTGTGGGAAAAGTGCTGGGATTTGCTTAATATCTAACAACATAACTCCTTAAAAAAAACAGAATGAACATGAAATGAACTGAGTCTTGTGATACATATGATACGATGTCACCAAGTTATCGAACAGTTTAATATCTGTTCAGGAAATCTTATATGCATGCAACATTTTATCCTTGAAACCTTTCTTAAAAGAACCAACCGACTTGTGCATAACAAATGAGTCATAATTTTTTATATAAATTCGAACAGCTTGAACATTGAATGACTGGCTGTACGCTTCTGTTCTATGTTTCGGAATTCGAAGCAGATTGTCAGCATTTCTAGTGGCAAACTCATGAACATCACGCATGAATTCAAATTTAGATCTCAAATAAACTGGTCTTCCATATTTCAAAATTTTGAATAATAATAAAAAGAGAGGGGGGGGGGGGGGGGGGGGCAAGATATCGGAGCTCTCAGTTTTTCAATGAAAACATTCCTCCACAGTTCTTATTCACCGATTAATCTAAATAAAAATTACAACACAGTTTTAAAACTCCATTTAAGATTCACATTTTAACGGTTCGAATTTCATTGAATTTTCTGAAAACGAAATCTTCAAGTAGAATCCACAAGTGCTACATTCAAAATAAATAATTATTATTTTGGTGAAAATCTCATCTGATTTGGTCGAGTAGGGGTGAATCATAGGTACGTATAATAGCATTCTCACTTATCGTAACGTGGAAGTAAAGAATCAGCTGTTCGGCACATGGATTCAACGTGTGGTTTAGGTGAAAGGAGGAAACATGTTCGTGTTGAAACATGCGAAAACTGAAACTTGGCCAACGTCTGGAACATGATTCTTCATTCCAGAGTGAGCCTGTTCAGTATTTCGAGCACATCATACTTCGAGCCACATGTAATATTTTGCACAGTTCACGATTTGTGTATGAACCCCTGTTTTCTTCAAATATCTGAGGTACAGTAAAGACATGTGCGTGGACATTCATTAGAGTCATTAAATTATCAGTTATTAAAAATACTAGCATTCGCAGAACAGGAAACTGAATTAGACCAAAGGCAGGCAGTACACAAGCTTCGGTAGGTAAAAGTGGTCCTTCAATACTACAGTTACCCCGATGGAGGCAACCTTCGGTGAAGTTTAATTGGCCGCTGGTATGTTCTGTGGTTTTATTTTCGTGACTGCAACAATTCTAACCCTACAAGACCAATTACTTCTAAATGATACAAATCCACGGAGTAGGAAATTCTTCGCTTATCTCCCCATATATTTCATTAGTTTTCATAGTTTTACCCATCCTTTATTTATGGGTAGCGTTATTTTGAATAATCTATTAAGAGGAAGGCGAAATGATGCTCATTCGTCTCAAAATATCTCGTTTTCAAGAAAAAAATACCCTGTAGTTGGGTTTGAACTTGCCGCTAAAAGTGTTCCTCCAACATGGATTTAACCTTGCTCCGATAACCTCAAGTGGAAGGCTCCATTTTTGCGTCCTGGAAGTCCTCAATCACCTCAACTTCTAGGTGGAGAGAAATGCGTGCGTACGTGCTGATTTATGACTCCGAGCATGTACTTGTTCTTTATCATCCGAATGCTGATGCTTTTCAGATAGAACTGCTAACCCACTTGAAGTATCTCACCGCACATTTTACCTTTGACTCTACTAGTTTATAAGACAAAACTTTAATTAGTGATTTTTTTTTTTTTTTAATGTAAGCTATTGCAATGGGCCAAAAAATTTAAAAATAACAATTTTGGAAAAATTTCTTGATTGAAATCCGTTTTGAGACATTCTGAAACTATTTCTGAAGTTTGCGCTTTTTATATGTATATATTTATGTATGTGTGTGTGTGTGTGTGCGTGTGTGTGTGTGTGCGTGCGTGCGTGCGTGCGTGGGTGTGTGTGATTCCAGACAATAACTCTCCTTAGGATTGAGGTAAAAATTCCATTCTTGCGCCAAAAAATCAAGCATTCCAAACGAAAGGATGAGTTTGTTGGCCAGCGCTAAGCGCATTAAAATTGGTCAAATTTCAAAAATGTTCTGAAGAAGTCACTAAAAATAGCTAAAAACGGCTAAAAATTGTTAAATTCATAATTTTTAGCAGAACATTGCTTAAATAAAGTTTATCAATGTAAAATAGAATATTAGAAAATGGATGTACAAAATTGTGTTGAAAATTTTACTTAAATTTCATTAAAATTTGTTGTACAATCGATAAGAACTGAAAAAAAGCGAAAAATCCTAAAGCTCTTTTTGAATAGCAGATTACTATTTACAATAAGTTTTTTGCCATTCAAATAATGGTTAAAATTTTCTTTGCACTTTAAAAGCTTGAATTTAAAAACTTTTTAACATAATTGTACTAATATGGTCTTACGAAAATTCGCTCATACAGTCATGATGCATGACTAAAATTTTTTTTTTTTTTATTGCACCACAATTTGTTTATGCTTGAGTTTACTCCCCGGTTATTTTCGCCATGTTGCCCCTCCCACTACAAACGTGCACACTCACATTTCACCTACCTATAACAGTGGCATGTTATAATCTAAATCAAGAGCTTTGTTTGCAATTAATTTACTGCAATCTATTGCCATTTATTTTCTTATATTTAATTAGATGTTGGGTCGGCCGTAAATATTATTTTGTTAATTGGTCGGGATGCGGCCCATGGAAAATAAATGAAATTATTTCATTTATTTTCCCTGGGCCGCATCCTGACCAATTCTAACAAAATATATTTAATTAGGTTGTTAGAATTATGAACATCTGCGAACAACTGAGAATCCTGTCCCTATTCAACCATTTAGTATCTATCTTTGGTGACGATTGTGTTGATTCCTTCTTTCTGTTACTTGAGGCGCACTTGATCCAACCGTTATTCAAGTGCTTTTTCCGGAACAGCTGACTTCTGGTGGGAATCGAGTAATCAATCGCAACAAGTTTTTCTCCCGCTGACTTCAGCCCAAGTCGCAAAGTTTCGCATTTGGATTTATGCATAATATACTCACCTATCTTTACAAGTTAACCAGTACGCCTTTTCATTTCACTTGCCGAAAACATTTAGCGATACTTAGCATGTATTATTCAGCGCATTGGCTGTGGCCCATAGAGAAGTATATTTAGCATTTCATTTCAGCCAACTACACGCATCCTTGCATTTTTCTTTCTTTCCAAGCAGCAATTTTCAGCACGGTAAGTTTGATTGGTTAGAGCCTTTGAGTATTAATAAGATGGAGGGCTATTGCTCTGAATTCAACGCTGTTTCCCTGTCTCAATGGTTAGAGCATATCGTGTCGCCCAGCATCTCCGCTAGTGTTAACCCCCAGTGTGCGGACCCTATGTTTGAGCTCTTACGGGCGGACTGTGTCTGTCAGACACCTAGTACCAAAATCTCTCATACACCTAATGGGAGGTTTCCCTGAATTTGGTAACAGTGTGAACAGAAGACTGTTTAGTAGAATGTATTTATTCATTTTAAAATGTTTCTTGCATTGAAACTTTGAAACAAACGATAAAACTTGAATGAGAATATTATAAAATATGCAGCTGTAGTAGATATCTACCGACATTGCCAATTGTCGCGATTCAATGTAAAATAATTGACGGATATATTCTCTGTAATATAAGTATGAACAAACTATTTTATATCATAAACAAGTTTTAGAAAATTTGAAACAATCAAATTGTTGTAAGAAAAATTAGCTATTTTTTCAGACATTGGATGCAAATTTTTAATATCATCCAAATCCTCCCAGCCAAAATCAGGGGACTAGTTGGTTTCACCATCATTGTGAACTGGTGGAATTACAACTTCTTCATTTTCATCACATTCGGACTGGGATACATCATCAGAAGCAAAACTATCTTCTGAGTCAGAATTTTGCAATAGGAGGGATCTCACTCGATCTTCAAAATCGGGATCAGCTGTTGAAATCCTGTCCCCTCCCCTCCTACCATCACTAGCACTTGGTTCCTGGGACATTGAGAGAGATCACGGTGACTAAAAAATACGACTGAAAGGATTCGACTAGGCGTATAGGGTGGACCGTGTCTGAAAAACACTTACATTACTGTTGCTTATGGGCAGACCCGTGTCCAGAGGACACTGCAGATAGCGGGAAAACCGACTCAACACTCACCTTGTGACATCTGTCATGATAATAACCACTCCCTCTAGATCAACAGGCCCCAAAGAGAAGGTACTAGGGCGGTGGGGTTCAGAAGCCACTCCAATGTTGCCAACTGACAAACATGAAATTTGGCAAGTGTCTGACAGACACGGTTCATCCATTAAGGGTTAAGTAAAATTATGATTCAATCTACCGATTTGTTGACTCTATGATTTAAATCTAAGTAGTACGTCAATTCTGAACAGCCCGCGTCTTACAATGTTATTCAATTTCCCTAAGTGGTTCCGTGAATAGCAGTAGCGAGCAAAGATTCCATCAATGAAGCCGCCGCGGGACGAATGTTCGTTCGTAGTACGAAAGAAGGAAAGAACTTCAGCCGCAAGGCTCCTGAAAAGACGGCAGATGAATCTTACAGATGGATCCTGGATGTGCACTCTTAGCCCGACCACTCACCAGAAGACTCACCCTTTTCTTCCTTTCGGATAAACGCCCTGACCCCATCTCCCCGTTTTGCCCGCCCTCCTTCCGCGAACTATCACAAAAAACCCTTCGTATTCCCTCGACCTTTGGAAGGTCCCAGGAGAAGGGGTAAATCCCTTGGGGTACTTACCTGTCATACGGCGTCATCAAGGGCCTTGCGTGCTCCGCCCACCGCTTTTATCAAGGTTTAAAACGGGAGCATCCTGAAGCCTTTTGTGACGGTGAGACGCTGGTGAAAGAGAAAGAGCCAATTATTTCTGTCGGAGACCAACAAAAAAAGAGAAGAACCTGCTTGCTCCTCTCGAGTGACGTAGGCAGATCCTATTCCAGAAATGTTTTCCGTGGAAACGTATTTAAAAGGAAAACCAGTAGGATTGGAGACACGATTCGTACCCCGGAGACGTCTGAAAAACAACTACGGCTCTGTCTCCTTTCCATTAAAATCCTTGAAGTAAAGCTAAACAATTACTACTTTCAAGGCCTAGTTTATAATGTCAATATACCTAGCAAAATAGGTGTATGAATCAATCACAGGGTGACTGTAGGGTGACCTCTAAAGTTTGTGAACGATTAAGGAGTAGACGTTTCTACTACATAATACACTAGCCTAGTTTTCTCCCTCGCTCGGTAAGACTGTATAGACCCGATGGTCTTTACTGTTGAGTGGGACATGTAGAATGATGGGAAAAGGTGGATCACTAAGGGTGATTCGAAATAAGTAGGGGATGTTGCTCGCTTCGCTCGCTCTCTGTGGGATGTACAGATGCGATGGGATAATATAGTCCATTCCGAGTTTGTAGTAAAAATCCCGTTGAAATCCGATGTGTGTAGGGGATGTTGCTCCCTTCACACGCTAGGGGTGGGTTTTCTCACTCGCTCGGAGTGAGACGAATTGATGCGACTGGATATAGTCCCCATACCATCGATACCTACAGCCCATGGTTCGGGAGGGGGATTTGGAAAATTCTTACTATCCCTTTCTATGGACAATCCCAAGGGAATGGCAAAATAATAATAAAAATAAATAAATAAATCTTATAATAGGGGCAAAACGAAAGTAATAAATAGCTGTGTAATAATTTGCTGCGTTTTCTATGTGGGACCACGAAAAGTTTATTAGGTTTAATAAAGATAGGCCATTTATCTGCTCGCTCGGTGTGGGATGTATAGATGCAATGGGATATAGTCGCCAGACCTACGTCCATGTTACAATATGTTCGTAAGTTATACTGCCCACCCAACTTGCAAACGTTTTTTTCTGTTGGAAATTACATTCAAACAAATTAAATCTTATAAAACTATGCGGAACCACAAAAAGTTTATTAGGTTTAATAAATATAGGCCATTATTTTATCTGCGTTGCAGGGCTATCCTTTTCCCGTTTATTTTTCTGTAGGAAGTGTCTTTCAAACGTTCCGCGTTCAAGTAAGAGGTTCTAATACAAATTTCAGAGTAACTACATTTCGACGGAATAAGGAAGGGTGGTAGCTCAATAACCAAAGTTTTCGTCTACATTTTCAATATGCAAGTAGGGGGTTGATAAAACAGCTGTTCTCATCCCAGATATGAGGTAAGCACGTGTCCCGTTATAGGATATCAATACTCTTTTACGAAGAAGGGTTCATTTGTTTTCCTGTAAGAAGCAAAATTCTTCCACAACGTTTATTAATATATTTTCTGTAAGAAAAACCTGATAGAGATCAAGATTGAGATCGTATTAGTACATAAAACATTGAAATTACTTTTAAAAGTACTTTATTGTACAGGGTTGTGCAAAGTGACCAGTTTTCCCAAGAATCAAAACTGTGTATTATCAGTTTGAGTGCATGAATTTTGTAAACGTTATAGTTGAGAAGGGGGGGTCATGATGCCATTCGAAATTTAGTTACAGGCCGTTCTTCAGAAACAGGTGTATGGTGTACCTATGATACAGGAGGGTAAGGTGGTATACAGAACTGATGAATCATCTCGAGAAATCCATCTAATAACCTTCTTATTAAATTCATCTCATCATAGCTGCTACCCATCACCTTTTTCTTAACCATACTTGTCGCAAGTCAATAAATAATCTGGGATGTTTTTCGTTTAACCTTGTCTGAACCCCAACTATTCAAACCTTAACGAATCACTGATATCAGAGGCCATTAATTGCTTTGATTTTCTGAACGTTTTATTTGACAACTCGTAACCTAGGGACTATAGAGAGCAGTGATCTCTGAAACCTTTTCGAAGTTATTGCTCACAGGGTGATAGGTTACAGCTGAGTGGGAATCGACCCCAATCCGGTTTCTGTCTACTTTCACCAGCAAAACTGTTTCATTATCTTTTCTTTCTGCAAGAGAGTTATTGAGGTATGAGGAACGTGGACGTCGGACGTGCGAGTATCTTGAAATTTCTTTTCTACCCCTCCAGGGTGCTTCTTGGACGCCTTTTTCGAAAGAAGATCTCTCTTGATTGGTTTCCCACACCACCCCTTCCTCCTCGGTATTTCCTCTATAAACGAATGTTTTTATTTGGTCTGTGAAAAAGACTCTCCTACAATCTCATTGTGAGTCAATCAACTTGAAACTCTCAATTAACTGGTCATCATCATAGGTAGTTGTTCATATCAAGAACAATGGTCCTGTTTCTAATATCTAATGGTAGTTATATAGGTACCTAACTACTAGGCAGACAAGAGTATGGTAGATATTCTAATCAGTAACATGTGTTAGCTTGTAGCTGCCATGCATTGCAGACGCATTTGCAGTAGCTCTTCTGTCAGATAGTATCAATTTTAGATTTATTGTGCAGTAATGGAAGTTTCAGCAGAAGGCTTCAAGGAATATGTGTTTGTGATTATTATTATTAATATTATCATTCTCACCACATTCTAATGTACTTACATATATGGATGATATTTTGATCATTGACAATTTGGCAGTGGTGCCTATGACATTATGCGATTCCTCCATACTCGGCAAGTGGTAGTATTGTGCTAGGTGCGGCGATTGATTAGCATTACCTAATTTATATCATTACTGTTATTATGATTTTTTAATTTAATTATTTTATTATTTGAATACTATATATATATTTTGAATTTTGTAATCTACCAAGAAAAAAATTAAGTTTCGTAATTACTCATGATTAGCTTAGAAGTGAAAGTACCGAAACTCGTAAACGAGTTCCACTATCTGCTTTACAAGCAGATACCATGTTACATGGCTATGTCTTCGATTGGGGATTTCATAACGGTCGTCCTCGAGAGTTGTAAACAAATCCTTTAACTTTGGACTGTAGGCGACGAAATGTAGGATAAAGATTTTATTTTATCATTCTTGGAGGCACAAAAAGCATATTATAAATTAAAGTTATTTCTCCAATACAGACGCAATGAGTTGTTGTTAACAGTCGACTGTTGTCAGGGGATGAAAATGTTTCCTATGGAGTGGAGTAAATGATGCTATTGCTTTACGTTAAGAATATTGTAACCGGCTTATTAAAATTGTTTATAGGCCAATCAACTTAGTTTAGGAATGTAGCCAGGTACGTAAGGAGGGGGAGCTTGAGATGTGAACATTTATCACATAAATCAAGCGCTTTCCAACGTGTGGCGAACGATTTTTGTGCGATGAAAACTGCGGAAGTTCCATTCCCCTAGCAACGGCTGGGTTGTACGTGAAAAACATTGAAATTGTGACATCAATTTTGCGTGACGGAAATTTTTAGTTGACCCCCCAGAGCAAAGACATATCCATGTCAAAAATTAACCCCGCTACGCCTCCTCTCCCCCCGCCACCCTCAAAATTTGTTGGTTTACGTTTCAAAATGCGTAAAAGTCAAAAACCGTACAAATCCATCCACCGTACTTCGCACAGTGTTAGGGGCCGGAGCATTTGATTTTGGCACTCTATTTAATTTGAAAAACATGCGATGCCCTCGCTATTAGTTTAAATAATGAGGTACTACTCGTTCCCAAAGCGATATTTTTATGATTAAAAAAATGTTCAAGGTAGCACGTAAGTATATTCTTCCTAATCACATTGTACAGTCCATATCATATCCAATTAAAAAATTGACAAGAAGAAAACTCAAAATCCAAGTTACATGTTTTACCGAATATATTGGTTAGTAATCCATGCATTACAGGAACGTCCCTATGAATGGATTCTATATAATTTGGTGAGAGATAAAATTAGAGGAAAAACTAAAATACCCTTCCCCCCATTAACCCCCTCCACTAACAGTAAATCTCCATCATAAATATCATCATCTTGCATGAAATTTGAAACACCTGACATATTTTCCAAAACTAGACCAAGTTTTTAATTGAACAAAAAATAAACACGATAATCTGACGAGATTAGTTAAAATATCATAATTTATCAGTATTATCCTCTCTATTCACCCCCTCCCATGATGAAATTTGGAACTCCTGACAAAAGTTCCGAAACTATATCGAATTCAAAATGGAACAAAATAACACACTAACAACAAAATAAGAATGACAAAAATCAGTCGAGATGTTTAGCATGAAAGAATCAGTAATCATCACCTCCACCCTCCACCACAACAGCAAATCCGAAATTCCCAAGGTCCGTTGTACAACTAGACTAAAATTGGAATCAAACCAAATAAGAATCATGAAAATCGGTTGATAATTATAGCCTGGGTGCGTCGACAAAATTAATTGAAAAAACTGCGTTTTTTCGGCTTTACCCCTTCCATTTTCCCTCTTTCATAATAGAAATAAAAATTTCCGAGGTTTGCTGTTCAACTAGACAGAAATTTGGATCGAACAAGGAAAGAATCTCGAAAATCAGTTGAGAATTGTGGCCTGGGCAGCGTCAACAAAATTTGTCACACACAGCCATACACCTATGGTTTTTTCACAGATTGAAACGGATTCGTATGCGGTTATTTTTTCTCATTCTTGGGTTGTCCCCCAACACCCTAGATCAATTCTAATAGGCGTTCCTCTTGCCTTGCCTAAACGTAGCTTCAGAGGGACGTCTCAAAAAAAAAATATTATCCCTAAAATGATTCGAAGAATTATGTTGCTTATATACCTCAACGAGTTGTATCACACATCTACAATGCATTAATAATGAATACCGAACCAGAGTTTCAGGGTTGGCAAAAAATGTTCGTATTTCAGGGGTTTCTTCTACGTCCGCTACGCTGTGCGCCGTCCGCCATCCGAAGCTTTTCTAGGAAACCTTTCTAGGCTACAAAACTTGATGAAATTTGGCTCATAAATTATACGTCAACCGGGGATGTGCCAGTAACATCGTCATCACTTTCGTCAACCCTAATGGCTGGTATTTAAGGGCTGAAATATTCAAAAATTGAGGCTTCGAAAACTTTCAAGTAGGTTCCAGTAGCTTTTTTTGAGGAGGGGGGAAGGTCTAATTTATAGATATCAACCTCGAGTATAGAATGAAACCACCTTTACGCTCCACGTTCATTCCACCACGCTTTACGTTCATACGTTTACTCTCAAGTAGCGACATCTTTAAATTACCGAGTGATTCAAGAATTTCATCGATCACCGCAAGAAAGTGTTAGTGGTTGTAAAACCGGAACATAGTGCAGCAGTTCAGTCAGTTTTCATCCGACGGAAATGGTTCACCCAACTCCAAATCGGGAAGGTCTCCAATTATGCTTAAATGTCAAGCTACCTAAAGTGCTCCAAACATAAAAGCAGCTGAGCTGCATGTAAAGTTATTAATAAGCTATAAACTATCCTCGAGGTATAACTTGTTATGCTTTAGTAGTAACAAGAAGCTTACCACGAGTAGGTAGATAAATTCTCTCCCGTTTAACCTAGGGAGTTGAAATTTAATAGGGAGCTTCTCTGGGACATCATGAAACGAATTAAATAATGGGCTCCATCCTGATCAGCTGAGTGAGCTAAATTTTCTCCTATTTTCTGCCTGGAAATTAAAATTTGACAAGGAGCCTCTCTTGGAACAACAAAATTCAAATGAAATGACGGACTCTATCCTGATTAGCTGGGTTAATTCATTTCTCTCCTCGTCGTCCTGGGATATTGGAAATTCGGTTGTGAGCCTCTACTTCCGACACCGGAGGTAAAAGCGTGATCTTCGACATACTGTTTCTTAAATGGACCTTTCTTAATGAGGCATTATCAAAAAACATTTACTCCAATAACCACATCATTTAACACATAGTCAATATTCACCATTAATTTTAACATATAGATATGTTAGTTTATTACTAACCGGACTGAATAACACGACTTTACAACTCCATAAAACTGTAGCTAGCATTAAATTTAACAAAAAGAACTGTTTCGACGGCCTGAAGATGATGTCTTTACATCGAAAGCGTTCGACCCCGGTACTCAACTTGTTAGTGTCGACGAACTCCTCCGAAAGGTACGGAAATGATAATATTTTACTATTAATACTAGCGGGGATAACCCTTTAGATAATAGAGAGTTTTCGTTCTTCCCGTAATTTTCTACGCGTGTACGAAAAAAGACTGAAATACCAACTGCCCATGTGCGATTTCACGCGTCAACGCGTAGAACTACGCGTGCACGGGAAAACGCACACCTACACGTAGGCAGGAAAAATGCTTTCGTTGGAACCCCGTCCTACGTGTAGTCGTCATAACCTGACGCAAAGGTGACCACAGTTTTATGAATAGGTTAGGTATTCGTTCTCCCTCTGACTGTCGTGTAATAACATTTCCCTTCCACACCTAGTCGAAAAAAGTAAAAACCTGGGATAAATGATAATAATTGTATTATTAAATCAAATTCCGGTGATTATGTGAAAAAAGTTCCTACTTCGTCCGACATCCAGATATCCTGTTCACCCACTTGGGAGTAAATGCAGTCGTTGATATTTTTCTGATTTTCAAGTAGATACCTAATCTTTGTAAGCATCCGTTAGTACATAAGCATAAGCATTTCGTACTACAAAGTTGTATCTACCAACATAAAGATTCAGACAACGATCAGGTTTGTGTTTAAATAATACGATTTTATATAAAAGCTGTTGTCAGTCCAATAACAAATTGAGTAGGTTGGTAGTAGAATTTGTGCTAGGTACCTTCTCAGATCTTGGAAATGACCATTTGATAAAGCAGGGAAGGCACTCAAAACGAACTATTCCGCGAGGCCTGATTAAGTAAACATGATGTAGCTAGATGAAAAATTGAATGACGTGACAAAAAATAAAGATGCCGAAATTGCGGCGCTCCCGGACGGTCACCCATCCAAGTACCAACCAAGCCCGATGCTGCTTAACTACGGTGATCAGACGAAAACCGATGTATTCAACGAAATATGCGTTGGCGACTATTATTTTCTCTCTCTTGGTCTGTTAATTACTCGAACCTAGTTATTCGATGCCTGTGAAGATAGCTGATAAAGCAGAGTGTAAAATGATTTCAAACTTCTTCTACTCGATCTCGAATTCAATAGAATCGTTGACATTGAAATACTAATGAGACTTTAGCGTGACGATAGCGTTTGGTTAGTCGTGTACATCCGTGTACAAATACGCGAAGAGCTAGCATCTGCAGTTGCTTGCTCTAGACGCTGCTCTACGCGTTAACGGGGGAAAATCGTACGGGAAGAACAAAATCTCTCTATTAGTACACTAATTAGAATTGTCACTCCAAAAATTAAGAAACGAAACTGATTTCTTTTCATCACCATATGACCCTCGGAAACTAGCAATATATATTCCTGGTGTTGATTCATGGTAGTAGCCATTGCTGGACGCTCTGAAAGAGGCCCTTGATAAGACATCGCTTTTTGCAACTTACAAAGAAACGCTGTTTCAACTACAAAAACATTTAAAAATGCTAATAGGTATGTTCTTTAGGTAATTGTAATGAAAAACCTTTAGATCACCACATATTTATTGCATTAAGCAAAAACACAAAACTGTGGCGAATTTGCAATCAAAATCCTCTACAGATAGTAATTATGAGGATATGGGGATTAGGGTGTTCTTTTCAGCTAAATAACGTCACAGAATTTAGCCATAGCTTCAGGCATCAAGTTTCGTGACACAACACATTTGGAAAAAGCTACAGTGTTCAGAGGCACCTCCAAAACCAAACGAAAAACACATGGTTGCATTGAAGAAAAAGGTTATACATAAGTGAGTGGTAGACAACATTTCTAAAATGCATAATTTATTTGAGTTCTTCAATATACCTTCAGAATTACTTCTCCTAACTAATAATAAAGTAGGTAGTGTAGGTGTTTTTCTTGTTAGGATTGACGATAAACAGCCAGTTTTTTTATTGGTCCTATTGCAACGTACCTACATCCATCATAATTTTTCTCAGCTCTTTCCATGTTAGTTCGTCACACCTAGTTGGAAACCTCCATCATTCACATGGCTAGAGTTCGGGACAAATGTTTTTTCAAGGTGATCAGCAAAGACTTCTGCCTTTTCAATTGGGCTCTTGGCCCATTCCCCGTCTTCCTTTTTAATGGGAGGTACGTATTCCTTCGTCTGCTTGAGTGACATGGACACACGGAATCATAACCTTCCTACTGAAACCCTCTCTGATCTGAAACCTCTACTTGCGGTTATCAACATTCCTGTCCAATGAGCTTACGCTCCGCTTGACGGAACGCGGCAACGGTACAAACATTTCTACCGCCGTGCGCAGACCGCCCGTTCCGGCAACATGGCAGCCACCATTCTCAACTGTTGTCCCAACAGCCAATCAGATTGCGTTCAATCTTTCCGTTTTCCGGATATACCGCTCCATGTGAAACCGGCTTTAGTAAGTAAGTAGGCCCCTATAAGATAGTACTTTTAATTTAGTTTATTTAATTAATTTATTTATATTTATTTATCAATAATATTTAATGATCATGATTTATTGTCCATGGCATTTGACATAACCCAAGTGTGATTAATGTTTCATGTGTTTAGATCAAAATTAATTTACACTGAAAGCAAAACAAATGGATGAAAAACCTCCATGCTCTTTTTGACTGTCCATATAAACATGGAAACCTCCATATAAACATAACCTTGCATCGGCAGTAGTACCAACAATTCGCAGTAGATTCATTAATTTCAGCCATCAACATTAGTAGGGAAACATATTTGTTCAAGGTTGGTACTACTTCCGATGCAATGTTATGTTTATATGGAGGTTTCCAGTTAGTAGCTATTCTCCTGTGTTTTGTTTTGTTGTGTATGCCTGAAGATGGCTAAAATTTAGCTGAAAAGCTTTGTGTTTTTGCTTAATGCAATAAATATGTGATGATCTAAAGGTTTTTCATTACAATTACCTAAATTATGGAGGATTATCACAAGAAGTCTTCAACAACTCTTCTGAGATTATTGAGCTAATATGTACATACTACTCCCAACAAACTTTTCTTATGAGAATGATACTTTTGTTCTGTGAATCATTTCAAAACATGTAACAGACCCAAGATTGAGGTGTAGGCTTATTGAAAAAAGATTAACAGAACCCCTACGTCTTTTCTCCCGACCCTGTTCAGTTATGAAGATGGACTTTTGTTTACCAAGTCTTTCAGACCAGCTCGCAGCATTCGTCCCCTCGAGAAAAAGTTTCTCCGTGATATCTGGTGCGAGAGTTATTCACACTCCGGCCCGGAGCCTTCGGTCGAATTTAACGAGGGAATCCGTCAATTTCTGAACAATAAGAAAAGTGGGGTTGAGAAAAGACGGGAACTTGTTCTTTCCGTCTGGAACTTGAAGTTTTTTCTTTCTTACTTTTTTTCACCCTCTGTGATCCATCGATCTCATCAGTAACGGCCTTTTAATGGCTCGATCTAACAAATAAGTCAGGATTTGGAAAATGAGCTCCGTCTGAAGCATAAAATGGCGCTTCGGGGTTTTCGTTGAAAATTAAGCCCATTATGGAAGACGTAATTCAGTAATATAGCTTGTTAGATGGACAATTTTTATCCCAAATACCTAAGTTGAAACGTTTTTTGTCTGTACTAAACGTTTGAGAATTTGTTTATTGGTATTTGTTTATAGTCCATATTCTCGTGACGTCACGCCTGGAGTAGGTTAGCGTTTCAGCCAAAGTCGCCCATGACTGCGCTACGTCAGTAAATGGCAACGCAACCAACCTATTTTTTACAAGAATTTTGACTTCTCACATCAACCTCATTCGTGGTTATAAAGCATTATTCAACAGTTTTGTTTTGCAAAAGTAATACTGTACCAATACGAAGTTACAATTCAACCAAATAGTTACAATATTCGTGCTTGCCGGCGCGATTATTGGTTGTAGCCAACGATACCGATCTAACGGAGATCGAGTTTTTATTCGAACTAGGTACTAACTATTGTAGTTAATTAGTGTCCGAAAACTAAAGCACTTCATTCGTTTAGGATTTGAGAATAATTAACCTGAAAAATAATGAAGAAAAAATTATTGAAAATCCCTCAGGTGTGTCCGTACTTCAGTGTAGGTAGGTACATGGCCATTGCGTAGGTAGCTTCATTAGCGTTTTATTATAAGTTCGTTGTACTGTGCTTAAATGAGAAAGCTTTACTTGTTATATTGAATGAATAGAAGAATAGATTTGATAGTTTGTCGAAGTAAACAAGGCAGGTAGTTGATAAATCAAGAAATGAAACTACTTACTTAGGTAGGTAGGTATATACATCCTACCAGATTGGGCTTAGATTGGTGGTGGCTGTTGGTTAAATGTGCCTAAAAAAGGTAGGTTGGATGTTGCTTTGCCGACAAATACAACTGCTGATTTTGAGTTTTTTAATTGATTCTAGATACTAGAATAACTAGATTGGTGATCCACTTAACATCTTCGCGGCTGATGTCAGGAACATCCAACGTGTCAACTCCCCAACACATTTCATATGGATCTTGACCACAAAGATTAATCTTGCGTTCGTAGCGTTTGAGGTCATCACCTGATAATAACTTGATGTAATTTGCATAAAATTTGTTACCTTGCATATTACAAATAATTTACCTAGTATGTATGTATGCAGTATGTCCAGCTGTGTCTACAAATGGCGCATTTTCGCATAGTTTACTCGTCACCATGACAAGGTGAAACAACTTCGACTTTGCCTTGCCACAATGTAAGGATGCGCTAGAATCGAAATCTAGAGAATATCACCTATATAAGTACCTGGGTTAAAATGTGTTTATGTAACAATCCTCTTCTTTATCTTAATTACTGAAATAATTAGCGCACCTATGGTAGATCTTGATTTTACAGGGTGTCCCAGATAACGAATACCCCGCTTAACTTCCTCAATAAATACGAATACCGCCTTAACTTCCTCAATGAAGCAAATGTTAACCCCTTGTTTTTTTGTAGATCTCATATATGTGACATTTTTGGGCGTGTGCGTATGTGAAAAACGTGCATAATGCGCACTAACGGTGTTATTTTAACCAAGAGCCCGCCATTTTTATTGCAGATTCCGATTCGAATAAAAAATTCATGAAAAATCGACCGTTTACTTGATTTTTTGAGTTTTGTAAAAACGAGCGATATTCCGTTCTAATATTGCGCAAATTGTGAAATACAGTGTTTTTGAAGATAAATCGACTGTCACATGTGATACATGATTTTGTGGTATTTTTTAAACGATTAATCACGTAATGATGTTCATTTATTGATATTCTCAACACCCATTTGGAAAAAACAAAGAAAAATCGACAAGAATTTAACTTTATTCACTCATTTCCACACCGCAAAAAGCATACAAAAATTACGTTTGTTCAGTGTTTTCCCCATTTGGTGTTGCAAACATCAATAAATGAACATAATCACGTGATTCACTAGGAAAAAATAACCCAAAATCATGTATTACAAGTTCACGTTGATTTTACCAACCGGAAGATTAACTACATCCCTACTTTCCTCAACAACGTGGCAATTCCCTACGCGAATGAAACCAAATACCTGGGCATGACGCTAGACGCCAAGCTCAGGTGGAAGGAACATGTCAAAAAGAAGAGGACTGAGCTCGCATTGAAACTTAGAAGGATGTATTGGCTAATCGGCCGACGATCCACCTTGACCATTGGTAACAAGCTGCTTCTTTACAATCAAGTACTCAAGCCAGTTGTGGGGCTGCACAGCTCCAACCAATAGACAGATCATTCAACGTTTCCAGAACTCTGTTTCTACGATGTATCACTGATGCGCTGTGGTACTTCCGAAATGAAGCACTCCACCGTGAACTTCAAGTTGACAGTGTGGATGAGGTGATCAAAAAGCGAACAACGGCTCATCTTGCCAGAATAAAAGATCGTGTGAATGAGGAAGCTGTAAAGCTCCTGGATGTGCAAGATCTAACTCGACGCCTTAAGCGTTTGAAACCGCATGAGCTTGAGTAGGAAGTGAATGTGATATGTTCGAGAGACAAGGGACAAAGTCGTGCATCTTAGGTCCTGAATAGTGTATTGTAGTAATATAAGTCAGATTTATAATTTAATAAGATTATTCGGTGCAATAAAAGCTTTAAAAATAATGTATTACAAGTGGCAATTGAATATCTTCAATAACTCAGTATTTCACAAGTTTGCCCGCTTTTAGAGCGCAATTGCACCAGTTTTTGCTCACTCAAAGATCCGAGTAACGGGTCATTTCTCATGGGGGGGGGGGGGATTATCATTAGAATTTTTCTCATAACCAATTTATTAAGGAAGTAAAGGGTGAGGGGGGGAGGGCTAGTTTTCATCTAGGATACCCCGTATAATACCTTTACCCTCTACCTTACATATTAATATGACATAGTATATATCATATTTTATACATCATATTTTATTATATATACTATTTTACATAGTATCATAGTATATATCATATTTTACATTTTATCGAATTTTATAATTATATCATACTAGAGGCCTGTTAGGGCTTGGAAAGCCCTAATCTAGTTCGTATAACAGTTGTACCTAACAGGAACTCAGCACACGATATAAGTCCAACCTATTTGCGGCGTTATGTGACCTGGTGCAAAGCTAAGACGATGTTATTGCCTTGTTTGTTTTGCAACAAACTTGGGGCCGTGCTGATTCGGAATTATATATAAAGACCGTTCGGAATTATATATAATAGTTCTTCAGTTTCAATGTCTTCTCCTAGAAAAAATGTATGATAGTTCTTCAGTTTCAATTAACTCTCCTAGATGTTAGTAACTACACTACGTTTCTTACTTACTGTGAATTGATGGCAACTGTTGTTACCGCCACAGCCTAATAAACAACTCTCGTTGATAAGGACCGCCTAGAACACGATCAAGGCGGGTATAGAGACGAACGGCGACACTTTTGCAACAAACTTGGGGCCGTGCTGATTCGAATGAGCAGTCTAACACTAAAATCGGACCGCGAAGTTCTTCACAATTTCAAAGACCGTTCGGAATTATATATAAAGATTATCAAATATAAAACATTTATCACTGTAATATTTGACTGTACAGGGTGTAAACAAAACAGGTCTGCCAAACTGCAGAAGTCAATTCTACAACTGATTTGCAAAAACTTTAGTTCCTTAACAATTTTTTTAACCCGCTCAAAAATGAAGTTTTTTTTTTTAAATTTTTATTTTTTTCCCCTTGATTTTGACCCTACGTCACTAAATCGTTCACACTTACTTTTCTTCGTAAATACTGTAACAGCTATCAAAAACTGTTACGGTATTCCGTTCAATGGAAAGGCGTGCCCGTTGGTACCCCCAACATGCTAACTTAACTTAACTTAACTTAACGCTTCCTCTTTTTCGTTGTTCAACCTTCATAATGGTGAGTCTACCTCTCTCTTCCATTCGCGTTAATAGCAATAATATTATATAAATTCCCATTTTTTATATTAATACCTAATCCATTGCTATCCCGCATACATACCTCTCTCTCCCCTTTCATCTTCAAAAGAAGTAAATATAAGAAACTAATCAAACGACAGGCTAGATAGAAAAACCCCTCTGATTACCTTTCTTTTGGAGCAATATAAAGAAAAGCGTAATAAATTAACCCAGTGATTGAAATCTTGTTCTACTTATTTCACCTGAGTTTCAAAATTACATCGAAAGATTGAAATATACTATAGAAGCCCAAGAATTTTGATCACGACAATCGGTAAATTGTCACAATACACATTCGAAGATACCGTTAGAAAGAACATTAAATTTTCCATCTGATAGATACCTGAGCTTTTTTTTTTTTTTTTTTAAATTAAGTTTTTGGATATGAAAAAGCCCTCCGAACAAGTCAGCTTTACCTAATTTTACCTAATATGGGATATTGAACTACCGTCGGTTTATAACTTTAAATAAATTAATGAATCGGTAAGACAGAAGAATGGATCGGTACCCTAACGATTTAGTTTGTTATTTTCGAAGATAGATTGTTATAATTTAAGGAAAGTTCGAGAACTGATAAATTGTTCAGTCTCCTCAAAATGTGTTATTAGCGTAAGAAAATAGGCAGATTCCTATAAAATACTTACGTACTTTACTCCCAAATTTTACTCTCCTTACTTTTAACACAGAATGTGTTTTAGCCATGGACTAACTAGCCGAAAATGGAACGCGGGATGGTAACGAAATGTGTGACGGATGATTTTCACGTACAACCGAGTCGTTGCTAGGGAAATGGTACTTCGTCGTTTTTCATCCCACAAAATTCGTTGACCATTCGTTCGAAAGCTCTCGATTTATCCAACAATATTATGTTAACTACTGCGAAGTGCGTGTCCAACAAACTGAGTTATGAGCATGGTTATATAAATAATTGTTTACACACAGGTGATCATTCTCAATATTTGATATTGTGAACATGATTGCAACCGCTTGTTAATTTCTGATGATTTCATTGAGCTTGTGTTTCGATGATTTGATTCATAGCAGGTGATCTGAGTATTACGAAAACGGTTTGATTTGTGAAGCGGAGGTTAAATCATTTGAATAGGTAATTTCTATACTTTACACTCTAGGAAGCTGTAATTTCGTTTGTAGCCTCTTTAGGACATTTACTTGACGATGCTCAGGGTCCGGATCAGATGTGTGGCTCTTAAAGCTAATTTCTATGCTTTACACTCTAGGAAGCTGTAATTTCGTATGTAGCCTCTTTAGGACATTTACTTGACGATGCTCAGGGTCCGGATCAGATGTGTGGCTCTTAAAGCTAATTTCTATGCTTTACACTCTAGGAAGCTGTAATTTCGTATGTAGCCTCTTTAGGACATTTACTTGACGATGTCCAGGGTCCGGATCAGATGGGTGGCTTTTAAAGCTAATTTCTATACTTTACACTCTAGGAAGCTGTAATTTCGTATGTAGCCTCTTTAGGACATTTACTTGATAAATCGCTCTTGATTTATCACGAATTTATTTCGTATTTTTTTCTTAGTTTCATACTATAACTATATAAATTGATGTTATAAATGAATAGTAAACAATGACGCTTGTTTGGTTGTCACTTCTTGGTTGCGCGACAACGCAAACACATTCTGTGTTTCAATAATTTCGTCCGAAGTATGTAAATAGAAGTAACCGGGGGTCCAGGGGGCTTGCCCCCTGGCGAGGCGCGGAGCGCCGAGTTTTTTTTTTTTTTTTTTTTTTTTTTTTCATTTTACTTATGTTCATATTTTTGTTTCAGGTGGCTAGATGAAAGTGATTGTTTTCATCATCGTGGTTCAAGAGTATCTATTCCTACGTTCTGCTGACTCAACCACCACCCTCAGCCCTAAATCCAGGTAGGTAGAGGTAGGCACCTAATGGCAATTACATAACAACTATGATCATGTCTTATCTTTTAATAATGGTACTAAATTACAACAACTAATAAAATCAACCCGTTTATTCTCATCGTAGTAACTGTACGTATTCACAAAGGCAAACACCACTATATTGCAGGTGCCTTTCTAAAAGGAAAAACAATACCCATTAAAGCCATTTTAGAAGGAAAAAAATTAAAATTGAAATGTATTCCCCTCAAAATTCAATTTTGTAAAATTGGCATCACTTTGAGAGAAATTCCGGGAAATCATGATAATTTTTAACACATATTTTGTTTTAGCCTTGGCATCTCCAACCGAAAACAAAACGTTTTGTGTTATCGAAAATGTGTTGCGTTTTTGTGTAACGAAAATTTATTGCAACTAATTATTGATGATTTCCGCTTACAACCGAATCGTTGCTAGACAAATGCTACTTCGTCATTTTTCTTCCCACAAAATTCGTTTACCATTCCTTACAAAGCTCTCGATTTACACACAGGTGATCATTCTCAATCATCGATTTTGTGAACATGATTGCAACCGCTTGTTAATTTCTGATCATTCATATTACATGAATAAATGAAAGCTTATGACGAGGAGGTTTATCAAATATGGCGCTGGTAATAAATAAATAAAACAACTTGACATCCAGTGATAAGATACACTGCAGAATCTGAGTCATTCTTATATGCGGGCTTCACGGGTTTATGTGAAACGCGTGAGCTAAAACACATTCTGTGTTTCAATAATTTCATTCGAAGTATGTAAATAGAGGTGACAGGGAGTCCACGCATACCATCCGGTTAAGGCACGCATTAACCGCAACGCCACCACGCCACGTCACCTGTGTGTTAACGCAATATGTTTTGAAATGTACCCAATTTATTGTGCTCAAAAATTGTTGGCCAACAAACTCATCCTTTCATTTTAAAAGCTGATTTTTAAGGAGCGAAAACGGAGTTTTATTCCAATCCTAGGAGAGTTACCGTCTGGAATGACACTCACACACACACACACACACATTTTTTTTTTTTTTTTTTTTTTTACAAAACTCCCCTCAAAGGCGGAGGGGGCACACCATTAAATTGAAAAATAAACAAATAAAATAAAAAGTGGGGAGGACGCCCAGGTTTACCCGACGCCGGCTCTAGGGATAAGGGAAGTTGCAGGACGAGGAGGAAGAATGGGATGAAAGGAAGTGCCCCTATAGAATGACCACCAGTTCAAGTAAGAACCCCTCAGGACGCGGGTGGTGATACCACGGAGTACTCCTGCAGAGATGCCCAACTCGAGTAACTCCGTGGCGCTTTTCCCGCACCACACCCCGCGCCATGACAAGGTCGCAGCCATGACCTTGATGTTATTAGGTGCCACTCCTTTTAGCTCAGATATCGCCTGTCGCAGATCATTTCTATCATATTTACTTTTCTTAGCCCGCCAGGTCTGCTCCATGTCCACGCTGCCACTGACAACCTGGACATCCAGGATAATGGCAGACCCATCGGGCTTGACAGCAACGATATCCGGCTTCTTGCCCCGGTCACTCGGCATGTGATATAGTCTCTCTCTCTCAACAGCCCAACCGCTGGATGACAGAGCGCCTGCTATCTGCTTGGCAACCGCATCATGACGGAGAATGCGGCCACCGTGAGTACGAGGACACTGCTGCACTACATGATACAGGTTCTCATTTTTACCCCGACAGGCACGGCAAAGGGTATCCACTGTCCCGCGACTACTCCTCGAACACCTCACCGAGGTGGCCACCCGGACGGCATGAAAATGGCAGTAGTCGCGGGCCCCAATGCCCTCTGAAGCCCATTCCACCCACTGGGAAGAAATGGGGGATTCAGAGCACTGTCGGAGTTCTTTACCATCTACTGACTCATGCAGCGCAGCAGCGAACTCAGCAGATGAGCTGGGTTTTGGAGCAGTTGGTGTTGCTCGATCGCACCACAACAACTGCTGCCGGACAAAGTCCAGGTCAGCAGCAGTGCGGGCGACCTCCCAGCTCGAGCCCCTAAGGGCAAGCAGGCGCTGGCGGCGTAAAGATGGGATGCTGGCAGAAAGAGAGACAATACCGAGCCCACCGGCCTTGACCGGTGCGTGGATGTAAGCACTTGGGACACCAGGTGGAAAGCCTAGCCAAGAGCGCACAGCAGAGTGAACTTCGCGATCCAACTCTAGCAGCCTCCCCGCAGTAAGCCTGCCAAAGACTAACCCATAGGTTAGCTTTGGCAGTAAGTACGTGCGAAGGAGGCGCAGCTTCTGCTGTGGCTTCAATGGAGCCTTGGTGACACGAGCTAATGCTCCACCAAGGTCCACACGGCTTGCGGCTATAGTGGCCACACCCATGAAGTCGACCCCAAGGTACCGCCAGACCTCCAACACGGATCGGGCAGGGATGGAAGTTTGTCCTAAGACAAAACACTCCTCATCCACTACCTTCACCTTATGCTGGCGACCCGACGGGACCAAGGAGACCGACCCACACTTAGCTGGGTTGACCACCAAACCACACCTGGCTAGCTGCTCAGCAAATGCGTTGAGGGAGATCTGCAAGCCCTCGCGGGTTTCTGCGAGTAGGATGACATCATCAGCAAAAGCTAATGCACCTACTCGCACCCCAGGGGCGAGATCAAACCCTATTTCAGCTGGCAGCTTACCCAAGGCCGTATCCACGACCAGGTTGAAGAGGAGTGGCGACAGAGGATCCCCCTGGCGTACCCCGCGCCCTATAACAACATCCCCTGACATCTCACCTTGTGCCTCGAGGACCGTCACGCCTTTGTGGTACAGACAGGCAACATACTCGATTAAACGAGCAGGTGCCCCGACACCACAAAGACAATCGGTCAGGGCAAAGTGGCTAACTGTGTCAAAGGCCTTAGCGACGTCCATAGCGGCAAGATGGAGCTGCCGTTTCTTGATACGGGCCAGCGAAATGACAGTTTGGAGAACTGTTAGATTCTCCGCTGTGCCATCTGCTGGCCGAAATGCTCTCTGGACGTCACCTATGACACCAGCCACTTGGAGGCGAGATGCCAGAACCTTTTGGAAGTGGCGGAAGACCACCGAAGAAATAGAAATTGGACGGTAGCCTCCAGGCCCACTTCCCCCTTTCTTTGGGATGAAAATTGTCCGGGCACGGGTCAACGCTTTCGGGGGTCTTCCAGATAGTAGCAACAGGTTGAGGATGAGCAGCTTAACATTCTTTGGAGCTTTATTCCAGCGTCGGGCGGAAACACCATCGGGTCCAGCAGAAGTGGAGCTTTTGACACGGCACTTATGTGCCTCGTCATGAAGCACCGGCGTGCACATGATGCTGCGTAAGGAGTCCGTGGTGGAAGCTGGGGGTACCACTGGCTCACGAGAGTTGTGGCTGGGAGCACTCATAAGTGGCTCCCAGTAATCCAAAAACTCCTGAAGGGGGGGCATTACTTGTTCTTCCCCAGCTCCCTCCAGTACCTCCGCAGCTGCACGAGCCGGATGCTTCCTCCACAATCTCTGGACACGCTGGTATTCCCGCCTCCTCGCTTGCTTAGCTGCTCTGCGACCTCCACGAGGCACCACATTAGGGGGAACTTCTCCCTGGTGCCTCGCCACGGCCGCTTCCTCAACCTGCGGGAAGATCCTCTGCACATAGGCCGCGACCTCGTCCTCCAAGCTATTTGGCCCCTCAACAGCCCGCCTCGCCAGATCCTGCAGGTAGGCACTCTCATAACCAACAATATTGCCTACCTGCTCCCCGAGCCTCAATACTTCAGTCTTCAAGTCTGAAAGAAGACCGGAGGTCACGGGGGAGGATTGTTGAATGGCAGGCTGTTGTCCCACGTCTGCCGGAGATGCGGGAGAGGCCCCACTGCTATTTGCCAGGATTGCATCCTGGACAAGCTGCTTATAGTGGGGCCTCAGGCGAAGAGATTGAATGGCAGAAAGCGTGCGCATGGGAAAACGGGCTTGCAAGAAAACATTAATTTTGCGTACCCCATTACGCACTGCTTCCGCCTCCTCTGCTGCCATTCGCCGCAAATCCTCAGAAGCATACCTAGGCCGCTCTCGCTCTATATCAATTGCAGCGTTGGCCTGTACTGGATGCTTCTGCCAGACGTGGGCACTGAGGCCTCGCTTGGAACTGAAGGCTCTCTCACAATGGGCACACTGGTGGGCATTCGCCGGGGCAGTGGATGAGGAGGAGGGATAGGATGAAGAGGAAGAAGAAGAGGGAGAGGAAGACAGACGCCCCTGCCTGGGGCGCCCCCGAGCGCCTCCCCTAGAACCTCGCTGGCCAATGGGCTGGCTTGGGTTATGAGGCTCTCTGTAATTCTGGTCCATAACGGGGGAGACGAAATGAAAGGGTCGGGAGACCCGTTGACACGAGCCTCCCCCCTAATCGCCATTGGGTCATTCTGCCACCCTCCAGTAAACTGGAGGGTGCCCGGGTTGCACGACGGGGACGTATGACCTTGACACACACACACACACACACACACACACACACACACACACACAAACAAACACGCGCACGCGCGCACACACACACACACATACTCACACACACACACATATATATATTTACATTAAAAAAAGCATTAAACCCTGGGATTTCTTTCAGAAGGTCTCAATTTCAATAAAGAAAATTTGTAAACATTTTGACTTTAAAATTGTAAGAGCCATTGCAATAGCTTCATTTTGTACAAAAATTCGATAAAATGAATTGAAATTATAAAATATTACTCGTAGATGTTTTTAGGATTTCCTGGAAGTTAGGGGATTCCATTAGCAATTGATCTCCTCCGTCTGTCTCGGTGAATTTACTTGTAAAACAACTTATGCTAGTTTGAAATCAAAAAATAAGTTATAGAGGTTAATCGAAAATGGAAGATAGTCTCGAAGGTCATTAAATTGGGTCACCAAAAATATACCGTTGATGAAATTATAGAACGAGCTAAATGAACGACTTATGATTGAGGATCCATCTTCTTTGGGGTAGTAAACATAAAAACATCATTTACAAACCTCATCGCGTGTTCATTAAAATGAAAGAAAGGACTTTTCAATTTATCTTTCTTGGGCTAGCAGAAAAATTCTTAATCACTCGGGCTGAATATGAATGAACTCTTCAAGCAAAAGTACCTGCCTTCTGAATCTCGCAAACGAATTCGATAAATATTCAAAAGAAAGATTGGTTTCTTCATTAGTAAACCTTCTGTAGGAGTGATTAATGCTAGGTGTCTGGACTGGCTGGAAAGGGATGATTAGGGTGGGGTAAGTCAACAAAAGCGAAGCTCGCTTTAAGAAATGCGATTCTTGTAGTTGAAACACAAGACTCCACTTCAAACGGGCATTTCTAAATAGTGGCCCAAATGAACTAAATCATGATTGAAGCCCATTTATTTAAATTAAATAGTCACTTGTCACCGTTGATTATGGATAATAGAGAGTTTTTGTACTTCTCGTATTCATTTTCTCGTATACGAAAATGGCCTTTCCGAAACGAGAAGAGGTTTTCGTAACGTGGAAACGCTTTTCGGAACGGGAAGAGTCAGCTTTACTCGTGCTCACTGCTCAGCTTTTTCGGAATCGTAATTACGGGACGAAAACTTGACCTTCCTCTAGGATAACACTCCAGAATAACTTAGCAACTATAATGCAGTTGGCATGGATACACATACACACCCGACAAAATCGCCTGAATGTTCCCCGTGCCGTCTTTTGTTGTTGGTTTAACCTTTGTATTTGTCTTTCTTTCGTGTTTTTTCCCCGCACCTCAACCAGAAAGGTCATTAGTGACATTTTGTTCTTGCTTTCAAAGTTTTATCGAAGATTTCAGCTTTAACATTTTCAAGGTTCATTTCAGTTTCAAGATTTCGTTTCAAGGTTCATTTTACACGTTTTAAAGATTCGTGTCTTCACGGCAGAATCGTTTTCATATGATGTAGAGGTAAGTGGTCGTTGTTGCTTAAATCATGTTATATTTTGGAAATTGTATACTGTGACAATTGAGTTTTGAGCAGTGATTCACTACAAGAGTCACGTTAACGTCTCTTTAAGAGTTCTCTTCCTCTCGGGCTTACGAAAACGCTACGAGAAATCGATGCAAAATGGTTAGCATTCATCATGCTTGCTCTAACAGCTTGTTTTCGTGTTTACGAGAAATACCAATACGAGAAATACAAAAACTCTCTAATTACAAAGTGCTACGACGGTGGAAATTTTCCGTAACCAACCGAATTATTATAACTGCGAAAATCGTTGTACATTCAATATAAATGAAAGCGAAATCTTCACATACCTTGGCTCTGTTGTGGAATCCAATAGGGAAACTGAGAATGAGGTGGGAAGCCAGAAGAGCATTCGTGCAGCTATATCCCCTCAATCGGAATATAAAAATTACTCAGGTTCGTATTTTTAATTCAAACGTGAAAAGCTGTACTCTGCGGATTTGAGATACGTGAAATTACTAAGGAAATACAGGAGCGAGATCAGGTCTTCGTTAATTGGTACCTTCAATGAATTACGAAAGTCTCCTTGCCCGAGGTAAGTGCAAATGAGAAGTTATTGGGGACTCGGCCAATAAATACCCAAATGAAAGAGCGGTAATAGGGTCCTATACATTAAGGAAGGTGTAAGAGTCAAAAAAATGTATAGATCATTGAAAAGTTTTAAATGGTCTTGAAAAATTCCATAGCGGAAAAGAGTAAATCAAGAAGTAGCGTGAAATGTGATAATTGGTCAATTAAAAAACGGAAAAATTATATTCAATATAATTTAAGTTTGTGCAAAGGCAGAATGAACTGATGAGTTGAAAACAATGAAATAGGTACCTACGGGACCATATACAACCTAAACAGCGCATTTGCTGACAATTTTATCAAAATCGGATTAAAACTGTGGAAATTAAGGTCATTGCAAGTATTTCACATTGGTGCATGCGCAGTAGCTATTAATGATACAATCGTGTTGAAATTGATATGGGATGATCAAATCATCATCCCCCAAATATCATCCAAATTTGTGCGAGATCGGACGACTAGGGCGTGAAAAAGTGGAGCATAATGGAATTTACGTTTGCGCATGCGCAGATTGAAGTATTGATTTGGCAAAAATGAAACTGACAGGGAACCGTCTACCCCCTATTCCACACATTCCCTGAAAATGTCGTCCAGATCGGATGAAAACTGTGGAAAATAAGCTTGTTACTGGGACTTCATATTGATGCATGCGCGAAAGCTATTAATGATACAACCATGTTGAAATTGATACAAGATGATCAAATTGTGATCCCTCAACTATCATCCAAATTTGAGCGAGATCGGACGACTAGGGCGTGAAAAGATGATACTTGGTAAAATTTACGTTTGCGCATGCGCAGAGTGAGGTCTTTCTAGAACGATGAAACTGATAGGGGACCGTCTACCCCTTAGCCCGCACGTTCTTTGTAAATTTAATCCAAAAACGGATGAAAACTGTGGAAAATAAGCTTGTTACTAGGATTTGCGGACACACGACAGACACACACACAAAGACAGACACGGAACCGAAGTTGTTCAGAATGGTCCAAAATGTTAAATGCGAGTGGAAATTTTGATTTAGGAGACCAAAAATTTGTCCCCCCTAAAGTGAAAACAATGCTTCCGCTACCTTTAGATAGACTCGGAAGTAATAGAGCGTTAAATTGGAATCTACAAGGATACTTCACATGTATCCCCATCTCAAACTACACCATCAACATCTGTTTTACGAATTTTCGAAGGAATTTTGAAATATTTACTACAAAATCTGATCAACAACTCAATTCGTCCCAAACTGAACAGCGTGTGGACGCTTGGAATGGACGACCACTACCGCTTTTAGTCGCTGTGGTTGCCGCTACTGTTGCAGAAGCAGGTAGCCGCTCAATTATACTGCTAGTTAGTGGACGAAAAGTGTATCATTTACTTGAGGCTCAACCGTCGGATTTTTCTCATTGATTTTCATAGTGATTATATTAGTATAGATTTATATTATATATATATATATATATATATATATATATATATATATATATATATATATATATATATATAGTATAGATTATGTAGATATATAGATAGTGGTTAGATATATATTAGTGTAGTGGTGTATTTGTGGATTTGGCTAGACATTGGAAAAAGAAGATTAGGAACGTCGACTAGAGATTGTTAGGGATGAACTGAACCGTCCTTAACCACATCTAGGCGGTCCCTAGTCACGTTTTCTCACAATCTAACAAATCCGAATAGACATTAACGACCTCAAACCCACACAACCTTCCCCGGTATTAATGTGCATTAAACCCCCCGTAAATTAGACATTATATAGAAAACTAACGTTTATATTCTGTAAAATTCATGTTCACATGAAATCATTAGGTACACATTCAAAACCAACAAAGCCAATTAACATTGAAAAGCTACATGACAAGTGGGAGAGGCCACAAATCTGCTATATCTGGTAAAATACTATCGAAGTGGTCCTTCCAGTTGCTGTGGTGGTTTTGCCTCACACGATTTCGCATAAGTAGCTATCGAGGAAGAGCGATGAGTGCCCCACTGTATTTTATTGTTTATTTTGGCATTTGCCCACAAACCTTTAATTGATTGAGGTTTGCGCCGCTTTGTGGATTAACGAAATTTCAAGGGTGCTTAACAGTAAGATGTAGTTCGAGTCTGCGGTCAGTGATTGGTAAGCCCTCGATCCATCTGATATGACGACTGATCCCACTAACATTCTGTCTTGGATGAAAGGGAAATCCAACGGAATACCCATTGCTGGAAGAATAGCCATACCTCTTCCCCTAGGTATGTTAACAGTCAGGTTGGGGCTTCCAACGCTTGGAGGTAACCGCAGAATTGAATCCCCGCAAACTTCGTGCAACAAACAGTAGTTAACCTGTCTTAACATATAGTTTTTTTTAAATTTAATATTTGACATTAGAACATACTATACAGCCATAGTTCTACTTACTGCGTACATGTTACTCGGAATCAACAAGCATGTGGATCATACATGAACTTTACAATTAGACAAAAATTCGCAATTGTAGGAGAAGCACTTCATGTTCTTAAAAAACAATAACTGTTTATAATAAAATGGGTTTGTTAGCACTTTGGTCAACTGGTGAAACATAATTTGACGTTGGGGCAGGTAGTCAGGGTAATCCATTATCAAATGCTGAAGGTCTCCTGAAGGGTATCCGCGGCAGGATGGCATAAGCGCTAATCCGCTGAAGGACGGTGCACGAAAGCGCTAATTTCCGGGGAACATGTATTGTACAAAAGCGCGAAAAATAAGGTGCGAAAGCGCGAAAATCTGGTTGCAATTCAAGGGATAAAATGATTACGAGAATCTTACTAATGTTTTTTATTTGACGAAAAAGGTCAAGTCAGGTCGGTCTCACAAGTCATATCTAGATTAATATTTAATGTTTTTGAAACAGGAGCACCGCTTGATTGTGGATTCCAACTTTTCGGACGTATTCCTTAAGCTTCAAAATTCCTCCTCAAAGGAAGCTTTGTTTTCTATTGATTTACACATACAACCAATGCGTTACTAGAGAAGTGTAACTCCCTTTTTGGAATGCTCTAATTTTATCTCACGGTCCCTAAGTCTTCATGGAAAGCTGATTTATTACGCTAAGTTATCAACTAATATTGCTAAGTAACCTTAATGAACTAATAATGCAAAACCGTTGTTTCAAGTGAGGATGGAAGGATTTGGGGCCATTGGTGGTTTGTTGACAACTGCCACCCCTACCCAAAAGCGCTCGCAACGCCAAGTGTTTGCGCTTATGCAACTGACATCCTGCCGAAAATTCGCGCTTTTTTTCTCGCTTTTGCAACTCAATTTTGACCGTTCCCCAACAGATTAGCGCTTTCATACTCCTCCGGTGTCCGCAGCGTAAACATTGGGGGCTACTTCGTTTGTCGATGTAAAATAAATATTTGTCACAGATACCCGTATTTGCTCTCAGTCGACATATTGTTGTGCAAAAACGTTTGTCTCAATTAATGAGAGAGAACCATGGTTTATTTGGAGGGGGTTGGCTGAATGGATTTGTAGAAATTTCCCTTACGGCCGATTGCGAATTCAGTTCTCCACTTTTCTTAATAGTGTGCATTTATAATGGGATAGATCTCTTCTGTAGGAATTTTAGTTGTTATTAAACGGCCTTCAGCTGCACCTCTCTTTGCTAAGTGGTCCACTTTTTCGTAGTGAGTGATGTTGCGATGAGCTTTTATCCAAAGAAATTTGCACTTTAAGTTTTTAGCGAATTTTTGAAGAAAATTAAGCTATTGCTCTCGCCTCAAAATTTGTAGAATGTGAATTTTAGAAAAAAAAATTAGTGCAGAAATCCGTTTCAGGCTATTCTGAATCATATTCTGAAGTTGAACGCATTTTTTTAATGTATGTATGTATGTGTCATTCCAGACGATAACTGTCCGTAGAATTGTGCTAGAAACTTCAAACAAATTTTTAAATGTTAAGGACACAAAACGAAAGTTCAAGTTCGTTGGCCAGCATGATCGACGGCGATTTTCGGTTGAAATTTTCAAAAATGTAGTCAAAAATTTCAAAATAACCTGTTTTTTGCGATTTGTTGTGCGAAATAATTTTTTCAGCATACTAACATGTGGTATATTCGGAAAATTTCCTATAAGAATATGTATCAAGTTTTCAAAAATTTCAAAGTTGAAAAATCAGTCAAAAATCGAAATAATGCCGTTCGCTAGTGTTGTAAAAATCGGTGATATTTGCATGAAACATTGTCCAAATTCAGATTGAACTACTCTTATGGAAGTATCCCTGTATAACCAATCCTAGAACCATGCTATTTAAAACGTAGGTAGTAAGTGCTTGTTAAAAAAATGAAATTAAAAAAATGTAATTACAACTGATTCTATGTTTGTCTATCAAAATCATAAACTAAAATTTCTCTACACAATCAATAGCGACTGAAATGTCGATTTCTTCAAAAATTCGCTCATGGGGTCATGCTGCATGACTGGACTTTTGTGACTTAGATCCATTAGGATGCTAAGTTTATCTCCTATTAAGTAGTTGGATGCTCGTTCTAGTCTTGTGGATTCTTATGTCTTTTTGAGTCTGAGCAAACTACGACGGTGCGCTCTAGCGAGGTACTTTCTCTAGAATTGCAATATTGAAGTGCCAACTTGATTGCCATTAATCCTGCTGTGTAACTGCTTTCTTCATCTGCCAGCTTATAATATTCATCGTGCTTATGAGTTATGTCAATGAAAGCGCATCCCACTGACTCTCCGTTTTTCGATCCGTCGGTGAATATTATAGTTGGACACGTCCATCTGGTATATATGTATTCATTGAGTACTGCGTTAATATTCAAATCCGCCTCTTGGGGTCGTGAGTGAAAGTATGATACATGGGTCGGTAGAGTCAGTGCTTTATAACTGATGAAGAATTGAGGCCGAATTGGATTTGTATACATCTGTGCTATGTTGGTGTGCTCCTGAATGAAACTGCTGACAATGAGAGGTGAACGAGGTCGATTCCATCTAGTATTAGTTAGAACATCGATTGACAGTGAACTGATTTCATCCAAAACCTTACTGTGCTGAGCCTTGAGTCTTAAAATATACCTATCTTAAAACATAGTTATTTTTCTCTGTTCTAATACGATTGAATGCCATCTGATTAAGTTGTATTATCATGGTAATAGTGACGGAGTTGAAGGGAAAAGGTTTTGTGAAACAATAACGAATGGATAACCCGGAATGGTTGTTGCATATCTTAAAGGCCAGTTTACTCAAAACGCACTTTTGCCAAGTATTCCCGTCTTGCATGGACCTCCTCAGCCGTGAGACGCAAAGGTGACCATAAAGGGTGACTGGCTGGGCGATAACTGAAAAGATCCTACTACAACACTATCTTCAAACGAGAGACACCCTAGCACAGATAGCGCTCTAGATTTACGTTCATCCCCTACAGGCATTTGTACGAAACGATGTGTAACTTCAGGGTCTGTCAACAACCACGGTCTGGCGAATATTTCGAGAGGGAATCGAGAGCTTAAGCGAGATACTACCAGTCATGACATGATGTCGATTTTTACGAATTTTATACGTTAACTAACCAATTTGTCTAGTGACTTGGATATCCATTAGGATCTAGTCATTCGCTTCAAGGACACTGGGCACCAAGTAAGAAATCGTCACGTTGGAAGTAACGAGGGGTAAGAGGGATGAGGATAGAAGAGACCCGTCCGAGATGTTCACGCTTCCCAGGACGTCAGACAGATTGTCCGAAGTGGAAGTTACCTTGTCCGCCGCAGGCCCTTAACGTTGACAAAGCGTCCAGCTTTCGCACGCTGTCACCTGTCTCATTCCAAGGGTAGAATGGGGAACCCCTTCAAAGACATAATACATATATATCTCGAGATCCTTTGCCAGAGATATCAAGCCCGCACTCCGAATGTCCGCCTATTTAAATAACCTGCTTTACACTTTTCACGGTGATTGCGGGAGTTCACCCTTAGAACAAGGTGCTTTAGCGGTCCGAGTTTATTATTTTTCTCACACCCGGAATAACAATTTAATAACTTCCTAAATGTCGCAATATCTTCAAAACATCCCAAAGACATGCCATGGAATTTTAAACAACCTAGATCATTAAGAACAAACAGAAAAATCAACAAAGAAATAGCGCAATTTTTTAAGAAAATTTTTCGCAGGAACTACTATTTTTATTTATCTATTAGCATGGAACTATTTTTTCATTTCTCCATTCCAAAGCTATGCTTTTCTAGAGTAATAATATGCAAGGGCTTCAGGTCATAGGTCTCTAAGCTTGATAAAAATATGAATTTTTCAGAATTTTCAAAGATAAAACTCAACTTTTTGATGAAATTTTCAGGGAATGATTTGTATGGGTACGCAGTTTATTTAATGTAGGTATTCCACGAAATGGAAGACAATTCGTTATAGATAGTATTCTTCGTTATTTCTATTCTTTTCTACCGCTAACCTATCTTTTTCTATACAATTTTTCGTGAGGTTAATCATTGGTATGGGAATATTTTTGCGGTGAGTGTGGGAAAATGTCACGCCTCGCCCCTGTAATCAGTCAGATTTCCCCACACAGGAAATGTTCTTCCCTCGCTGGAAAGAAAGCAGTTTATGAAAAACATCCTATGCAACTTTAGCCACTTTGACAAGAAAATGGGGGCAGGCCAGATCCGAATCGCGATCGCAGAGAACCTGGCGGTATCGAGACAGGTTCCGTCCAATATAGATTAGTTGATGTGTATAGTTTGGTGTTCTGGATGCTCGTAAGCTCGCATCTCAAAATTACATAACATCAAGTAGTCAATCCCTTAGTAAAAATTCAGATTAGTTGAACATACCGCCAGGTTCGCTGCTATCGCGATTAGAATCCGGCCTACCCCCATTGTCCAGTGCCACTTTGCAAATAAAGACAGCTGAGTTTTATGCATGCTTATAAATGAACTTTAAACACTCGTCATGGTATAATATCATAGCACTTGAGTAGTAACCTAGAGGGAGTGCGTAAAATGATGACGATTGGGAGCCTGTTTAAACGAAGTATAATACTTGTCTTTAAATAACCTTAGCTATAGTAACTACTGTTAATATGAAGCCTTCGGCATGTACAGAATCTCCGTCTATTAAAATGACCTGCTTTCCACTTTTCAGAGTGGATTCAACGAAACGCAAATGTATTGGTGTATAGATCCTAAAAGCTGAGATAATACGCGGTTCGATTTTCGTTGCCAAATCCTCTAACCAGTATAGATATCAAACAAACAGTCAAAAACCACCACCTCTGGCTCAATGGACGAGATCAATGGAAAAAATTAACGAATGGGCATTCTGAATTGATTTATTTTGTTTCCAGATAATTCAAGGCAGGGGGGCGTTTTATTAAAAAGGGTATAGGCCGTAAAGCTTTCGCTTAGGTGAACAAGCTTTGATAACTTGATTTTACAGTGAGACCTTTACTGTCATCCGAGGATAAATATGAGGAGTCAAACACGTGTCAAATTCAACCATAATAAACACAACCATACTTTGGCTAAGTTGTTGATTATTAGAATGACTCCAATATGACAGTGTTGGCCGTCTATGGTAGGTGAGACGGTTCACGATTCGGTCCTGCTGAAATTTCATCGTGTGTTACTGTTGTCTTACTTCATAAATAAACTCTTCAAAATATAACGCAAAGATTTATTATTCCTTTATTAGATAGCCTTCAGAGATCTCATCAAAACTTGGTGCTTCACGCCTCTCAAAAGGGTTCAAACTGTCACAGCTCCAGGGCCCCGAAATTTTAGGCTTTTTAATAAATGTCGAAAATTTTAGAAAAAAGTAGTTGAAAAGAGCGCAATAATTAGGGATTTCGGAATAAATAAAGTATCCAATGTGAGGATGAAAGGTTAAACTCGTATATTATGTTCACATAATTCACATAGGTACTATAACTGTATTGGTAGACCTATGCAAACATATTATGGTCACCATGTCTTCCATCTCCAATTACTGATAATCATAAAAGGAGAAACAACCGTAACGCTTTTTCTTAACGCTTTTTTCGTTTATGTGCCAAAGTAAAGACATAAATTTCTCCCTTGATGGGAAAAACAAAAGATCATGGATATGTCTAGTACCTACTGCTTACCAGTTGGTTCCTACTACTCAATTGTATACCAACCATGTAGTGCCTTCTTTTCACAAGATTATTCCATTATGGTTACAAAACAATATTAGTTTTTAACTTAGAGTAATAAATCAGCATTCCTTGACACTACAATGGCTTAGAGGTCATGAAATGTCGTGATAAAATGAGAGCATTCCAAAAAGTGGCGAACGATTTTCCTACTCTGAAAACTATGGGAGTTACTCTTCCCTAGTAACGCCTTGGTTGTACGTGAAAAACAATAGAAAATGTGCCGGTCGGGAAAAAAAGTGTCGGTCGGGAAAAATAGGAACATAGGAGTTTTTAGTGAGTACTTAATATCTTGAATCAAAAAACCTAAACTTATTTCTGTTCTAGAACCAAAAATTTCAACCATGTATCATGTTTTCTCCTCGATATTGATTCGAAATTCTATGAAAACATCAGAAATTAACAAGCGGTTGCAATCATGTTCACAATATCAATTATTGAGAATGATCACCTGTGTGTAAACAATTATTTATATAACCATGCTCATAACTCAGTTTGTTGGACACGCACTTCGCCGTAGTTAACATAATATTGTTGGATAAATCGAGAGCTTTCAAACGAATGGTCAACGAATTTTGTGGGATGAAAAACGACGAAGTACCATTTCCCTAGCAACGACTCGGTTGTAGGCGGAAATCACTGTTGTATGTTTCGTGCGCGGAAAAAAATTGACTCGCAAAAATTGCTAGGACCCCAGGGCTAAAACATGATACATGTTAAAAATTGTCGCGAAAAATTCCTTGACCCCCAGCAAAAAGACACCTCCATGTCAAAATTCCTGGACCCCCAGCCAAAAGACATATCCATGTCAAAAACTGTCAACACTGAGCTGTCTACAAGACCATCAGGAGTAATTTTAACCAACTTGCAGATCTAAGTGCGTGTGAAACCCTATGTCAAAAGCAAGCATTTCAATTTCTCCCTTGATGGGAAAAACAAAAGATCATGGAAATGTCTAGTACCTACTGCTTACCAGTTGGTACCTACTACTCAATTGCATACCAACCATGTAGTGCCTTCTTATCACAAGATTATTCCATTATGGTTACAAAACAATATTAGTTAATAACTTGGAGTAATAAATCAGCATTCCTTGACACTGCAATGGCTTAGAGGTCATGAAATGTCGTGGTAAAATGAGAGCATTCCAAAAAGTGGCGAACGATTTTCCTACTCTGAAAACTATGGGAGTTACTCTTCCCTAGTAACGCCTTGGTTGTACGTGAAAATCAATAGAAAATGTGCCGGTCGGGAAAAAAAGTGTCGGTCGGGAAAAAAAAGTGTCGGTCGGGAAGAAAAAGTGTCGCAAAAAATTCCTTGACCCCCAGCCAAAAGACATATCCATGTCAAAAGTGTCGGTCGGGAAAAAAAAGTGTCGCGAAAAATTCCTTGACCCCCAGCCAAAAGACATATCCATGTCAAAAGTGTCGGTCGGGAAAAAAAAGTGTCTCGAAAATTCCTTGACCCCCAGCCAAAAGACATATCCATGTCAAAAGTGTCGGTCGGGAAAAAAAAGTGTCGCGAAAAATTCCTTGACCCCCAGCCAAAAGACATATCCATGTCAAAAGTGTCGGTCGGGAAAAAAAAGTGTCTCGAAAATTCCTTGACCCCCAGCCAAAAGACATATCCATGTCAAAAGTGTCGGTCGGGAAAAAAAAGTGTCGCGAAAAATTCCTTGACCCCCAGCCAAAAGACATATCCATGTAAAAAAAAAAAAAAACGGAAAACGAAAGAAATTAGCCCCAGTGGCTCCTCAGCTGATGAGTATCCGTCATAACTCGTAATTGTTTTCGGGGTGTCCCAAAGGAGCTGCATTTAAATGTCAGCAGCTTAAGTAAATAAGAAAAAAAATTATCCTTAGAGGTTACGAAGCTAGTCAGAGTCGATCCATTCTTTGTTATTGAATTCTAGATTTCCAAAAGGGGCTCCATTTCGGGTTTCATCTCCTTAAGTCGATTAAGAAAAAAAAAAAATAGGCATAAAGGTTCCTCAGCTGATTATCGTATTACGTGTACTGATATTGAATTCTAGATATCGCAAAAGAGTTCCATTTCAAACTGCAGATTCATAGGTTGTTATCAATATGCCTGCGTAGATAATTAGGTATAGGCACTTGGAGAGAGAAAATTAATGCAATTTATTAATACATCTACACTTTACTAGTCCGCCTGATCTAAGTATAACGACATTCAAGTAAGTAGGTACCTACCAACCAAAAATTTATGAGATTAAATAACGCTTCACAAGTCCATCCGCACGGGCAATAGTTAATAAACTTGATTTCGCGAAGTACCTAAGAATTTCATAGGAATTATATCAGCTGTTAATTCCTTTGGCATTATATCAGCCGATACTTACTAGTCAAGTTCTATAAATTCCAATCCTACTCTCTAGAGATCATTGATAGAATTTATAGATTGATTAGGTAATCAATAGATTCGCTATAGCAGGAAATTAATAAAATGAAGTAAAAACGGCTAAAAATGGTTGAATTTGTATTTTCTAGCAGAATTTGAGTCAAAAGAAGTTTATCAACGTTCAACTACAAATATAATAATTTTAAGCACAAATTTATGCTTAAAGATGTACTTAAATTTCATTCATATTCGCAAAAAAAATTGGACAAAGCTGCACACTAAAAAGCTATAAATCCATTATTTAGAACGATTTTTTTTCCATAAATTCGGAAGTTAACCATTTATTTTTACTCAAATTACTTTCAAAACAATTTATGAAAATTCGCTCATACAATCATGCTGCATGACTGTTTTTTTTTTTTTTTTTTTTTTTTCGAACTCTCGCACGAACAAAGCTTTTCTACCTTCGGTAATGTGGAGCAAAATCCTCGGAAATAATACCAAAATTTCCACTTACATTGCATACTATTTTATACAGTTTTTGTTTAGCGTCTGCATATCCGTGTACATGTCTGCTAATCCTTGTTCCTAACGGGCAAAACATACTATATCGCGGTCCGCATTTATTGAAACTTTCTCGGATTGTTCATATTAGGTTCAGATGGCCCCATATGACTTTCATCGATGCCAGCTAGAGATGTCAGATCGATAATTGAGATTGAAACGCACATGAATAATTCATTCCATAATTATTATTCTCCAAAAAAAAGTTCCGCTCACGCCAGCTCTGAAATAGTCCATAATGAAATCATTCCCGTTTGTCAAATGATATGAAGTTAGTCACTCGGAGAGAGGTTATATGAATTTTCCAGCTTCCGAGAAAAACTGTGCCAAATGGACAGGGCAACAGGTCAGTGTAGTAGGTGCCGGAATCCTAAAGGGGCCTCCGAGATAAGAGGAATCATTGAATTTTTTTTTCCGGCGAAAGACGAAATATATGACCTAAAGATTACCGTAGGCACGATAAGATCGGAAATTTATGGGATTTTCCTTTTCTTTTTCTATTTGTTAATTTCAAGAGATAGTTACTTTAATGGTATGGTAAATGGTCCCCAGTTGGCTTCGGGTAAAAACGCTGCAAATAATTACAAAAATAGTATAATATTTCAATACGAAATAGCTTCTCTGTATAGATCAACAGCCTATACATTAACTTGAGATACTGCCGTTAACAATCATCTTTTTATTTTACCCATCGTGTTTAAGCACATATGCATGGAAAGTTTATGAGAAAATCAAAAAGATCACCCCAAATATGATTAAGATCATTCTTCTCTTACTCCCTAATGTTGCATTGCGATTCTCATTCGTGTTAATGATATTGCTTCCAAGTCTCCAAGGCAGCGGAAGCTTTGCTTTCACTTTCGAAAAGAAAAAAAAATTATTGTACTCCAAAATCAAAATTTCCACTCGCATTTTGCGTTTCATGACCTCCTGAACAAATTTGGTTTTGTGTCTGCCTCTCCGTCCGTCTGACTGTCCACATTTCCTTGTAATAGCCATAACTTCCACAATTTCGATTGGATTTTAATGCGATTTTCATTAATGTTGTGGGTTTAGCTCTACATGGTCCCATATCAGTTTCATTATGATTGAATCAGCGGTACGCCCTGCGCATGCGCGAACGTGATTTTCTTGGTACACTCATGTCTGTCAATATTGAAGAGATTTTGGTCAGATTTTCAGGGATGATGCGGGAAAGGTCCCTTACGACATTTATCATGACTAAATCTGCGGTACGCTGTGCCTGTCTGTCTGTCTATATTGTCTTGCCACAGCCATAACTTCCATAATTTCAATTGGATTTCAATGAAATTTTCAGGGATAGTGTGGATTTAGTCCTAGATGGTTTCCTATTTCATCATGATTGAATCAGCGGTACGCTCAGCGCATGCGTGAACGTAATTTTGTTGTGACAGTCATAAGTCCATCATTGTTGAACACATTTCAGTCGGGTTTTAATTTTTGGTTGCCCAGCACTATATCGTCATGATAATGATAAACCGGTCATTTCTGAACATTTAATGGTGACATACTGTGAAGGCCACAAGGAAGCTTCTGTGCCATATCCTTGGCAGTGTATTTTTTTCTTCCAACACTTTTCTTCAATGGCGTGAACGGTTGATCTTACTTTGCTCTGGTGAGTGCTATTTAATTCATCGTAGTGGTATCTTCCCTAATCAACCAACCAAACTACTCTAATATATCAAAAGTTTTTTAAATACCTATAGAGCTTGCTTGTAAAGTTTTCTCTACACTCAAGAGTTACATTTGATGTGAGTACAGTTGAAAGCTGTTTCCCAACAGTCTTAGGTTTGTTCGCTGAGGCGATTGGCAGTGACTTGCAAACCATTTCAAACTCGTTGGAGACTAGTCAAGTGCGCATGTGTCACTTCAGCCAACTTACAAGTTGATTTCAAACCGGTTGGAGATTAGAGTATATCCATTTTATAACTGAATGTTTGGGCAAAATACTCAGAGGCGTGAAATAGTGGCGAAAACAAGGGCTAAAATTCGAGTCATTTCATTGGCTGCTGTGAGTTTGGAATGGAGGGGGCAAACACTAAGGAAGTGGTCAGCTACAAAAGCTCTGACCGATTTGATGATCCGCATCGGGTTGGAAATCAGTTGGGAAAACTCGTGGCAGTTTTCTGAGGGTGGGGGGAGATCTGATGATCAGAGAACACAGCGAACACCTCAAGTGGTTTGCAAACTTGTTTTCGTCACCTCAGCGAAAAAACCTCCTATCATTTGACTGTGGGCTCCAGGGGCACCCAAATTTCGTTAAAACTGCAATAGCAGCCACACAATTTTTCCACGTGGCGATTCACTGAATTTCCCCATCAATAACTAACAATAATTATTGCCGAAGTATTCAGTTAATTAGTTTGAATGAGATTGATAGGGGTGACAGGGGGAACTAATTCAAGTAGAAAGAGAAAGTACCTAGGATAACCGCTAGATAACGCAAGAGTGTGATAACGGTCGAAGAGGAACGTGGCAGAAAGGAATCTATTATTAGTTCATGTTTCGACGGATTAAGAAAACTTTCAACGAGTGTTTTCTTTCATTTTTCCGAGTGTAGGAAGTATTATTTTGAGTGTATAACATCTGTTAGGGAGTGTCAACGGATAACCACTCAAGGTATGGTAAAATAAATACCTACAGGTATCTGCGAAGTAAATTATACCTCCGAGCTGTAACCAAATGAGTAAATCACTATATATTAGGTGTATATCAGGATGTGTTTTTCCCAATTGTCCTCAACACATTATCGTCCGTATTAAGTATTAGAGTCTGGGCTGGCGAAACTAACATACATACTGCATTACTATTACGAAATTGAATGTCTGCTGTTACAAATAAATTGAATCACCTGCACTAGAATAATAATTTGTTGGTCCGCTCCCGTCTAAATAGAAGGAAGAGGTAACAAATTGAATCGGTACGTGTTTTATCCACATTTCGGCCAGTTTTCAGTAGACTAGAACGGAATAAGCGAGAAGCAAATTATTGGGGCTCAGGAATTTACCATGCGTTAAAATCCACCCGACATCATCGGAATTGATTCCAAGGTTGGTAGGATGCGATTTATCAATAACATACAGCATCAGACGGCGCCTTATAACCAGAAAATCAAAAGGCGGTTAGTTCATACCTTTGACCAACTCTAATCCGAATACGTTTACAGACGCTATTTCACCTCAATCCAGGCCTCTGCAGTCTAAACACAGCCTTTTGTCAGTGGATGGTTAATAAATCTTAATTACATTACACAATTCCCATTTTCATTTCCGCCTCTAGGAAGCGTCGTCGCGCACCGGTTAAATTAGGCGTAATGAATGACGATGAATAATGACGGTTTAATGGACGTCAACGACCCAGAACCATTCACCTTCATTACCACCGTCCGGCAATCTTGGTAACCGCTGCATATTTACAATTTTATGAGGGGCCTACAACATTCAACATGATTCATCACTTTGAACACGCCAACTTGTAATTTGAACGTTTCGCCTGCTAACTAGAATAATTAATTATGAATATTTTGAAAATTTATTTAAATCATCTCGTCCGAGGCTTTACAATATTTTCCCCAAATCCCCACCTTTAAAAATTCCAATTCTGAAAGCATTTATTATAAAATATTGATTGATTGATAGAAAAAAATATGAATTACCATAACTAATAAAGCAAAACATCAAAACTGATTAGTGCAATTGGTGTTTTTGGTAGCTAATGTTTGCATTAGTATGTATTAGCAAATATTGATTTTGAGTACGCCAACTAGTAATTTGAACATTCTGCATTAATAATTGGAAAAGTTGATTATATAAATCGTCTTCTATTTATTTTAAAAAACGGACGGTAGACCTACGGTTTTACAGTCAGATCATTTAATGATGATTAATTTTATCATTTAATAATGATTAACAGGACGTTTTCATTGATTTTCACGTACAACCAAGGGACGTATGACTCCCTTAGTTTTCATCGTTCTCAACTTTTTGGAATGCTCTCATTTTAGCACAACATCTTATGATCCATAAGCCTCAATAGTGTCAAGGAAACATGATGAGTTATAAACAAGCATTGCTAAGTAACCATAATGGACTAATAATGTGTAAATTTGATCACGGTTCTACAGTCAGATCATTTAATAATGATTACTTTTAGTACATTATGCTTCCTTAGCAATATTCGTTTATAACTTAGCGAAATAAATCAGTTTCCTTGACACTACAGAGGCTTAGGGATCATGAGATGTTGTGATAAAATGAGAGCATTCCAAAAAGTGGCGAACAGTTTTCCTCCTGTGAAAACTAAGGGACTTACACTTCCCTAGTAAAGCATTGGTTGTACGTGAAATTCAATAGAAAAACAATTTTTTCGCCGTGACTGTGAATTCGTGCGTGGTCAGGGCTAATATATATATATATATATATATATTATGCTGAACACGCCCGCATATGGGTCCTGGGTAGCCTCACTCCGCCTGGACTGAACGTACGGGGCTGATTCCCCCCAAAAGCCATCTCATTTTTTTTTAAATTAATTCATTTCAGGCCTCTTGTTAAATTTCAATCTCTAACTCAAAAGCTTCTATCAAAAATCTAAACCATCTCAACTCTAAATTTTCCCACATTTTTTGCTCATATCGTACCTCCGAGAAAGTAGTGATGTTTACCAGCGTGACCATCATGGAGACTGCATCATGGACACTCCACTGCATTAAGCAACATGCCACAAATTGCTAAGAAGATGAGTTTCACCCAGATCCCAACAGTCTTGATAACGCAAAATGCGAAACGTTGATAAAAATGTTTTTGAAATTTATGAATTCCTTTGTGAATAGTTTGTGTCCAATTTAAGTCTATATATATATATATATATATATATATATATATACTATGCGGCACCTCGCAATGTTAATTCACGAACGAAGGGAGTCTTTACATTGACTCGGCTACCGTTAATTTGTCAGCGTGCGTGTGTGTCGCTATGCCATAATAGAGGCCGCAATTTTGGAGCAATCAACTTTAAATTTGGTAGGTAGATTCTTTAAACATTCGTAACCAGCTGTATAGTTTTTGGTAGGAATTCTACGAAAGGAACTTGTCGTTAAATCCACGGAAATTCTAGTTTGGTTTTGTTTTCAATTGCTTTCGCCGCACAGAATCTATTGAAACCATTATAATGGCATTAAAAATCGTCATCGACGACAATAGTGACGTCGACCATTGCCAATTCATCAAAAATCAAGTTTGATAGCGAAAATTTGTGCATTACTTCGAACTTCGCGAGGCACCTGGTCAGCGGACCCACTAATAGTATTTTATGCATACCAATATATAAATTGATTTGTTATATGAGTTTATTATATATACGTACTATGTGTGGGTACCTATTATTTTGTGCATATTTGATACAATATCTCAACGTAATGTAATCAGTTGATCACAAGCGGGGAGTTCAGGTGGGTCCCACGAGATCGGTCTCATTACAGGAGTCCCATCTCAATCCCGCTCAACTGCATAGTGTCCATAGATAAGACACCTTTGTGCTTGGGGGCAATGCTATTTACTTATCTGCGATGAAGTTTCCCTGAGATAGAAGCCTGCCTAGCTCTACTGGCGTGGCTCAGATAATACCATATCTATCCGGTCTAGGCCTGCAGCAATAGCACGCTATCTCCATTCCACTCAAGAAGACCACGTTGTTTCATTACTCAATCCAGATTAGGTTTTGCTTTCTCATTACTAAAGATAAAGAAATACAGGGTGTTTCACACTTGGTGTAACAAAAATATAGGGTAAAACTAGACAGAAAATGGAGTAGAATGACGCTAACCGCACTTTTAGATCTCAATCCATTTCCGAGATACGATTTTTGGTTTATTATTTCCAATAATAAGCCTATGTGATCGTGTAGCAAAAAAATTTTATAACCCCCCCCCCCTCAAACTTTGTCACTTAACGTTTTAAGGTGTGTAGAATCCAAATTTGAAATATCCGTCCGCCGTCCGCCGTCCGGGCCATAAAAGGCCTAAGAATTGACTTTAAAAACCCGTTCTTTCGCACATAGACTCCATTCGGGGTCTAGTTGGTCCTAACGTTTAACCAACCCGATCGCTTTACTCGCATAGATGCTATGGGCCAAAAACGGGCGAAAAAGTGTCTTTTTCGAGGCATTGAGTGTTAGACTTACGCAAGCACGCCTGGCACGCTTGGCAGGGGGTCACGGTGGGTGGTGAGGGGGGTGAGCGGGGGGAGGAGTGAGAGTTGGCGCCGCGGCACCTTGCGGTGGCTGGAATGACCAGGGACGTAGCAGAGGGGTGTAGGAGAATGGAAATTTATTACTTTTAATATAATATATATAATATATAATACACCGCGGCACCATGAGGTGGGTACAGCGTTCCTTCGAGGCATGAATATATGTTTTTTTCTAGGTCATATTTGTGTGTTAATACCAATGCTTTTCCTACGCATATTTAATAACATATCCTCTCGACTTTTCGTACGTACTTAGATAATGATATTATTAAGGCAATAACTATTTGAATAGATAGGAGCTCAAATCGATCAATATAAACATGCGTATATAATTATAGAAGTATAGGTTGTGGCAACTCGAAATAGGACACGCCGAGGAGTCTGGACGGGCCTTATGACGTACGCAAGCCAAGTAAAACTACGATCAAACTCAATTGAAAAAATAATAAACATTTGTGAAATAATTTGCAGCGGTTTTAAAGTTTTTTGAGAAAACCACGTTTTTTGCCATGAAAACTCACGACCTTCCACTTTAAAACAACTTTTTTTTTAACTTTTGACCACATTTTCGGATTCAGTGTTCAATTTTCTATTAATATAGTGCACATTTATAATCAAAACGAGCCCCTAAGGGCCGCCATTGCAGCTCAAACATTGAAAACTGGAAAAAATCAAGTTTCTCCAAAATGTGCTGGAAGCTGTCAAATTTCAGGATACCTTACAGTTTAATCAGCTCTTTGATGGTGTGGTCGACTTTGCGATTCCTTCTCGGTTTCATGGAGAAATTCTTGTTTTTCGAAAAAACAGTAGGCACCTACAAATACGAGTAATAACCAGAAATTTAACAAAGGGATTCTCAATTTTCTTGTGTTTGCCGTTGTAGCAATATGATTCAGATTGATAATTTCAAGAATATCAGAGCGAAATGAAATCATTTTTGTAAGTCTGAGATCGTTTTACTGAATTTTGGAACAAAATTAATGGATGTCACCAAACGAATGTGCAAACATAGTAGTAAATAGTAATCGCAAACAGAATTTAGTCTTCTTTGAAATGAGCAAAACTGAAATGGAATTAGAAGTAAGTAAAATGTAAAAATAAAACGTTTACATCAGACGAATTCGATGAAGAGAGTGGCTGTTGTCACGTGTTGTGGCACGTACACATAAATTACATCCGCGTATTCCTCACAAGTTAACAATGCTGCCATGACTTAAAGGAAAATAAACATGTTATTGTGAGCAAAATTCTATCGACTATTATCCTAAGGTTCAACACAACAGAAAATGTGATTGGTAACCGATTCTAGTGATATTCATTTCTGGACTTTAGCTTGATTTGACAACTGAATCACTGAGCGCCTGGTGAAGACCTCCCTTCCCAGTGTGAGATAACTGGAGCACAAAATAGAAAAATCATTAATAAAAACTACTTTTCAAAAGAGATTGCACTTGGTATCCAACTTGTTCGGATAAAATCTTCTTCAATCTAAAAATGGCTAAATTATCTCTTTCACACCCATTATTAAAACTCATTTATTAAACCACCAAGCTCAAATTTTTGGACTAATTAGAGATGCAGTGCAAAAGCGCAAAGAAGCCCAGAAGGTCTTGTTAGATACAACACTGTGTAAGTTTTCGGGGGACAGACAGAGAGCTATCAGGCGGGCGATCCAGGACGTTTCTAAGGTGAAGTCATCAGGTTGGTTGTCAGCTGTGCCATTGGTCAAACATCATTTTGATCTTTCGGCTGATGAGTTCAGAGATGCACTAGCAGTAAGATACATGCGAATTCCGGTCGACATGCCAAGGTCTTGTGACGGTTGTGGACATGGTGCATTCTCATTGCGCCATGCACTCAGTTGCAAAACAGGAGGCCTAATCTCAAGACGCCACAATGAATTAAGAGACATCCTTGGTGAGTTGATGAACACAGCATGGGGAAATTGCGTGAAGGAACCATTGATTCTTCCACCCACAGCAACTAACTCGGCTTTAAGAGGGGACCTGGCTTGTCGAGGAGTGTGGGAACCGCAGAGGGAAGCGTTGTTTGACGTCCGTGTCGTAGACACAGACGCTCCCTCTTACGTTCCCCGCTCAGTACAAGCAGTCCTTAAATCAGCAGAAGAAGAGAAGAAGAGGAAATACCTTCCCGCATGCGAACAGCGCCATTGCACGTTCACTCCTCTAGTGTGCTCAGTTGATGGAGTGTTTGCACCACAAATGGACCGATTTGTAGATGTGCTGTCGGAAAAACTGTCTGACAGATGGAAACGGCCCTATGGAATTGTTAAGGGTTGGCTCCGAGCTCGTCTCGAATTTGCCATCCAGCGGGCATCATCAATGTGCCTAAGAGGGGCGCTACAGAAGTGGAGAAACGTCGATGAGCTTGTTGGATTCTCCGAAGGTGCAGCATTGCCCCTCGGATTTACTAGGAGCGGTCATCAGTAATAAGGACATAGAATAAAGAAATCCGTCATCCATCTGCCCACTATGTGGACCAGGAACATATCGGAGAACTTTTAACCGTAAATCATAAAAATAATAAAAAGTTATAAATGAGAATGGTTTATAGATTTCCAATGGGTTATAGATTTTCAATAAACATTCGTACGTTCCGAGTAATAGGTCCACCGTTCAAAAAATAATTGCTACAATCGATTTACGTTAGAAATTAATGTTATATGGATTTTGTCCCACTCTCAACATGGGTGTTCCCTCTGCATTATCCTATGAACTGCCTCAATTGGCGAATACGAGTATGTTGATCGTGTGATTCAGGTCTTTATATTACGATAATACAATCACATCATTGGAATTGAAATTGAAAACGGCTCCATCTAATAATCATGAAAAAAGAGTTTCTTCAATTTTCTCCCCTCATCTTGCTAATCTCAGGGAATTGTTCCTTTTGAAAAAACTCCTTTCCCTTTTTTCCTTTTCGCGCCGTCACCTCTCCTGATGAGGAGCTCTCACCCACCTAATTTTTCTGCTTGAATTCCTCACCTTAATTACAGTTTATTGTCATCAAGGCCTAGGGCGCCGGAAAACTGGATTACGTTTTTAAATTATTCGTCAACCCAAGGGAGGCTGGTGGATGCTTTAACTAATTTTCTTTTCTTGAAAGATCTTTTGTTACTTTTCTCGGGATTGGTGGGTACCAACTCAACCATTGTCATTTGATTTCGTGGAAGCACTAAGGTTAATTGAAAATGGTCTTCTGCGTTCTGGAGAATCACTTAGGTACGTACTTATTATGCACTTGTATAATATCCTGTGAAACTGAGATCTGAGATATTATTTATGATAAAGCTGAAAACCTTGGCATCTTCGATTTACGATAAAAATGAATAAATAAAACTTCTGGTGAGAGGCTTTATAAATAAGTGTTTGTGATGTATTCTACTAGCAAAGATTCTATTCTTCTTTTTTGGGTGCCTACTCTCGACGTATGTTGGTGATCATAACCATCATCAACCGCTCAGGATCATACGATCATGCTGTAAGAATGGAACTTTTTTAAATTCCAAAAATTGTAGCAACATTAAAAAGAAAGGAAAATAAAAAATAAAACTAAGAAATTCTTGCTAATCAAATAATCATGAGTAATTAAAATGAAATATGTTATTGAAATTTAGAAAGTTAATTGTTCTAATTCTTATTTGATTGTGAGAGTTTTTGTTCTGGTCATAAAGCACTGGATATTTTCGAACTCCTTCAATTAGATCCCCCGCTTTTATATTAGACGTATTTTTCAAAATGGTTAAAGCAAAATATAAAAAATCACAAAAGCAAAGCACTGAAAAAAATGAAGCGCAAAACACTTACTCAATCGTGTCTTGCACTCGTCCCGCAGCCGGAAAACGAATAGTGTGCAGTACTGGAGCATGATCGGAAGTGAACTCGGAATCCGTGGGAGTCGGACTGGACATGAGAGGGAGAAGTGTGGACAACAGCGTTAAAAGACTACAACTATTCCCCTCTCAGACACTCCGTCCGATTGTACGATAAAAGTCGGATCGGAAACTGGATTATAGGTGTGGCCCGGTCCACGAGAAAGGACGTCTGACCACTTGAGTTGCAGGACGGCACGTGCATTCTACTGATCGAAGACTGAAGGTTGAATGGATATTGAAGAGAAGAAGAAAAAATGCATATGAAGGAAACCTCCTAGTCAGCCTCCAGGATGCAATGATTCATTTGGATGAGAAAAAAAACGAAAATTGGGGACATTTATGGATAATTGTATCTGACCAATTCTACAGAACTTCAACTTTGACCTTCAATTTTCGTGTTTACTGACAAAACAAACAATCGAGATGAATCATTATACTGACGAGCTTTAGTAGCGGTAGAAAAATAATGCAAAAAATCCCACAAGGGCGGTGTTTGAACTGAGTGAAACTCGTGTGCAAGCTGATCTCATTGAAGTTGGTTCCGACCCAGACTAGAATAGCAAATAGCTTCTTTTGAGATTCAGCTTGGATCCCAATAAATCCTTGACTCGGTGGGTTTTCGTAGTGAAGAAACAGCCCTGTGAACGACTGGTCGACGTGCAAAGCAAATCGTTGTGAATTAAAATCGATGATGGCGCCAGAATCGCTCGAATCCCGTTCACATTAATTTTATAATGCTATTTGGGCAGGAAAACACGATAAATACCAGTCATATGAACAAAGTGCTATACATGTGGACTAAGTACTGTGAATTAAGATGGTAACATTCGATAACGCATGCAGATCCGTTTTTGAAAAACTTCCAACTTGAATAATTGTATTAATAACATATATAAGTATGGATATAATTTGAAATTATATTAATATTCTTTCACCGAGCCACTTCCGAAAATTGGGTAGCGGAAAAGTGCGTTCTAATTTACACTGTTTTCATTGATGTATAACATTTGCTGCGATGTTCCACATTCTGAAGAATGGCTACGTTGGGTATCGCTGATGGGTACTCCATCAATCATCATTTTCTCACGCCCTGGTCGTCCGATCTCGTTCAAATTTGAGTGATAGTTGGGAAATGACGCTTTTAGCATCGCATATCTATTTCAACATGATTGTATCGTTAATAGCTACTGCGCATGAGCCAATGTGAAATCCTTGTAACAAGCTTATTTTCCACATTTTGCATCCGATTTGGATGACATTTTCAGGGAATGGGTGGGCTACGATGTTAACGGTCTCCTTTAAGTTTCATGGTTCCTGGCTCTATGCATCACTCTGCGCAAGTGCAAACGTAAATTCTACCAAGTATCATTAATCATTAATATTCCTTCACCGACCCCCTTCCGAAAATTGGGTGGCGGAAAAATTCGTTGTAATTTCCACTCTTTTCATTGACGTATAACATTTGCTGCGATGCTCCACATTCTGAAGAATGGCTACGTTGGGTATAGCTGATGGGTACTCCATCAAGCATCATTTGCTCACGCCCTGGTCGTCCGATCTCGTTCAATTTTGAATGATAGTTGGGGAATGACGCTTTTAGCCTCTCATATCTGTTTCAACGTGCTTGTATCGTTAATAGCTACTGCGCATGCGCCTATGTGATATCCTTGTAACAAGCTTATTTTCCACATTTTGCATCCGATTTGGATATCATTTTGGAATGGGTGGGCTAGGGTGTAGATGGTCCCCTATCAGTTTCATTGTTGCCGAATCAATACATCACTCTACGTATGTGCGAAAGTATATTCCATTATGCCCTTTTTTCACACCCTAGTCGTTCGATTTCGTTTAAATTTGGATGATAGTTGGGAGAAGACGATTTGATCACCCCATATCAATTTCAACATGATTGTATCATTAATAGCTACTGCACATCCTCCAATCAGATATACTGGTAACGACCTTAAGTTCCACAGTTTTCATCTGATTTTGACGAAATGGTAGCGGGTTAGGTTGTAGATGGTCCCGTACCTATTTCATTGTTCCAGGTAATCAGTTCATTGTGTATATGCGCGAACGTAAATTATAATGAGAATAATTTTTTCGTTTTTTAATTTACCAAATATGACGTTTTGCGCTACTTCTCGATTTACTCTCTTCCGCTATGGAATTTTTCAAGCTCATTTGAAACTTTTCAATGATCTATACATTCATGATACTTGAACAAGGAAGCTAAGTGCCACACACACCCAACGTGGCAGACTTTTTTTCTTCTATAAATCGCATTATTTCGAACAACTTGGTTTGCCATATTTGTAGATAACAATCTTTGTGGACTCAAAGTGCTAAAATTTTAAATCAATTTAACATGATATAAATACGATAGTTTACTAAAATTCGCTCATGAGATCATGCTGCATGAGTGGAACTTTTCCATTTATAAGACTTGTGAATTAATCATACTTAGTAAGATCCGTCCGTGCACATAGTTGAGGAAGGCCCACAAACGTATTCAGTGACATAGGTGCTTCATGGTTTAATTATCAGTGATTAATATTTTATTATAATTTCTATTATATTTTTTTCTGATTTTTTTCCTTTTAATGTTATTATTATTATTATTATTTATTTATTTTTTATTTTTTAAATTGCCTATAAAACTGCATTATACAAAGTAATAAACTGCATAAACACAAGCTTTTACTGTTTGATTGCATAAACTTAATAGTTACCCCTAATAATGCAATGTACACAATGTTAGTACAAACAGGTTAGAATAGTGTTTTTGACGTGAGCATTAGGTGAATATCGACGTCCAGCTTTAACTAGGGGGCAAACTAAAGCCCGCTAATTGGTAGGGGTTCTGTAATCAATCGGTAAGCCATTCTTGTCACGGAAGGCGCGAAATCCCAATTAGTTAGTCACTGGCCGGGGGCGGTGTCCGATCAAGAGGGGGGCAAATCCGATGACGAATTAGTTGAAGATTATCTCGGAACCGTTTACGGAAGTTTGACGAGGTTTGGGGAGATAGTTGGGAACTGGGCTTAATCGGACACGTAACAGGCAGTGACTGGCAGGTCAGACTCAGTGTAGGGTGAGGCCGGCTTTATTTTGTGGAGTAAAATGTTTTGAAGTTACTCTTATGTTCTCTCCTCACTTTGATACGCATCGTTTCTTAAGATAGCTCTAAATTATTTACAAGAGGTTATCACATGGAGGTCGACACACTGTGGAGCTTAATCCAAATAACCTGCTAAAGTGCTAATTCTAAATTTAAATAAATAAAATAATAAAAGGCTAAAACTTGGAACATGCTTTCTTCCCGCTAATAACAGTAAGACTGATATGTAAATGTATGTAACTTACGAAACTTTATAGCGCTTATGATGACTCACTACTACCCCCTTTCAACCCGGCTGGGACATATACGTCCCAAGCAGTGCCTAACCTGGTGGGACAAAATTACCTACTGTTTCGATTTCTGTGATTCGCGTGAGTTGTTGCTTCCCCAAGCACCGAAAGGGTTATTAAAAGGAGAAGTAATGTAACTGGCCTGAAAGAAGATTTTTTCAATCTCACCTACAAAATTACCTGGACCAATGTAATCATTGCGTGTGGGTGGAAATAATCGGTCCCGGTTAGAGAATGTAGAAACTCTTGATTATCAGCCGGGTTGAAAGAGTTGAAAGGAAGTAGGTATTATATTTTGTTTTCTTATAGTTATGATGTTGCCAAACTAATTAGCCTGCCACCAAGTGGCACAGCTATAACCAAAATTACCACCTCAACCAAGTGACAACACAACAAGGCTTACCAGCGGCGCGAATATTGTTTACTAACCATTTATGACATCGCATTATTGGATTAATATCTTGTAAATAAATATAAAACTACGACATAAATATCTTACTAATATTCAGTGAAACGAGAGCTTTCCAACGAATGGTGAACGATTTCTGTGCGATGAACACTGCGGAAGTTCCATTTCCCGGCCAACGGCTTGGTTGTACGTGAAACTCGTGAGAAAATTTGTGTGACAGTTATTCGTGACATAAAATTGTGACACTTTTGGCCAATTAAGTAATGACGAAAGCATGTTCCATGCTTAAAAAAATCTAGGAATCTTCTTTAGTAATATCATTAGTATTACCTACTTAAGTCGAGATACCCTTTATAGTTTAAAATACATAGTATGGAGATGTGTTATGTACTACAATCTCGATTCTGTGACAGATGTGACAGTTCCCGCGAGATCCAAGGGAATGCGCTGCCGTCGCTCCGTTGTTTCCCAACGGGCGTCGGGCGCTTTCTTCCCGTGTTTTCGAAAGCCTGCGTTTGGCGATGGATGGGTGATCCTAGAACTGGAAAACTTATCTTCTCCGAACATAGCATATATATGCTATTAGTACGAGTTGTATCTCTTATGGTACTGTCACACCCTCCTCTCTCTATGAGTGTGGATTTAGGCCCCCATTGCACCACGGGGAGCCTAAGTCCATTACACAGATTTATTCATCTTCAAAGAAATGTTGCTAATTCATTGTACTTATATCACATGTTGCAGTAGGTAAATATAAGTAATAAGAATATTTTTCTAAACCTGGTTGAATCTCGATTTTTTTTATTAGAAAGAAAGATAAGACAGGAAGAACGGAGAGGGAATGACAAAATAGAAATGCAAAAATTTATTCATTTAAATTTATAATAGCCTCTCTCCTTTAGGAGACAAATTGGTTGTAGTAAGGATCCATACGGTGTACAATATTGTGAGAAAATGATTCCTTTGATCATGAATGGAGAAAGACTTACTGGGAGAAAACTATAGTTGAGAACGGAAATAAGAAAAACATTCCCGACGATTTATTCGAGCTCGTCCTTTCACAACCAAGGAACCTCTTAGGTAGGTCCTGAGAAGGCCGTATAAGAAAAATATGTATTCAACTCAACGGGTTGTGCTGCCGTATCGAATACAATAACAGAGGACATTAGGTCGACGAAAATACGTGAGCGAGAAGTTGAAAAAAAAGGGGAGTCGATACTAATGGGAAGGATCATCTAGATAGAGGTCAAAAGAAAGTAAGTCATGCCCTCTGCTTTGTATGATAAGCTGCCAGGGCTACAATAAAAATAAAGGAGGAAATATTGGTGAGCATAATACCTGCTTAAATCAAACGATCTGTGAGGAAAAAAAGATTGTATACGCATAGGATGGCGCCTGTATAAATATGCATATGATTAGCAAAGAAATGATAATTATGTTTCTTCGCTGCAATTATTATACAAGGGTTATTTATTTCTGTATTAGATAGCCTTTCTTCGTAAATCACTGATCTCTATAATCAGACACCACAAGTGCATAGACATTTTCAAAAAAAAATTCCGAAGATGATCAGATAGCAGAATTTCAGTCTTTTGCTGCATTCTAACGTCGCTTTGCGATTCAAAGTCATGCTGACGATTTTACTCCTTCAGAACCAAAGATACAGGAAAGCTTTGGGTTCTTGCAAGAAAAATAAAACATTTTGCCTTCCAAAAAACAAAATTTTCACTTGTTTTTTGCATTAAGAGCTTGCTGATCAATTTCGGTGCCGTTTCTATCTGTCAGTCTGATGTATTTCTGAATGTTTCTTCCCTGTCTGCGAGTCAATGTCAGTTTCTTGTATCGACCAAAACTATGCATAGTAATATTGAAGACATTTTCAGGGATTGTGCAAGTTAGCTGTTAGACATCCCCGTATACATTCCTTTGCCGTTGGATAAATATTACCGTGTGAACTTGCGCATAAATGAATTTTCTTTAAGGTCCCCAAGAGTTCTATCGGTTGAGCAATAACTGTTGCACACGCGCAAAACTGAAATCAATGATAATTATAAAAATATTGACCAAATGTTTAGCATTTTTGGGTCAACCCCTGGACCCCATCAATAATATCGCCGTTGGATGAATTATAGCGTAAGCGCAAGTACAAACGTGAATTTCCAACAGTTGAGCGCACTTTCCAACATCGATTTCTCATACCAGATTGTGGTATCTATCCGGCATACGCAGTGGGACCCAATTCAGGGCGATAATGGTGGCCAATTTAAACAGCGATTCTGGCGGCTGCACATAATTGGAGGAATATTTGCCTCTATATTATAGGAAATTCTACATTTGCGGCTGTTTCCAAAAGTACCTCTTTTTAGGACGGGAATTAGTAATTGGATCCCTCATTGAAGCTAGCTGTCTTGACCCCAGTAGGCAAGGCTGGATGGCATAAAGAGGCCTGATGGAGAGCAGCAACCACAAATTTTAGGTGTTAAAGCACAGTTTCCAGTATACCAAATGAATCATCCCTTTGTTAATATTCAGGGAGCTGAATTGAAGGACGCCAATTGGATTGTCAATTTCCCAGGCGAAAGAATTCCAAGACCTGCTGCTGAAGAATGAGGATGTCTTTGCAGCTGATGATCCATCTGTCGAGGAATCTAAGAGTCCATGGGGCAGTCCAGTGGTAATGGTACGAAAGAAGGGGTGAGTGTGCTGACTAATGCGCCTGCCACGTTCCAGAGGCTGATGCGACAGGTTCTCAAGCCATTAAGGGAGAAGGGAGTACCTCCGCCTTTTAGGCATTTCAATGGACCCGAAGAAGGTGGAAGCAGCATTTACAAGTTTCTGCTCCTATTATCGGTCAAGAATCTACCTGGTGAATTTGGGACAAGACATGTACCAAGTCATTTGAAGCTGTAAAGGTGCTGATGCAGCAAGCTCCAGTGCTAGCTTACACACAACCAGAACTCCCATTCACAATTGATGCTGATGCTAGTGATGTAGCTTTGGGGGCTGTGCTGTCACAGGTTCAGGAAGGAAAGGAAAAAGTTATTGCCTATTTCAGTCGCTGTCTCTCTAGGACTGAACGCAACTATTGTGTCACACGAAAGGAGTTGTTGAGTGTGGTGGAGGCAGTGCGAGCATTTGCCCCATATGGTCTGGATAATGGGCAGAAACTGAAAATTCGTACAGGCAGTTGGCCCGGTGGCTGGAGAAGTTAGCACCTTTTCAGCTGGATATACAGTACAGAAGTGGGTCGACACATGGCAATGCTGATGGGTTGTCAAGGCGGCCTTGTGTAGAACAGGGTTGCAAGTTCTGTTTGCGTCGGGAGGAGGCAGGAGAAAGGGGTCCCATGGAATGTGGGCCACTTACAAATCATGATAAAGGTGGAAAACAACAGGCATATGCGGTGACAGTGCAGACAGAATGGGATCTGCCCAAGATAAGAGAGCAGCAGTTGGAAGATCCAAATCTACAGCCTATTGTACTGTGGTTGGAGACTGGAAGCCGACCAGCATGGGAGGATGTTTCCAAATACAGTGCAGAAACCAAAGCCTATTGGGCAATGTTTCAATCCTTGGAGCTGCAGGATGGGGTAGTGCATCGTAGATGGGAGAGTCCGAATGGCCAACTTGTGGTAAAACAATTGCTTGTCCCCGGTCCCCTAAGGCTAATGGTCTTTCACAAAGCACATGAGCCAGCTCATCTGGGTGAGAAACGAACTCTGGCGATACTTCGGAGACAGGTGTACTGGGTGGGGATGCATCGTGATGTGCACCAATGGAGCCAGCAATGTGTTACCTGCGGTAAGCGAAGAGGAGGCCAAAAAACATCTCGGGCTCCACTCCAGTTGTACGCCAGTGGTTCGCCTTTCCAACGTGTTGGAATTGATGTGTTTGGCCCACTACCCACCACGGAACAAGGAAATCGCTATGTCCTCACCGTGGTTGATTACTTCACTAAATGGCCTGAGGCCATTGCACTACCAGACCAGCAGGCAGAGACTGTGGCTACAGCACTTGTAAAGCACGTGATCAGCCGGTTTGGGGTCCCCCAGGAAGTACATTCTGACCAGGGGACTAACTTCGAGTCAGGCCTCTTCCAAGATGTCATGTCCCAATTGGGGATCAAGAAGACACGGACAACGCCTTTACGCCCTCAGAGTGATGGTCTAGTTGAACGTCTTCATCGGACATTATACGAGTGGCTGTCGAAAATGGTCAATGATCACCAAAAGGATTGGGACGTCCAGCTTCCAATCGCGTTGCTGGCATACAGAGCATCAGAGAACACAGCCACCGGCTATACCCCTGCATACCTGATGTTTGGGCGGGAATTGGTACTTCCGCTGCAATTGCTAGTTGGGCGACCAAACGTGGAGGAGAAAGACGTACATGAGTATGCGGAGGACTTAAGGAGGCGTCTGGACCGAACTCATCAAGCAGTCAGAGAAACGCTGAGGGTGCGGGCAGAGGACATGAAGCGACGGTACGATGTCCGGTCAAGGGAGCCGACGTTCAAGGAAGGCGATAGGGTATGGTTGCATAACCCAAGGAGAAAGAAAGGGCGCAACCCAAAGCTGCAATGCCCATGGGAGGGGCCCTATACAATTGTCAAGTGCTTGAATGATGTTGTTTTCCGCATTCGAAATCCAAGAGGAGCTCTGCGAGTTGTTCATGGCGATCGCCTGACTCCGTATTGTGGTGCCACTCTCGAAGAAAAGGTGGGAGAAGTGTAGAGAAGTTGCTACCTACAGTAGCCAGTCAATGGAGTTGTGGTAATCAATTTGATGTTGACAACGTTGAAATAGTTGTTACTAGCTTGGACATTCCAAAAACGGTACTCGTGATAGTTTTGTATATTTTCTATAATAAAAACCAGTTCTGAATTGTGCCTCTGACCATTTCAATATATATATATATATATATATATATATATATATATATATATATATATATATATATATATATATATATATATATATATAGTTTGTGTATGTGTGAGACAAATTTTGTAGACACTACCCCAACAAGCCATAATTTGTGATCCCAACAAGTCCTAGAAATTTAGGTTCCCATGATGGAAAAGGGGGTAAAGCTGAAAAAACTTATTTAGTTCGATTCCAATTTTAGTGTTGTTATGCAAAAAACCTTGGGTGTTTCGGATTTGCAAGGTGGGGGGTGGAGGGGATAATTACCGATACTTTCATGAGATGCCCAAGCTACAAATCTCGACTGACTTTCGTGATTCTTATTTTGTTCTATTACGAATTCGAAATAGTTTTGAGACGTAGGTCAGTAGTTCCGAATTTCATCATGGGAGGGGGTGAATGGAGGGGGAATATTGATAAATCTTGACGTTTTAACAATTCTCGTCGGATTATTGCGATTCTTTTTTTGTTCAACTATGAATTCGTTCTAGGTTTAGATTGTACATCAAGAGTTTCAAATTTCATTATGGGTGGGGTTGGGGTGAATAGAGTGGGGCAATAGTAATAAATCATGATGTTTTAACTAATCTCGTCAGATTTTCGTGTTTCATTTTTTGTGCAACTATGAATTCGGTATAGTTTCGGAAGGTAAAATCAAGAGTTCAGATTTCACTATGGAAAGAGAGAATGGATGGAGTCAATCTTTGTTTTTTTTTAGGACAATGGGTGAAATAGGTGTTTTAGGGAATGGGTGTTATCGTAATGACCAAAGATTCAAATATATAAAGAGCAATCAATTTTTATGGCATTATGAAGAAAACATAAATACATTATGGGTGGTGGTGGGGTGAATGGAGGGGGCAATAGTAATAAATCATGATGTTTTACTAATCTCGTCAGATTTTCGTGTTTCATTTTTTGTGCTACTATGAATTCGGTATGGTTTCGGAATGTAAATCAAGAGTTCAGATTTCATTATGGGAGAGAGAGAATAGAGAGAGTAAATTTTAACACAGAATGTGTTTTAGCCATGGACTAACTAGCCGAAAATGGAACGCGGGATGGTAACGAAATGTGTGACGGATGATTTTCACGTACAACCGAGTCGTTGCTAGGGATATGGTACTTCGTCGTTTTTCATCCCACAAAATTCGTTGACCATTCGTTCGAAAGCTCTCGATTTATCCAACAATATTATGTTAACTACTGCGAAGTCCGTGTCCAACAAACTGAGTTATGAGCATGGTTATATAAATAATTGTTTACACACAGGTGATCATTCTCAATAATTGATATTGTGAACATGATTGCAACCGCTTGTTAATTTCTGATGATTTCATTGAGCTTGTGTTTCGATGATTTGATTCATAGCAGGTGATCTGAGTATTACGAAAACGGTTTGATTTGTGAAGCGGAGGTTAAATAACTATACTTTACACTCTAGGAAGCTGTAATTTCGTTTGTAGCCTCTTTAGGACATTTACTTGACGATGCTCAGGGTCCGGATCAGATGTGTGGCTCTTAAAGCTAATTTCTATGCTTTACACTCTAGGAAGCTGTAATTTCGTATGTAGCCTCTTTAGGACATTTACTTGACGATGCTCAGGGTCCGGATCAGATGTGTGGCTCTTAAAGCTAATTTCTATGCTTTACACTCTAGGAAGCTGTAATTTCGTATGTAGCCTCTTTAGGACATTTACTTGACGATGTCCAGGGTCCGGATCAGATGAGTGGCTTTTAAAGCTAATTTCTATACTTTACACTCTAGGAAGCTGTAATTTCGTATGTAGCCTCTTTAGGACATTTACTTGATAAATCGCTCTTGATTTATCACGAATTTATTTCGTATTTTTTTTTCGTAGTTTCATACTATAACTATATAAATTGATGTTATAAATGAATAGTAAACAATGACGCTTGTTTGGTTGTCACTTGGTTGCGCGACAACGCAAACACATTCTGTGTTTCAATAATTTCGTCCGAAGTATGTAAATAGAGGTAACCGGGGGTCCAGGGGGCTTGCCACCAGGGGAGTTTTTTTTTTTTTTTTTTTTTTTTTTTTTTTTTTTTTTTTTTTTTTTTTTTTTTTTTTTTTTTTGAAGGGGGGTGTTATCATAATGATCAAAGATTCAAATTAATAAAGAGCTATCAGTTTTTATGGCATTATGAAGAAAACATACATGCATTTTTTTACCTATCTGACTTTTCATCTTTTTCAGGGGCACTCTCGGTTTTGAAAGAAACCACCACAGAAATGTTTCAGAACTTCTCGACAATTTGCTCCGAGGCTACGACAATAGCGTCCGTCCAGGTTTCGGTGGTAAGAAAAATATTTCTACGTTCAAATAATCTTTTGTTTACTTATATAATTATAATTATGTGCAGAAAAGTACAGTACATACTATTTCCGTACAAATAATAGTGATATCATTTGCTTACCTGTTAAGGATAAAATATTACTAATTGCAAGTAAACACCTAAAACAAGTCCCTTCATTATCAATAGTAAATTTTATCCTATTCGAGCTTACCAGTTTTAGATCTTGCCTGCATTATTCAAATTTGTATTGTGACGACCAATTTTATTGACTTCAACATTACTTGATCATCGTTCATTTCCAAGCCTACCAAGATAACGGAAACGTTTCGTTCGACTTTGGTCTGGTGAAAAACTTGTTTGCCCTGAAATTGAAACTTCCAAATCGAATCTTATTCCTTTACCCAATCAAATTCAGTATGTTTTAATAAGATTCATCATTTTCTAATCAAATATAACGTTTTTTTTTTTTTTTTTTTTTTTAATTTAATTTTATTTTTTATTTATTTATTTTTTTTCAAGTAAATTCAACATTTCATAAATCCATAAAATGAAGCTAAGAAAAGGAGGGCTAGTTAAACTTACCCATGAGAAATAGTAATGTTTTAATCATTTTGTGTCACCTTTACTACAGGTTGTTACCTTTTGTATGAAGTCCGCTGACAGAATATACTACGTACAAATAGACTGACTCTATTGGACAGCTTTCCCAAATATCATTAGCTGGAAAATAAAGTGATACGAACGAAATATTTTCATTTTTCTCAACGAGCTATTTATTTCCAAGTTTTTTTTCTGGATTTAGAAAGTGTTTAATTAGAATGGTAAAATTATTAATTCGATAGAAAAATATAATGTTGATTTTGGCACACCCATTTGACCATAGGTATATAAACCGAATATTTAATGGTTTATGATTTGTAATATTCTTAACTCGATGACAAAAGATTTTCCCTTTTGAAAAAAACGTAGGTTCATTAATGATTATGCCCTATGATAGAAAAGTGGAATGTTATACATAATAAACATAGGAATATTTTTTGTCAAATCACTCGGCTAATCAGAGTAGTTCCACAGGTTGATTCTGTTCTACCATTTTTAGAGGGAGTTCGCTTCAAGAATGACAACGAATTCGGCTACGATCAGTATCACCCTTCTGAAGGGTTGGTCGAAACCCTGGGGTTTATAGTTTCATAGTCTAGATGCTTGCAAGCTCGCATCTCAAAAATTAAAAAATATCCTAAATCTATCCTTTTAGTACAATACAGATTAGTTAAACAAATAGATCAGAATGATGTGCATAGTTTGGTGGTCTGGATGCTCACTAACATCAAGTAGTCAATCCCTTAGTAAAAATTCAGATTAGTTGGACATACAGGTCAGAATGATTTGAAAAAACCAAAGGAGCTGTCGCCGGGTTTGAGAATCCCCTGACCCTTTTCTGACCGTAGCCGAGTTCGTTGGAAGAACCTGTCCGCGTAGCCGAATTCGATCTCTCCGCGTTTCAAATCACAGCATCATAGGGTGATTAATAGGGAAGTAAGTAGCCTCAGACCTAAATCTGCAGATCAGTGTTGTTCCGCATGTTTTATTCTGTTTTACTTACCCTAGAGAGGCTCCGTTTCGAATTTCAGCATCTTAGGTCGATTAGGAAAGACATTAGCTCTCAGATTACAGACATTAGTTTCAGCTAATTAGAGTGATAACGCCATAGAGGTAGAAGTTTTTTATGTTATTCTATCTACTCTTCTACCTTTATATGGGTAATGCACATTGTTTCGTTCTTCTACCTCTCCATGACAGACTCCGTTTCCAATTTCAGCATCATTGGTCTTTTAGGAAAGAAATTTGCCTCATACATAATTCAGCAGGTTAGAGTTGTTCCGTTTATTATATTAATATAATTTTCTTATTATTCTCTTATTATTTATTATTCTCTTTTGCTATCCAGTGAGGCAATTGAGGTCCGTTTCAAATGTCAAGATCTTAGGTCTATTAGAAAAGAAATTAACCTCAAAACTCATTCAGCTCTCACTCTCACTCAGCTGATCAGTTGTAACCTCCGTTGTACCGTTTTTCTGTCTCTCTGAGAGAGACTCCGTTTCACTTTGTCACATTGCAGGTTCATTACGAGAGAAGGCCTTAGACGTAAATCAGCTGATTGCAGTTGTTCAGCCCTTTGTAATCTCTATTATTAATAAGAATGAAACTCCGTCTGTCTGTCGCTCTGTCGCTCTGTCTGTCGTGTCTATGCACGGCCAAACGGCTGAGTGGGCCGGATCTACGAGTGGGGGGATCTTTTTGGGATTTTCCGATAGGGTGTATAAGCGAATTTAAAATTTTCTAATCCCACCCGAACCATGGGCCGTAGGGCGGGAGGGGGGTCGAAGTAATAATTAATGTGCGCTTTTTGGACTTCCTCGCTTCCCCTACCCCTCTAAACGGCCGTTGACAATTCCGGAAAAATACGGGTTTCGTAGGTTTTCCTACGAGGAAGACGACGGCGCGATCGGATCGCGAAAAAAGTATCGGGAAATGCGTTAAAAAAATGCGAGAGTACGGACCCGTTTTCTCGAAAAGTCCGCCGAAAAACTTGGTTTTTTCCCATTAAAATATACCCCATAAAGGTACGTTTTTCGGAACGGTTTTCGCGGGCGAAATACAGCTTTGGGTCCGCCGAATCTGAATCCGAAATCGGATATCGAAAAAAGTGACGAGAACTCGGTCAAATTTCGAGCAGAAGCGAGCAAAGCGATTAAAATGATTCTGCCGTGGACGAGAGAAGGCTCAAGAATTGACGTGAAGGGTTCGATGTCACAACATTGCGGGGCGAGCAGGTATGCCTACATAGGTACCTACCTTGCGAGCGAAGCGAGAGCCATTTCAAATAATAAATACGGACTTTGTCCTACACATATACAGGTATACCTTGCGAGCGAAGTGAGCATCATCCCCGAATAAACTTTTCGTGGTTCCACGTAGTTTTATCAGATTTAATTTGTTTGTAATAATTCCCAACTGAAAAAAACGTCTGCCAAGTTGGGTGGGCAGTATAACTTCCTCAAGCGAGCGAAGCGAGCAGCATCCCCTACAGAAGTTAAACCTACCCTTAGAGATCTACCATTTGCGAGCGAAGCGAGCAGCATCCCCTACAGAAGTTAAACCTACCCTTAGAGATCTACCGTTTGCGAGCGAACCGAGCAAGATCCCCTAAATGCCATACTTTGCGAGCGAAGCGAGCAACATTTTCTACATGCCAGACTTTGCGAGCGAAGGGACCCTCACAGGGGGGTTCCCATTTGCACTTCTACGCAATACCTTGCGAGCGAAGCGAGAGCCATTTCAAATAATAAATACGGACTTTGTCCTACACATATACAGGTATACCTTGCGAGCGAAGCGAGCAACATCCCCGAATAAACTTTTCGTGGTTCCACGTAGTTTCTAAGATTTAATTTGTTTGTAAGAATTCCCAACTGAAAAAAACGTCTGCCAAGTTGGGTGGGCAGTATAACTTCCTCAAGCGAGCGAAGCGAGCAGCATCCCTTACAGAAGTTAAACCTACCCTTAGGGATCTATCGTTTGCGAGCGAAGCGAGCAACATTCCCTACATGCCACACTTTGCGAGCGAAGCGAGCAATATTCCCTACATGCCACACTTTGCGAGCGAAGCGAGCAATTGAATGGGGGGTCCGGGGGGCTTGCCCCCCGGCTGGACGTGGAGGCGAGCGTAGCGAGCCGGAGCGGCTAGTAGGTAATAATGGAGGCTCCGTTTCAAATTTCAGCTTTCTAGGACGATTAATTCCCTAATTAGCATATTTTTTCTTGCCACAAGACATTGGGAATTTCCGTCACGCAAATTTTATTAATCACTGATGATTGACACGTTTTGCCAAATTTTCTGAGGGACAAGACATACTTTTAATGACGTCACTTTGATCTGGAAGAAACTTTTTAGGAACATATTAGAACTTGTTGAGAAGTTTATTTTAGGAAGCTTGTTGTGATGTTTTCTTAGACACGTTGTCAAGGCATCTTAATGTCAAACGGAATTCATTTTAGACCTGACTTTTGATTGTTTGTCTCTCGTATTGTCGCACGTATATCACCAAGTTTAAATAAACTCCCGTCTAATTGGCACAATCGTCTAGGCGAAAATTGTATTTACATAATTCCCCTCAAAGCTAAGGGTACGTGGAAATACAGAGGAAAATAATAATCACAATCTCACTCGGTTCTTGAAGCATGAAATCCGAAGCCGCAAGGATCGCTGACAATGGCGAGAGTTCCCTCTGATGTTTCCCCTATTTACGAGTGAGCGGGTTCAGGAGGTGACGGGGTTGCATGTGTCCACGTCCAGTCACCGACCCGTGTGACAGCCATTAGTCAATGTTAGTCGATATAATCACCGCCTTGTAGCGGCGGGAGGTTCATTTCTCGTCAATGTGCCACCAGCGATGAAGATTTATTCGTAGGCCTCTACCGGGCATCGGACCACCAATTTCTTGAAGGTAGGGGTGGGTATCGAATGACAATGCTTCGATTAGTGACATCGATTAATAGTCTCGACTAAGGGCCACTTTCACCGATCTGCGTCAATGCCGAGTCAGCATAACCAAATGGTAATGGGAGGTTGCGGATTAAGGGTGGTATTAAGTACAGTTGGCCCAATTATGCGAGGATGGTAAGGATTGTCGGGCTTGATGATGACGTAGGTCGGAAAGCGAAGTATCGGAACACCTTACACCCGAATATGTCAGTCTGCGTTACAAGCCAAGCAGTCAAAATTATGAAATTCTACCGTTAGAAGTAGTTATTACAGTTAAGAGTGGTTAAGTTTTGGTTAAGGGTTATTTGTGGGGAGACCGTTTAAGGGGGCACCGTAAGGTCTCCAGAAGCAGACCGACTGGCGCCTTTCCAACCAAAAAAGCAAGAAAGGTGAGTGACTCGAATGTATTGATGCCTATTACGGGCTGACACAGAAATGTTTGATGCCCAAAATGTATAGCAGAGTGGCTTACGGTAATTGTTTGGCACTTACGAAGGTTTCTTCAACTCAACATATCAATGCAATCATAGCTATTGTGAACGCGCCTTGGATTTTAAAATTTAGTTACATTCGATTCACTGATAGTTCTATCTATAATGAATGAAAAAACTACCCTTTTATTTCAAAAGGTTTCGAAATCTCGCTTTTAGAATTTTCAACTCATGAATTGCACCCCTTAGGATTGGTTGAAAGTAATGCCGAGATTATAGGCACATCCCCGACTGATGTATGATTTTGGACCTTAATTAATTAAACTATAGTAGTTTCGGAGAAAAGCTTTGGACGAGGTACGGCCGGCGCTGCGCCGGCGAACGGACAGATTTTTTTAATTCGATATTTGGAATCTATGTATCAAAGAACGCAAACCAACAAATTTTGAGACGGGTTAAAAATGTGTTTCTTGGTCGGTTAGAAAGGTTTATTATTGAAAATCGTTGCCTGCCAGCTCAAAACAGAAAACAACACGAAATGGTGGCACCACAAAGACCGTTAAAACGGCACGATTTTTCCAATTATTACAAAATCGTACGATCCATTAAATTCCATTATTCTATCCGAACTCTCCAAAGTTACAGAAGATTCAAAATGAAAGTGATTTGACCCCAAGAACAATGAATTATCTCTTTCTTTGTTCCTCATTTTGTTTGATCATTTTTATTAATATTAAGTTATATTATACTACAATGATGTTCAATGCCGACCTGGTTGTCATAAGGAAAAGAATTTTCCATTACTCCAATTTGCAAAGGATGAAAACGGGCGCTGCCAGCATAAATTAGTTACACCTTGGTAGGTAAGTGCGTGGGTACGTTTGATACATCAATTTAAGGGGTTTTCTAACGAGACGAAGTACCTAGTCTTACTTCCAATTTGATAGTATTGACATGTTTACAGTACCCTAACCCTAACAACGGGTCGATTGTATTGAAAAGTCCATAGAAAGCCCATAAATCAAGAATAAAGTATGCGAATACTTTAATAAATTATTCCAAGTTTTTCAACTAAGTTGTGTAAATTACATAATGAATTCAGCATTTAGGTAATGGATAATAATGCGGCCAAGTACGAAATATACCTTGACAGTGAAGTACACAAATATTGATTGGCACTCACTCAATTTGATAAAGATGGATTGCTACAAATGATATATTTTATGATATAGATAGTATAGGTGGGGGTAGGTTGGTGGTATAGGTAGTGGTTTAGGTTATGGTATGGGTTTTGGGTTTATGGCAAATGTATAATAAACATATATTATATTGTAACTATAATCATATATTTATAGACAAATTTATCAAAGATCGCTTACCTTCGTCTATAGTAGTTCGGTACTGATTTCGTACTAGGTTTTGATGCGATCTGTCCCAACTGGCATCTCGTATATATGTTACTCTATATATAAAGTTAGCACACATGGTATTGTTGCTAATTGGGACCAGAATATAATAGGAGTGAAAACTTAGCTTTTAACTTCGCTGTAGAACTCTAGCCGAAGTTTCGTAGACAGATGTGTGCATTTTGTTTTGGAGAACAATACGATTCCTCTGCCAAGAAAAGTTCAACGTCTCACCTAAAGAGTGTCCTTGAACTCAAGTCTCAACTCTCTACGTGGATCCGATTTCTTCTTTCCCGAACAAACTACTGCAATTTTTAAACACAATTTCAAGTGGAGTGTATCGAGTATGGAGTGTGAGGGAGTCACAGAACATAGAATTTACATGTTGTTTTTATGTTCTGTGGAAGGAGTTTATAGAACATGGATGGAGGGAGTTTATGGAAGGAGTTGTCCTAACATTACTGTACGGAAAAAAGTCCTCTCTGTCCTTAATTTTGTTATTTTTCTCTAACGTTTCTCCCCAAGAACTAGGGCTTCTTCCAACAGAGAATAACATTAAATTTCAAATTTAATAAAAGGAACAAGCTTCCTGTACCATCCTCATGCCCTAATATCTACACAGGGTGTCTCATTTTTGGGTGCAACACCGGTTAGAGTTCGATTCCACAACTAATTACTAACTAAAATTTCCCCCAAAATTTATTCTTAAAAACTCTTTCTAAAAGAGCTATAGCAACTTTTGATAGTTTTAGCTTATTTTCGTAAAACATAAAATTATTGCAATGGGTCAAAAAATCAAATTCCATTTTCCAAAAATTTTCTTCGAGGAAATCCGTTTTGAGGCATTCTGAAACTATTCCTGTAGTTTGCTATTTTATATGAAAAAGTATGAAAGTCCTGGAATCGTTTCAAGTTGGTTCAAAGCGGATTTACATGAAGAAAATGTTGGGAAATTTTGATTTTAAAAGTTCGGAATCATTGTAATTATTCGTTTTCTACGAAAAGTCGCTAATTGTGTGTTTGATTTTTGCTGATTGTGTGTGTAATCAAACAAGTGAATACGAAAGATCACTGTTCTCATCATTATGTCCCGAGAGCGTTGCAATCAATATTTGCTTGTCCCGAATTCCAGGAAACACGAACGTAATAATGGAAATTATTTCCTGTGAGATCATTAACTGCTAGTTAGTTCTAGAAAATCTCGTTCGAACTACCTATGCCAACGAGCATCTTTACACTAGCTTGTTTGAGGAGACGATGCTCTCATTTCCATTTAATATTGTTCTTCTAGTACCTTTGAATTCCAGCCCCTTCGTAATTCCCCTACCGCTCAAGCAGATTTCAATATGACGGAGTGATACGATCCCGCATGATTAATTTATTAATAAGAATTTTCATAAGCGAGTGACTACCGACTTATTTTTCATTTAATGTTGTATAATTATTATTTTTGTTTAAACTTTGTTCGGCATTGGTTTGCACCATACATTCATAAACAGAAATAAAATTACAACAATGCGAATATTACACGATTAAAGTGTGTGGTTGATGTATGTTAGGAATTCAAATAAATGAAGGTACACTATAACTATATTGCGAAAGTAGCAAGTCCATATTGAAGAGATAAATTTCCATAAAAGTTTTGGTGTACAGGATTTCACGTTCAATAGTGAATCTTGGACACAGCAGAACAGCATGCGTCAGATCCTCCACCTCCTGGATAAGTTGAACTATTCGGAGAATCTTCTGTACCTATTTTGATGATAATCTTTACCTAGTGATTGCTTCGATTCTGTTTATGGATTTATAAAACGAAATCTGTGCAAACCATGTCGGCCGTAAATGATGGGGAAACGTGATTTATATGTATGGCCTGATGTGAAAAAAGTCGTTTCGTTGAAGAAGCATATGTTTTTAGGACGTCTCTCTAAAGCTAGGCTTCGTCAATAGAGGGACGACCTATTTGAATTGATCCAGGGGGGTAGGGGACATCACAGGCATCAGAAAAAAATATGGTGGGTGTGTGTGTTTGATAAAGCGTTAAATTCTAGGATTCATTTCAAAATTCCTCAAGACGGATTACAATGAAGAGGTTTTTCAACAATTTTTTTTTTTTTAATTTTTCGGAGCCATCGCAATAGTCTCATTATCTAAGACAATTCGCTAAAAGAACATTTCAGACCTACCTTCTAGATTAATAGAGCCAATGTAAAATGCGGCAAATTATTACACTATGGTTTATTATTTCTGTGATAGATAGCCCTTCTACGCAGATCATTGGTCTATAAATATTAAACCCCGATCAAATGGCGGTGTTGAAAGATTCAAGTCCGTAAATCACACTTTTTTACTTACTAATGTTTTTTCTCAATTGGAATAATTTTTTTGAAATTTAATTATTTGCCGCAATTTGCAGGTCCGCCAGCGGTAGTCGAGGTGGACATCATGGTGCGAAGTATGGGTCCAATCTCCGAAGTAGATATGGTAAGTATTCACATTCTTTTAATCCTAAACAGCGTCCTTACTTTTAATATGTGATGGTATGCTCACGTCTAGTATAGAAATCGTGTCGTTTTCGACATTGTAGTGTTTGAGAATGTTTATCAAAACAATAATGTGCAGCCCATTAGATTAGTACAGCTAAAATTAAAGTAGACTAAAACCAGTGTGAAATGTTAGAACTATAGTATCTTACTTTACCTCTTTTTTAAGTTTTTATCAAAGTAGTTTTCAAGAAGTAGCAAGTCTTATGAGTCTGATTTTTAATAATATTCACTTCATTTAAATCTATGATTTTTTCAAGCTCTTTCCAGCTTATCAACACCACCATGTAACGTTTCAATCACCACCAAACACCGCTTTTTATTAGAAAATATTACCAAAGTAAAATGTTACATTCTTCTTCCAAGAAACCTCATTTTGAAAACTAACGTAGGCTTATTATCAAAACGAGAATGAATGTGTATGGTATTCAGGAATGAAACGTGATAAAGAACAATATTTAACTGTTTTTCTATAACCATATACGAGTATAACGGCAAACACAGTATTTTACTAATTAAATTTAATGGGAAAGATGAACTGCGTGCATCTTTAAGCCTAATTACGCTCGCCTAACTACCCCTGGATCAGATTCTGATCTGTTTGTCCAACTACATCGTTCATATTCAACTAAAAGGGTTGATTCACCAGATAAACTTGATCTATTATTTTCGATCATGAACCTTTGTAATCATTATAATAAATCATTACTTTACATCATTACATTAATTAAATAAACCATTATAACCCCCCCTTCATATTTGGTTGGTATACGTTTCAAGATATGTAGATTATAAATCAATTTTTTTTTTTAAATCCATCCATCCGCCGTGCGCCGTCCGAAGCTTTTTTTCCAAAACTACCTACTGGACCAAACTTCAAGTATCGGATTTGGCTCAAAAATCTTATACCAGCCGTGGATGTACCACCTCATCGACATCACGATCTTCGAGAATTTTCGAAAGAAAAGTGTATTTAATGCTTGTTTTATGGATATACAGGTTCAATAAATCGATGGCGCCTTCGGACCAAAAACCGTGGGGGGGGGGGGGGGGGGCTGTAAAATATGTATTTTTCGTGTGAGAGCTCATATTGAATGAGGAGGTTTCAAATATGGGATGATAAATATGGGGGGATGATAAATGAATAAAACAACTTAACATAGAAGTGATTAAGATACATCGCAAAATCTGAGTTATTCTTATATGCGGGTTTCACGGGTTTATGTGAAACGCGTGAGCTAAAACACATTCTGTGTTTCAATAATTTCATTCGAAGTATGTAAATAGAGGTAACCGGGGGTCCAGGGGGCTTGCCCCCTACCGAGGCGCGGAGCGCCAAGATTCTTCTTAGATAATATTACAAGAGGGAGCTTTCATTGGAATAGGAATGTACCTATTCAATTAAATAATGAAAAGCTTAGATATGTAAATATGTACGGCTGTGTGTTCGTACCTGCATAAATATATATTTACGTAATAATAGGAAACATTTGCCAGTGGGGGCCCTTTCTTTACTTCCTGGATATACAATATAAGGCTAATTATTTGGAGTTTATCGTAAAATAATAATCCCCTGCGTAATAAATTGGCCCCATTAACGTTAATTTTGAAAAATGTGCCCCGTTCTTTGACCTTTCTGCCCATTTAGTTAACTACCCTTCCCCTCTCTTACAACGCTTTGTCAAATCAGCACTTCGCTACCCTCCACAAAGGAAGCGGTGATGTGTTCATCACAACTCTCCATTTTTTTTCTCTCTCTCTCTCTCCCTCTCACTCTATTTATTTTAAACTTTGTGTAAACTCGGGCTAACTCCCTCATTTTCCTTTTCAGGTTAAAAGACCTGAGAAAAACGAGTTAGTTCCTGAGCGACCTTCCGTCATTAGTGTCGTTAGGCCCTAGTCGTATATTTCATAGGGATTACGTTTTCGTCCGCAGATCAAAACAAGCGTTTTCGAGAGGCTTTCGCATCGTTTCGTTTAGCCTATTTTTTAAAATAATGAACCGATTTTGGTTTGAAGTTTTAAATGTGTACCGATTGCAGTTCATTATTATCAACAATTAAAATTTCCCACCTTTCCACAAACAGTTCCCAGTGGTTAACGTTTCCAGATACGTAGTCTGTCCATATGATTTCTCCGTATTGCTTGACAGCAATTTAAGGAACATAGACGACAAATAGAAACAACTGCCGAATTTGAAAGTATAGAGAATTTTGACCACTAAATTATGATTAATCGACGTTTAGGGAAACACTCGTTAGCACAGATGCTCACTCTCCCAATATTTCGATTGAAACATCAGGTCAATCTCTTAAAATTTCCTCTGCTATTGCCAAATTATTTCGTTGTCTGAAGTTAGATTTCACGGCCATTATTGCTGTTTGTAAGAACAGTATAACATGAATAATAACCGTTTGCGAATTTTCGTAGAAAATGAAGCTATTGCAATGGCTCCAGAAACTTTAGAATCAGAATTTTCAAAAACATTTTCATTTAAATCCGTAAATGTAAGGGCGAAAGCTTTTGAGACCTTCTGAAACGAATGGGAGGTCTGCTTTGTCCTTGGCTTTAAGGACAGCTCCTACAGCTACGTCACTTACGTTACATGAAATTCTTTACCAAAATCTTGTAGAATGGGGGCGTTAGTTAGGAGGGTTTTACAATATTCGAAGCATTCCTTGTACTCTTCCGCTTCGTATTTTACAGATTGATTTTTCTTTAAACAGGTGGTGAGTGGCACAAAATTTTTTATGAATTTCCGATAGTATCCCAAAAGTCCCAGAAATTGTTTAATTTCTTTTTTTGTTTTAGGTAACGGGAATTTAGATATGGCTTCTATTTTCTGAGGGTTAGGTTTGACTCCTTCGCTTGTTATAACATGGCCTAGGAAAGCCGTTTCCTTGCGGAGGAACTCACGAGTTGAACTTTGAGGTTAGAATTCCTTAGTCACAGAATACTTTCCTCAATCGATCTAGATGTTCTTCTAGGCTGGAGCTATAAATTAAAATGTCATCTATGTAAATCAGACAAACGCGTTGGTAAGAAGCGGGGGCGTTACAAAGTCCGTATGGCATTCTGAGGAATTCCCATTTTCCATTATCGGTTGAAAAGGATGTTTTCGGGATGGATACCTCATCTAATTCCATTTGGTGGAATCCGCTAGCAAGGTCTAGACTGCTAAAATACGTGCATCTTCCTAGTCTGTCGAGCAATGAAGAAATGTTCGGGAGGGGGAATTTGTCAGGTATCGTCTTCTCGTTTAGTTTGCGGAAGTCAATAACTAGTCGGTATTTCTGTTTTCCGGACGCGTCCAATTTTTTTGGAACCACCCAAAGGGGGGCGTTATATGGGGAATTACTGGGTCTGATGATGTTTTGCTCTTGCATTTTTTCTATTTGGTTTTTAATTTCGTCCTTATAAATGGTGGGGTAACGGTAGGGTTTGACGTACACGGGAATTTCGTCGGAAGTTCGTATATGATGTTTAACCTCGTTGGTGAAGGTCAGTGGTTCATCGTCGCGGTGGAAAATGTCGGAAAATTCTGTCGTTAATGATTATTTCTTTTCTTTCAAGTTCGTTTAGGTATCTAGCCTCAATCTTGATATGTCTAACGGGGGTTTATTTTTTAATTTTGATTTGTTCTGAATTTTGGGGTAAGGGTTTCGTTCATCTGTTTCTACAAACAAGTTATCCAGGATTACTTCACCTAGAAATGGTTTGCCTAGTTTTAATTTCAAGGGTTGTTCTGAGCTATTAATAGCTTGAACATATGTCGCGTGCTTTTTTACCTTTACAATGCATTGAGGAATTTCTATGGGGCCGATTTTTGTGTATGGGATTATGGCTTCTCCGTCTTCAATATTATCTACCTTGATTTTAACCTGTTGGATGGATCGAGCGTCCAGTAAAAAGGTGTCTGTCTGGTCTGTTCTGTCTTTTAAGGTTGCAGAGAAGAGAGGTATTTCCGCGTGGCGGGTTTTTAGTCGGTCAGTTGGTTGCTCAGTTAGTCCTATGCTTATGTTACAACCTATTGTTTCTAGGTTGTCCAAGCCTAAAAGCATATCAAACTGACTGTGGAAATGAAAAATGCTGAAGGGTAAATTTAGTCGGGGAACATTGAATAGTTCTCCACATGGTACAAAGGTCCTTGCTTGGATAGGAGATATACCATGCACGGTCTTTACAAGTCCGGAATCCGGTTCTATTTTATTTTTGAAATGGGTAAATGCTATTGCTGGGTTGATGAAGGATCGGGTACTTCCGGTATCAATAATTATTTTGAATTCTTTGAGTTTTATGTACCGGAGTTTAGTAGCTGTTCCTATGTTCATAAGCTCGATGATTTCCGGTCGAGGCTGGTATTCTCTAAAAAAGGTTCTGAGGTTTGTGGCGAGGCGGGCATCTCGTTGAGGGTTAGATCGGATAATTGTTCGGTGGGGTAGTAGTAATTCTGGTAATCGTGATGTATTTCGTTAGTGTAATCGTACGAAGGGTCGAAATAGTCGTTTTCGTCGTGTTCATAATATTGTTCTTCGGGAGTCATCATATTAAAATTTGAATTTCTCGTGAAGTTAGACGTTGGGACAGGTTTGTTCATTGCCTTTTGGTTCGGGATGGAATTAGACGTTACAGGTTTGTTTATTGTATTTTGGTTCGGGGAGCTTCTAAAGGGGCGGGGGTTTTGTTGAGGACGTTGTGGAAAAGGGGGTCTATACTGATAAGATGGCCTTGAGTAAAAGTCGGTGCGAGGTTGCTGTTGAAACAGAGTACGTGGTCTTTGCGGGGTGTGCGGTCTAAACTGGCCTTGATGACTCGTCAAAGAAGGATCTGGGGCAGGATGTTGATAAGAGTTTCGCGAGGGAGGTGCCGCCTGTCTTGGTGTCGTTGTTTTGTCGGAGGGTCGGGCCTTGAGATTAAAATCGTTAGTTATCATAGATAATGCTTCATTGAGATTTGGTGGGTTTCTCGTTTTCAACAATGGTCCTAATGATTCGGGTAGTCCGTCCAAAAATACTCTTAAGGCGTATTTTTCCATGTACTGTATTAATGTTGGAGCCTGAGATCCCATGTGTATCTGTAGGTATGCTATTTGTGACTTTAAACACAAATTGACTCTATCATAGAATTCGAAGCTGTTTTCTTGTGGTTTTTGTCTTAAGTGTGCTAGTTCGCTAAGGAGTGTATAAGTGTCTCTTTTGTCTTCGTATGATTGTATTAAAGCGGCCCTAAGATCAGGGTAATTGCTAATGTTGTTCAGGAGAATTTTGTTTGTCACCTTACTGCCTAATTTAGATGTGAATGCACTTAAAAGTAAATCATTTGCAAAATCTTCAGGGTCATCTTCATTAAAACATCTTAAATATAATTTGTCGCATGATAACAATAAAGGTTCTCCATCGAATTGAGGAATTAACTTATCGTATTCTGGTCGATAGGCTTGAGTTGGCGGGGGTCCTCGTTGGCGATTGGGGTGTTCAGGGCGATTAAGGAGAATTGGACTGGGCTCTTCCCGGTCGGTGAAGTTGGAATTCTCTTCTGGAATTGGGTTTAAGGCTTGTTGGATCATCGAAGCGGTTCTTAAGGTTTCGCTAAGTGGTGAGGAGGTTTCAGCACGATGCATCATTCGTAGTTTTTCCCAGTTCCAGAACCCTGGGCTATGTGATTTTCTTACTTTGGGTATTTTGGATTAATAAGATTTCCTTTTTATGTTTAAGTTATTAATTTCTCAATTGAATTTTAACTTTATTCTCTTGACGTTCGAATTATTCTTCTCGAATTAGTTTAACTATTTATTATTCTTGATGTATTTCTCTTAATAATTATTCGGGCCGGGGTTTTATCGCTGGGGAGGGGTGAATAAAATTTGCTTTTTTATTCACGTCAACACAGGGCATCCAGTCGATCTAATACTAGGGTATTGCTGGGGAGGTGCGGTTGAAATATGCTTTTTCTTCCGCGACAACACAGGGTGACCAGTCAATCTAATCTAGGTGAGGTGGGGCTTCCTCTACTGGAGGGAACGTCGGGGCGGCGTAAATACAATGTGCTTTTTTACTTACGTCCACACTGGGCATCCGATCATTTCTCCAGGAGTTCGTTGGCTATTGTCCGTTTTGAGCGTAATCCTGTTCGCGTTAATGGCACTGTAACTGTTCCGGTGAGTTTTCAACACTTGGAGCTTAGTTCTTAACCTTAACTGTAGACACAGAATTTCACGAACTTCGCGAATCGGTTAAGTCCTACAGGAGTGCGCCAGTTATGTCGGGAGCCGAGTAAATTAAGTTTTTAAAAAGAACTTTCTTTATTCACACACTGAAAGAACAGATTGAACTCAGAGCGGAACGGTAATACGGAGATTAACGTGAACGTACGGGGTTCTGACGAGCAGAGTAACAGCTTAGACGGGCAGCGTAACGAGACTGACTCGAGCGGGGCGTCCGCTGGGTTAATAAAGGGTTGGTATGCTGCGTAAGCAGATTTATTGATTATCAGCATTATTTTGGGTGTAACATATATATATATATATATATATATATATATATATATATATATATATATATATATATATATATATATATATATATATATATATATATATATATATATATATATGCTCTTCATAGGATTGAGATAAAAACTCCGTTCCTACGTCAAATAACCAAATATTCAAGCTTTTCTGACGAACGGATGAGTTCGTTGGTCAGCCTTTTTTGATCACATTAAATAGGTCGAATTCAAAAAATCTGCTAAAATAATCACTAATTAGCTAACATTGGCAAAAAATAGTTGAATTTCTATTTTTTAGCAGAATTTTAATCAAAAGAAGTTTACCAACTATGAACGAGAACATTTAAATAAGTATGCACAAATGTATGCTAAAAAATGAAAGTAAATTTCATTAATTTGCTAAAAAAATAGATTTTTTTTCTTTTTTTCTTCATGTGGCATGTAACATAGTGTTGTATAATAATTTACGAAAATTTGCTCTTACGATCATGCAGAATGAATTATGTACCATCATGTTTTAATATTTATTTATAACTATTAATTTTAAAACCATTAATTTGAAGAGGTCCCTACTTATGATTATTATATCCAACTGTATTTACCGAGCTGTAGAAAATTATACTTATACTAGAAAGTCGTTGACAGTCGGTAATTGTTGACTTGAAGTGGTACCTATAGTCTTCTTTCTACTTAACTCCATCCTCTGTGAGTAGTTCTTTATTCTTTAGTTATATAGAAAGAATTTTTCAATTTATCATCTATGATAAAATCATGTGTGATAGAAATGGAGAAATGAATACAAATGAAGTAAGATTGTGTAAATGGGAATTTAACAATGATATGCGTGGGATAAATCGCGTTCCTTTCTTAAGTTTTCCGGCTTCATTTGGTTGAATGGATCTCATGAGAATGCTGATACTCACCTAAAATCCTCTTTCCAGAAGTTTCCACGAAACTCCATTCTAACCACTACCTATATAATGAGACGTTGATCCCGGATGAAAGTTATATATTCTATAGACTCTATAAAAACCACCCTATAGCTTAGCCAACAACAGAAAGCCGTGCGGACCTTTTATCCGGTAGGTAAGGACATGAAAAGAATTTCCAACTCATCCGGTTTTTTTTTTCCTTTCAGAGAACTTTTATGTTAGGTATAGATTCCCCCCCACTTTTTTTTTTTTTTTTTTTTATATATAGTACGTACCTACCTGAAAGAAGTAGATGCCTTACTAAGAGTATTGAGCTGCATTATGAAATAATTGCCTTATCGATGGTTAATGATGGATAATGAGGTTTACCATTGGGATGTATTAATTTATTTTTGCTTTCTCACTCAAGAAGGTAGAGAAGCTGTCTGTAACATCAGTAGCTACCTGGGGTCAAGTGGTTCCTGCAATACGAAAATGCTGTTTACCCTCAAATATTGAAATACTGACTTGATTTCGTGTTTGACAAAAATATTGGAATAACACTATAGGTATGGGAACCATATCTGTAGTTTTTCCAGTCCTACCGAAAACTATTCTGAATTATCAACTAAAATTGTCCAAGATTTCAATAGGTTTGATAATATAACAATGATCCCATTTAATATAATAGTTCATGGGATGCCTTGCGAGATAAGATTACAAGACACACGTTTACTTCTTAGGTCCTTACTCCGTACGGCTCTGCTCTTTGACGGTAAAATCAGCCGATTTGATTGGCGCTTGCCAGGGGTATTCTTTCATTATCTTCACAGTTGTTCAATTGATGAGTTAAAGCTTGTTACTGGAGGAATATATACTCTCTTTGGGCACCGACTTGCTCACTGAAGTGAATTCAAAAACCCTAATTTCAATCACCTAAAATTACGAAAATAAAATATAACCTCTGTGCGCCACTTCTCTTTTGTAGGATAATGAGAAGGAAACCTTAGCAAAATACTGGGTGATAAATAGGCGATAAATTCAACACAATTTTTTGATGAATCAATATTAAAATCATGTACATTCTTGAAATCAACGACATTTTTCCTTTAAGCATGTTCTAGTATAATTATATTCGAAAATGACCTGAGATCTAATGATTACTCTTGATTAAAGCCTAGCCTATGTACCCCAGGAATCGTAATCTTCTGCCGTAACTAATCCAAGGGTACGGGGATCTAACCTACCTATATTTCTAAATACCTAATACAAACAAACAAAAAAACATTTAAGGGGGGGAATTATAATCTAATACTGAAAGAAATGCGGCAAGACGGCTATGAAGGTTGGAGCAGGTGACGTGGGTACGATCGAAAATCAAAATGCGTAGGTGAAAAGACCCTTGTATATATATATATATATATATATATATATATATATATATATATATATATATATATATATATATATATAATTAGTGCCTCAGAAATAGAAGAAATCCTGGACATTCATAAATACTCAGTCGCAGCTTACCACAAACGCTGGATCTTAGGAGCACCAAGCTGATCACAAATGCAATAACAGAGGTAACAATGTGATGGTGAGCTTCTACAATCTCATTGCCATTTTCCAACTTCTTCCTATCTCAAGAATGATTCGTCCTAAATGAATAGTCATTTTTTTCTAATAGAAGGAAAAACAACCTTCAAGTAGTTCATTTAGAAAACAATAATAGTAACCATTCTGTTCATCCTGCTGAAATTTGAACAAAACTGACGTAACGGCAACCAATAAATGGATTCCTAAAAATCGCAAGATTGCCTATCTAATGTGGTAGTAACTCACTTCCTTAATTCAGTTACACAAATAGAAAAATATATTTCTAAATAGTCAATCCGGTTCGGAAGCTTGCGAATTTGGATTGAAACCCGTAATTAATTGTATCCTGCAACTTTATTTAGTCTTTCTGTCGTTGAGAAACAAACAGAAACGCTGAATATTTTAGCCTTAGGTGTGGAGAAATGTGTTTTATAAACTTCGTATTCTGAATCAAACTTTGGTTCCCGAAATAACGTTAGTTTATATTATTAGGAGCCGAACGGATAACAAAGTTGAAAAATAAAATAATACATTCAACACCTAGATAGGAATACTGTGTATAAAGCATGGCAACGGGGTGTGAACTTGGATGGAAGGGTGATGTTCAGCCGAGTGAAAGATGTCAGCAGATCAAGTAGTGAGGCGGTCCGTTACGGTCCACAGCACATGTCATCAGACTCTGAAATTTCTCGAAACCTTCTCAGTGTTTGTCCTGAGAACTCTCAAAGCAACCATTTTGATTTTTCCTCCCAACTTCTGACTGTATCTGTCTTCTCTCTCCGGTTGAGGAGGGCGTCTTTTTTCTTTTCCGAACGGGCTGAAAACAGACATCATTTTAATTCGACGGCATGACTACTGCAGTAGTATTTTATCGAATCATACACAGCCCTATAAATAAGACAATTTATTATACCTACATCAAGTTAATAAAAAACTAAATTATACATCTAAAGACGCTGCTAATTAGTGTGTGTTTGTCTCTCTCTCTCTCTCTCTCTCTCTCTCTCTCTCTCTCTCTCTCTCTCTCTCTCTCTCTCTCTCTCTCTCTCTCTCTCTCTCCCCTCTCTGTGTGTGTGTGTGTTTAGGCTAGTTGCAGTAGCAGCAAGATCCAGCCGAAATTTAACAGAGAAAAAGCGAAGAACTGTCCGGTGTCGGATTGACGAGTTAAATTTGAGCGATATTACTTCAGAAAAAATTTACTTATGCAATAATAGATTAGAATATAGTTTATTACATGAATATAGAATATATTCTGATGATCCTCTAATACAAAGCCTACGTGTATCGCTACACCAAGCCTCAACATCGGGCTCAACCATAACTTTCATGTGGGTGCGGTGCAAAGCCATGTGGGTATTCATGGCAACGAGTATGCTGATGCCCTTGCGAAGAGAGTCATTGGTGATTACTCCACCGATATGCTGAATATGCGCATTGAGGATCATATCTCCTACATGCAGCATAAAGCCAATTCCATCTGGCTCGAGCAATGGCAGGGTGAGGTCACTGGTCTGCGTGGAGTCTTTCAGGACCTTTGCCCGGTTGACCCTTTCATGACCTTCCATCCAAGGAGGGACCAAATATGGTCAAACGGGTAGCCACTGGCCACACCCGTCTTACTCACAGACACCTGCTAGATCCAGTAGATCGTGATGTTGTGTGAGGGGGATGTGGGGGTGATTTGTCTATCCGCCACTTTTTGGAGGATTACCCAGCCCTCTTGGACCTCAGAGTCCAGCATTCACCCCTTCAGTGGGTGGATGTTCTGTCAGAATGAAACAAGGTCCAATCCATGTTGATGTACCTGAAAGCCACTGAGCTATACAACGAACTGTGATATTCTGATCTGTGACATATTTACTTATTTATGTACATATAGTCATACCATTATTTAACTAAGATGTATAGTATTTATCATTATATATTTATCGATAATATTTATCTATTTGTACGGATCATCTAGTCGTAGTTTAATTTTTATCCGCTGTAGGGGTTACAAATCGGTCATCGCTGTATCCCTTGAGGCCTCGTTTTGGGGGTTGTTATTATTATTATTTCTCAGCCTCCAATCTGCCAGTGGAGTCCGTGATGGCAATCCGTTTAGTGACGGACAGTCAGCATGGCTCCCCTTAGAATCGTGCCCACTGTAGTGTCCGTTTGACACCCTTTTTGATTGCCGCTAATGTCCCTTCCAGTTGAGACGCGGTTTAAATTCTAAAAAAAATAATAATATATTAATAACAATAACAATAATAAAATAAAAAATATATCTTATTTTTATAAGAATATAGATATTAATATTATTATTATATAATTGAATTTGGTTGTAGCTGGTTTTGCAACCATTATATATATAATTTTTTTAGCCTTTTTTGTGGGATCTTTTTCAATTGTTCAAAACATCATGAATATGATGCAGTTGCAAATTAAAAAAATGATTCTGGATTTTATCAGTTTAGGACAATGGTAGATACACCAATCGAAATAAAGAAGAAGAAAGAACGAGTTGTTAGCCAATCTTTTCAGATAGCTAGTTTTTAATTTCGAGTAGTGCAGACTATGTGCACCAACGTGCATTTGGACTGCTTTCGCAAACGCACTGTTTTGACATGGATATGTCTTTTGGCTGGGGTCAAGGAATTTTTCGCGACACTTTTTTTTCCCGACCGACACTTTTTTTTCCCGACCGACACTTTTTTTCCCGACCGGCACATTTTCTATTGATTTTCACGTACAACCAAGGCGTTACTAGGGAAGAGTAACTCCCATAGTTTTCATAGTAGGAAAATCGTTCGCCACTTTTTGGAATGCTCTCATGCTACCATTTTACCTTTTAGCGCGTTTGTCCGCTCCTTCCGTCCATTGCTCGAATAGACGCCAAAGAAAGTCGAGATGCGCTTTATCGGATCCCACATTCACTGAGTCATCGACAAATTTTGGCAAGGACAAGGATCCTCAGTTTCACACCTATTAATAAAGATTAATTCAACGATTTTGTGAACTACGCTATGGGGCTAAGGACCGAACCGCACGCCAGAATTGAATATGCGGCTTAAATTACATCCCCCCCTCCCCAAAGTTCAATAGCTATACTTATTTTAACACAGATATGTTTTTGGGCTGGAGGTCATTTTAACATGGAGATGTTTTTGAGCTGGGGGTCATTCTAAAATTTGCGTAACGACACCGAAATTTGTGACGACCCGGCACTTTAGATAATTATTAACTCGAAAAGTGAAGGCTAGGTAGAGTTTCTATTGATTTTCACGTACAACCAAGGCGTTACTAGGGAAGAGTAACTCCCATAGTTTTCATAGTAGGAAAATCGTTCGCCACTTTTTGGAATGCTCTCATTTTACCACGACATTTCATGACCTCTAAGCCGTTGTAGTGTCAAGGAATGCTGATTTATTACTCTAAGTTAAAAACTAATATTGTTTTGTAACCATAATGAAATAATCTTGTGAAAAGAAGGCACTTCATGGTTGGTATACAATTGAGTAGTAGGTACCTACTGGTAGGCAATAGTTACTAGACATATCCGTGATCTTTTGTTTTTCCCATCAAGGGAGAAATTGAAATGTTTGAAGTGTAAACTTCTATAGGCGCACCGCGTCGAAAAATTTAGCGGGGTGTGTTTACACAATTGTTGTTGTACGAGAGAATTATTCACTTGTTTAATGTTATTTCGTCCTCCGATTTTGTGTCACACTTTATTGTTGTGTAATGTACCGTACTTGACGGAAGTCATAGCAAGCTCAATTGATCCTCTCACCTAGATGGTAATTAAGTTTTATCTTCTTGGTTCCTTAGACCTACTCGATGGACTGCTACTTCCGACAGTCGTGGGTCGACAAGCGTCTTGCCTACAGAGGGCACAAGGACACACTGGCTCTCAGCATATCCATGCTTGGGAGGATATGGAAGCCCGATACCTACTTCTACAACGGGAAGCAGAGCTACCTCCACACCATCACGTCCCCCAATAAATTCGTCCGTCTCTACCAAGACGGAAAAGTGCTATATTCGTCAAGGTAAAGTTATTACACTTGCAATCATTTTTGGCATCAACTACCCACCTCCCCATAATAATTCGTTGTTCAGATTGAAAAAATAATTCGTAGTTCAGGTTCGTAGGTCAGATTTGAAAAATTTCAAGTAGCCTATGATTTGAGTTAGTGTAATTCAAACATATTTTAGCAATCAGGTCCCCAGTTTATTCAGTGATGTCCATGATACCCCCTCCCTCCCCTCCCCCAAAATATCCCTTATGGGTTAGATTGGAAAACTTGAAGTAGTCTGCAATTCAAGTATGAGTATTTCAAACATTTCTTATAAATCGACTACAGTTTATTTTGTGATGACCAAGATAACCCCATTTCACCCCCCCCCCCCCCCCCCCTGGGAAAAAAAATTAAATAAATTTGAAACTTTGAGAAGAACTTTGGTTCGGGTTGCATGTTCACCTTCTCTCTATAATAAATTCGTCCACATCTAAACCGATTCCTACAAATGCCAGGCAAATCGATTTCACGTGCCCATTTTCCAGTACCTACACATCATTCTTCTTCTTGACATTTTACGTCTTTACATAGACGTACATGCAATAGAATCGAAAAGTGTTAAGTTACGTTACCGAAAAGTGATACTTTGTATTTCTGATGATTATCTCTTACAACCAAATCGTTGCTACGGAACTGGATTTATCATCGTACAAAATCGTTCGCCAATCGTTGGAAAGCTCTAAATTCACCTAACCGTATGAAGTTAACCACTGTGCAGTGCGTGGCCAACAATCAGAGGTATGATTGTGGTTGTCTGAATAATTGTTTAAATATAGGTGATCCTTCTCAGTTAATTTTGTAAACATGATTGCAACCGCTATTAGACTGGGAAGGAACTTGGAAGTTGAAATTTGATAGGGAGACTCTCTGGGACATTAAGGGTGCAAGGGGTGGGGGGACAGAGACAAAATGTCTCAATGTCTTACAAACTCGCATGCCAGATTTTAAAATTCTGATGATTATCTTTAGCATAATAATTATAAATGTGTATTTGCTTAATATAATCTATCTTTATCTTCCAGGTTTTTCATTTTGGGGCCTTCATATCTATTCACGGGGGATATTTAGTTGCCTATTTCAACTCCTAGTAACTCATTTTGGTCCCTTATTTAAAAATTCCGAGTTTGAACCACCAACCTTCATATTTTTATTATATGTTTAGAATATACAGTCCGAAACACAAACAGATTTACAGCCCTTAATGCACCGAATAGTCTCGATAGTATCGGCCTCCCAACACATCGATGCATTCAGATGCAGTGGACAGGAGTCGTTACAGAGCACTCTAGCGGCCTCCCTCTAAAACATTCCCTACTGAGTGGCGAAGTATAGCTAATACTATTATATTATATAATATAATAAACTGATGGATTGACCTCCAGCCAAAAGACATATCCATGCCAAAACAAAACCTAATAGGAAAATATTGCGCAATGTGCGACCTAGTTCATCTGCCCCGTATTTAGTCAGAGGTGTTCGTACCTCTTGAGTTAGTATATATACCATAATGTAGCAAATCAATCTTGTGACACTCTTCCAAAACAGCTTTTTGATTCATAAAAGTCGATTCACCTCGGCTTAATGCCTTAAGAGCAAAGTCTCCTAGTTTAAAGTAATTCTCAATAATTTCCGCTCTAACTGGAAAATTGATTGAGGAAATTAGGTCGTTCCAGCTCCCTTGAGCACTCTTTAAGGGGTAAATTCAAATGCGTTCGTGACCCCGAATATCAGTTGGGGATTTTCTTCCCCAAATCCTTTTCTTCATTGATCCTTTAATAGACATTAAGCCAAGAGCTGCCGGGTGATATCCTCAACGATCTATTTCCGTCGAGTGAATTCTCTAAATCTAGTCGTGGGATCTTTCTATTTTCTTCAAGCTTATGGTCAAGGTTGTCTCAGCCGAAGTGACTATGAAACTATTATTCTTTTTCGGGGCACCCGGCATTCAAATAATGAAAGATATTGGTTTTTTATTGTACTGAATGGTACTTTATTATGTATAGATCAACAAAATATTGTTAAGGACTCAAAATTATAGTCAAGTAATGATCGAATCAGAACTAACGAATCGAAACAAAAAACGCTGAAAATTATTACACAATGGATTTGGGAACAACGAAACTCATTGGGGACCATCTTTTGACAATTTCATAAGAATTGGTTGAATATTGTGGAAATGAAGCTTGTTACGAAGATTTGCGGACATACGCACAGAGATAGAGAGGGAGAGAGAGAGAGAGGGAGAGAGAGAGAGAGAGAGAGAGAGAGAGAGAGAGAGAGAGAGAGAGAGAGAGAGAGAGAGAGAGAGAGAGAGAGAGAGAGAGAGAGAGAGAGAGAGAAATAACTATGTTTCTAACAGTGTGATTTGGACAAGTATTTTTTTCTTTTTACCTCGGGTAATCTTTAGTAATATTTACTTGGAGTTCATTTAATGCTATGCGTATTGTATTTTTTTAACATAGGTATGATTTATTTACATCATTCAGGTATAAATAATTAAAATATTGAGAGTAATTCACATCTAAATTTAAAGAGAAATAATAAATAAATTATACTACAATAAATTGCATTATACTACTGTTCTCAGTTAATCTTCGGCTTAGATAAAAGGTTAGATAAGTGCTTAGGAGTAGTTGATCTCTAGAAATCGTTCCACCGCCCCCCCCCCCCCCCCCTCCCACCAATGAACGAAAGAATCGTCAATTATTTGACACTGGTTATTGCGATAGGTCGATATGCATATACTGTAAGGACAGAACCCATGATAACTTCGTATTCTGCTCATTCAAACCCATTTTTAGTCTGGCTCAGCGTTTTTAAATCAACGATAAGTTAGTACTTGACTTATTTAGCGGGTACGCGTTCTGAAAGCTACCAACTGTTACGACTCCCAAAGTTTATGTCAGTCTCTTAAGTTTGTGTCACCAGGGTGTTGAAGTGGAATTGGGGGGGGGGGGGGGTTCCCTCCCCTATCAAAACTGACGAGGAGGGGAGAATATCACCGGTTACGTGAGGCTGAGAAGCCTACAAAGCCGTGTTCATTCATTAGCCCTCTTGTCGCATCGCCTATTTTCAATTCGTATTGAATATCACCAGCATCATGTAAGTATATTACGTCATCATTCATGATGTAAGACGATACGAATAACTTCGCCTATAATTTATTTCTAGTTTAATATTTCGTAAAGAAAGTTCGATTTAATCATGAAGTTAAGAACGCTGCAAATTATTACACAGTGGTTCATTCTGTAGTAGATAGCCCTTATACGCAGATCGTTGGTCTATAATTATTAAAGTCAGTATATACTGTATAATTTACACCTCTAGAGCTCCAGGACCCCATAATTTTACGCTTTTTAGATAATCACGGATATTTTTCGAGAAAGAAACGGTAAGTCGGAAATGAAAATATTCCATCAACTCATCAAAATAACATTAACATTAACACTTTGCTATTCCCCTGATCTAAGTATAACGTCATTTTTGTAGGTCCCAACAAACTGAAAATTTGTCAGATAAAATAAAACACCTACTAGTGCTTCAGTGTTCATCCATAGGGGCAACAGTTATAATAAACTCGATTTCGCTAAGTCAGAACTCTATTGGCAAAAGTCTTTAACAGATAATCTCTTAAAAAAGCCTATAGGGTTGTCCTTCAAAAACCCGTAGCGACCTCATTATTGGTCTGATTCAGGTCTGCCGAATCTCATTCGATTGAGGGTTAAATACTTCCCAAATTTCTTTTCGAGCAAGTGTTTGCTCAAACCATTTCCCACTAAAGCACAAAGTAAGAGCCGTTTTTGCGAACTTTATATGTAAAATGACTTAAAATTCATAAGTTCGGCTGTAAGTCAATGGGGAATGGTTTCAGCTAAAATATGCTCGTTACGAACTTTCGAAAGTTTTTAATCTTGAGTAGAATGAGCTTTAACAGACTGAAATCAGACCAATATTAACGTCACTAGGTGATTTTGAAGGGCAAAAGTCTAGACGGGGGAAAGGAAAGGACTCGCCCAAAACTACTCCGATTTTCAATTGTTCGTATTTCGCTTATTTTTGAAAACAATTCAGAGTTTTGGAATCGAATCGTTTTGTTTTTTTGTGTTATATAACTTTGCTACGTATAAAATATCTGTTGGATGTACGGTTTAGGAATTATTAGAGAAAAACTTTTAAATGGGCTAATTAAGCCAATTTTATGAGGCCGCCATTTTGTATTCCATCAATTTTGAGATGGCAGACAAAGATGTTCTCACTCACATGGACTAAATTTTCAAAATCCAATCTCAAACCTTCTCCTCAAATTACTACCTATTTTCGGCCCTGGCTCCTGGGCTAGGAGGACAACAAATAGGATCAGGAATTTCATATACATTCATAAATAAAATAATATAATTCTCTATGCAGTTAAATTGTTTCTAACACAGTCAATTGAGGAAGTTACATTTAATAGACACAGAGAAGAATATTTGCAATAATAGTTCAGTATTTTAATTCAACTAGCCCAATAAATGAAGTGTGCCACGACAATATTACCTTGTTCTAAAGCTTTCATAATGATACTGCTATTAAAAAAATAAAATAGATTACCCAGAATATCTCGTTCTGAATTGTCGAGTAACACGAAATGTCCACTGTACCCCGAAAAACACAAGAGAGAACACGAAACTGTGTCCTGCACGGCATTTTAACGAACCCAAAGCTCGATATTTTCAAATAAATTGTTCACACCTTCCTGCACTCTTCGCCCACGTCCGCAGGCAGTTCAGGTGCTCGAAGTTCTCCGAAATAATTGGACTAACTCTCCTAAACCCTCTTTTATAAACCATTATTGCCGAAAAATCATTCATTTCAACAGTTTGTTTCCCTCAGATTTCACATGTGCCCAGCAGCCAGCAGACCCATTGAAACAAATTCGATTGTTTATTCATTATTATTATCGGATTTAGTATTTAACTCGCTCTTAGAAATTATAAAATTGTTATTAGGTTCGTTTGTGTAGGAGCAAAATGGCGTGGATATTGTGCAGCACCACGGAGAGTAGTAGAATCACCTAGTCAACGAAACGGAAATGTGGATACTGCAAATTGAAATCAAGTTGTTCCCCACTACCTTTTAGGGCTAGCCCATATGCGATTTTTCCCTAGAAAAATATCCATTTCAGTATCCACCAAAATTCCCCTATGAACTTCCCCTACTTTTCACTGCCTACTTTATCAAGCTTGGTTGTTCGATTCAAAACAGTTTCCCGTTAATTAACCAACCCCATAGTTATTTTCCCATTAATTTACGAATGAAATCCCAGTTAAAATAAAGCAAGAATACAATAAATAGAAGCCTGCAGTGGTGATTGAATTAGTTTAATAGAAACCTAGCATATTGCTGGTTTGAGTTTGTTTTTGTTTACATTTTGTTATGTTTCTTGATCTCAATTTCATGCCCTCAATTTTATTTCGCGTAGGTAGGTACCTACTTATATAATACGATTGTGTGATATTGTCCTGAAAAAGTCATTTCAACGCGTAAGTAACAACTGAAGATAAACCTGTAAGAGAGAAATTCCACATAGGTATATGAATTTGCGTGCAGTAAGTCTAGTAAATAGTATAATAAACCTAGTGCTCCTCAGTTCATCGGTAGGTACCTACCTATTCGTATTTATCGTAGCTTTTAACGTTCTGATTAGTTATTTGGATAATATTTTTTCTGAGTAGTATTATGCTTTAATAATCCATAGATAGGTTTATGAATATGAAAGCGTCCGTGAGTTCAGATCATTACAAAAAGCCATTGGGCATCTATCTACTTATATGAACGTTTGACAGTTTATTAACAGTCTTCGTATACTCTCAGCAACAAGCACTAGAAATTAATATGAAATAAAATGAAATCCTCGACTTTACCAGCTCCGTGCTCGACAACAGATGAAAATCATTGCTAGCATTATCATTTACGACCTACTTTTCGGAGGAATCCGTCGTCACTAGCAAGTCGAGTACCGGGCAAGCGCTTTCAATGCAAAGACATCATCATCACGCCGTCGATCGGACGACGGATTCCTAAAGTAAATGATAATTTTACTACTATTACTAGCGGAAATTGCCCTTTCGATTTAATACCAGTTGCTAGCATAGCTCGGAAGTAGAGAACAGAGTGAAAAGTTTCAGCGCAATATCTCAAAGTTTGGGATCCCATTGAGTTACGACAAAGCACTCTTGCACCAGAACTCTCTGTTTTTCAAACAGTGAAGTTATCCTTGCAGGTCCTGTCGCTTTGCGACTTTGTCAGGTAGGCACTGATATCACTTGGATACTAAATGGATTACGTACCACTTTCTTTATAGTCATTATTCAACGATTCCAAATATGTAGTAATGTTTTCTTTATCGATTGTTTGACACCACAGCTGTCAAGAAACGAATCGCAATTTGGTGGGTAAGAATAGGTACTCATTTTTCCCTGCTCACCAACATAATTATTACGAATGTCAAGTTTTCGAAAAAGTCTTACGGACCACTTCTGGGTACCTCGCGGACCACTGATGGTCCGCAGTTCATAGGCTAAGAAATGCTATAGACAGACTAGTGAAACAAAGTCGGTGTTTTATTTCATTTCAATAATTTCCATTCGGTGGGTCTATGTAGTTGAACGTAGATAATAATGAACCACAGGCTCCGTTCAATAATGATTATCCATAGACCGTGATCTGCAGAGATAAACTATTTAATACAAAATAACAATCCTTTGTGTAATAATTTGCAACATTTTTTATATATATGGCCCCAACTCTGAAAGAATAGATTTCCATTTTGACTATTACTTACTCCTTGATTCTATTATGAAAATAGGATCGCTCATGAAATAAAATGTTTGATGCAAAGCTTATACTCACAAACTAGCAGATACTCTGCAGTGGTTAGCGTTTACTCGAGGGTGGGACTATCCGTAATCCTTAATTCGGGGGTTCTTGTAGGGTTTCCGCCGAATGCTTTTAAAGTCCCGAACACATCCTATTAGTAAGTTGAGTTGATTCGAGTTAGCGAACGGACTTAAGTTCATCCCAGTTCGGATTCTGATCAGAATAGCAGCTCATAGCGTGTTCGGATTTTAATACATGCAAGGCACCATTGAACCACTTTTGGCGGTTCACTCTAATTAGTTTGATTCATAATTTTCATTATACCTAATGGGTATACTATTCATAATCGACCAAGTGCCAGAATCTTTAGCTCTTCAACATTTGTCGGTTCGCGTTACAAGACATTCAAAACTCATGATAACAAAGTTGTGTTGTTTCTAAATTATTTAATCCCTCTACCTCTCTGGTCCTTGGAGCACGCGATTCCGTCCATATGTAACGAAATGTATTATAAATTAGATTCCTTGGAAAGGAAATTCCATTGTAATTATGTCGGCGTCAAACTTTATAAGGGAATTTTCCATATATATGCCTAATTATACACACGTAGTATCATTCACACTCATGTTGGCGTTCTACTTTCCCGCCAAGGGGGAGAGCGTATAAATGAACGCACATCGATCCTGGTGGTCTTTTTCGATTCTCCGAAATCAAGTCTACCATTTATAAACAAACGCAGTATCTACCATATAGGGTAATTTTTAGTTGAAATGGAAAATGTAACAGATTGTAATTATACATATAAATTATTAGATATGATCATTATTATTATTTTATTTTATTTTATTTTTTTTTTAAAGTAATTTATTTCCAATAAACACAATGATCACAGTAGTATACATCAATAGGGTTAAATACAACAGAAATCATGTTGATACTACTTAAAGTTAGACTTATCCCTTACATAGGTGGAAAATTATACCCCAATATGGGCTACTGCCCGTGGTAGGGGAAGAGTCAGTCCCGCCTGCAGAAATCGATATGACTGATAACCGAATTGAAGAAGATTGCGCAATACATTAGAAAAAAGAAAGAAAGAAAGAGAAAAAATAAAATTAAATTAAATTTAAAAAATTCTAAATGATGCCGTTTTCGTTCTGTATCAAGTTCATTATAATAGTCCTTTAATAATTCGAATTTAAAACTATTATTATTAAAAGAACTTAACAGTTTAGTTCGTGAATCAGAGGAGAAAGTATTAATTATGTTTATCGATTGATAAATAAAGAAGTTTTGCGCCAATGTGGTGCGGTACCTTGGAATTGATAAAGTGCTGGTTTGAGAAATACGAGTAAGGGGTTCAGATGAAGGGTATAGAAAGATGATTTGATAAAGTATGATACGTCCTAGAAGCATAATAATTATACAACTGACAAAAAGAGGTGAAAGGTAGTCACGACTATTGTGACTTTTATCATTTCCTTGAACCAGCCATAGATGTTTTTAGCAGCACAAACTGGAACTGGAGACGAGATTAAGTGAGGGGTGAATGACTACTTAGGCCAGTATGACATTAGAATTCAGGAAAGCTGAGCCGATTTGATACACGTCCATGAGAGAGAAAGGCTTCGCTATGAAAATAGACCCTTGATATAATGTTAGTAGCAATTTAAATACTTATCCCCGCGGAACGGGAGGATCAGTGTGTGTGTTTAGGTCAGGCTTAAGCCCCTTTTGTCTTCGTGGGCGCGCGTATACATGAAGATACCGTAAACGTGTGAGCGGGAAGCCCTCGTGTAGGTATATGAAGGAACCTTCCCGTGGGTTATCCGTCATCGAGGGTTAGGGCAGGATAACATTGTCACGGGCGACGGAACAAAACTGTCCACCGTTGAGTTGCCGCTGGCATAGGTATATCCCCTCGATTCCTGCTACCCACGGAGATTACGAGCATATTGTGTGGAATGCATCAAAACTAGCTAGGTACGTACTTACTAGGCGCTGGAATGTTGAAGAGCTTCTGGAATCCGACTAATTTTAAAAGAAGAATTTTTTTCCCCGTTACTCATTAAAATCGCTGCAAATCATTACACAAAGGTTTATTATTACTGTATTGTATAGCCCTTCTACACAGATAACTAGTCTACCTAGACGTAGGCACCTAACGAAAGAAGATTAATGAAATTAAACAAAATAACTAGGAGGACAGTTTTGGGATCTTGAGAGTCGGTCAGGCAATAATAAAAATCAAGTCTTCAAGGCCAATGTTTCGATGTATTTGTACATCATCATCAGGGCTACAACAAGATGAGATTAGGAATAAAGTTTATTACTTGATTAGCTATTGTTTCACACGTTACAGCATGACCAAAAGAAAAATTAATAATAAATGTACATATACATAGTGTTACATACCTCGGAGAATTTATGCAGGTTTTTACAAAGTCATCTTGTAGTTTGCAACAACATTCATGTCATGCACATACATTGATTAGTGTAGATCTCATCTTGTAGCCCTGATGATGATGTATAAATACATCGAAACGTTGGCCTTGAAGACTTGATTTTTATTATTGCCTGACCGACTCTCAAGATCCCAAAACTGTCCTCATTATCACGTAGCGGTCAAGAAACTAAACCATATTGTTAAAATAACTAGGTACTTCAATATTCCGTCGTCTGTAGGTAACAGGTATTAACACTTCATCCGAAAGTCGAATTGTTTATAGCTAATATTGCACACATGTAAACCGAATATCAGCTGTTCCTGTGGCACAATAAAGCACGTATCCATGCATAAGTATCTTTGGCTAGTCTTGGACGAAGATATGAATTGGAAACCCCATGACTATACTCACAATAAGATCGAAAATTGTGTGTACATTTGTACCAAACACATCACAAAGTCGCTTAGATCTATGCACCTTGCAACGAGAAGCCAATTACGGAGAAGTTAAGTCACACCTCTCTCATCCCCAGCAACCGATTCATCGATTCAGCGGTCTAATTAAACGTCGAGACGGAATAGATGAGCTCTAGTGATCCTTTGGGAACGTTATTGCTGATTCCCGTTTTGTTTGCTTTTCCGGGACCCCCCTACCCTCGCCCGATCGTGACGAGTTGTGTTGATCCCTTTGAAGCCCTTTTCCGATGCCTAAACACTCCTCGGAATCATTATATTAAACCTCCCACCCTCCCGTTCATTTACCCCTCACCCCTTCGCCCCCAGAAGTCGTTGGGGAGACGGAATTGAGAGGTTCGGGAAATATTGCGAGGGATTCGGGGGAATTGAATTCAGTCAAGCCGGGGCGGAGCTTTGGCGATGTATTATGACACGGAGTTATTTAGTTAGCATCGCCCTTTACTACGGGAAACTGAAAATACGGGACCCACAAGGTTGACTAGGTAGATCGATGGCGATTAATTAATTACTGTTTACAACTCGAATAAACTCGGCACCCAATTCCACTCCTGGATGTTAAGACCCGGATTGATTTGGCGTTGGAATTACATACAACACAGGTAGGTAACTACAATACGTAAATATTTCATTACAAGCCTGACCGCTTTGGGACCCAATACGAGTCTGTTGACGTGGGACACCCCTTAAAATATCTGGAACTTAAACAACAACAAAAATGAAATCTAAGACCCAAAAATTAAATGGTAGTTTTTCGTTTGATTTATATAGGAATAATTTTTAATGAAACCACACGGAATTTTTAACGACCAACAAAAAAAAGTTGTCAACACGACTGTGAATAGCTAAGCGACTCTAATTTACTTCTAATTCAGCTCGATACCCCCCCCCCCTCTAATTATAGCTTACTTTTTAATTACGTGTGGTCCCCCAAACATGCGTGTAGACCAATGATCTGCGCAGAAGGGCTATCGGATACAAGTAATAAACCTAAATGATTTGTAACGTAGTGTAAATCATCAAAGAAACTCGTAAACGAGTTCCACTATCTGCTTTACAAGCAGATACCATGTTACATGGATATGTCTTTGATTGAGGATTTCATAAAGGTTATCCTCGAGAGTTGTAAACAAATCCTTTAACTTTGGACTGTAGGCAGCAAAATGTAGGATAAAGAATTTATTTTATTATTCTTGGAGGCACAAAAAGCATACTATAAATACTGTTAAAGTTATTTCTCCAATACAGACGCTATTTAGTTTCCGCCAAACGAAAATTGTTTATAGTCCAATCAACTTAGTTTAGGAATGTAGCCAGTAAGGTAAGGAGGGGGAAATTAGTAGCTTGAGATGTGAACATTTATCACGTACATCAAGCGCTTTCCAACGAGTGGCGAACGATTTTTGTGCTATGAAAACTGCGGAAGTTCCATTCCCCTAGCAACGGCTAGGTTGCACGTGAAAATCATTAACAATTGTAACATCAACTTTTGCGTGACGAAAATTTTTGGTTGACCCCCCAGAGCAAAGACATATCCATGTCAAAAAACGTACCGAAACTCGTAAACGAGTTCCACTATCTGCTTTACAAGCAGATACCATGTTACATTGTTACATGGATATGTCTTCGATTGGGGATTTCACAACGGTTGTCCTCGAGATCCTTTAACTTTGGACTGTAGGCGAAGAAAGTAGGATAAAGAATTTATTTTATTATTCTTGGAGGCAAAAAAAGCATACTACAAATATAAGTTATTTCTCCAATACAGACGCTATTTACCTAGTTTCCGCCAAACGAAAATTGTTTATAGCCCAATCAACTTAGTTTAGGAACGTAGCCAGGTACGTAAGTAGGGGGAAATTGGTAGCTTGAAATGTGAACATTTATCACATAAATCAAGCGCTTTCCAACGAGTGGCGAACGGTTTCTGTGCTATGAAAACTGCTGCAGTTCCATTCCCCTAGCAACGGCGGGGTACGTGAAAATCATTAGTGACATCAACTTGTGCGTGACGAAAATTTTTGGTTGGCCCCCCAGAGCAAAGACATATCCATGTCAAAATGTCAACATCTTACTTTCATTCGCTTCTCCATCGTTTTCGCTTCGACATACATAGGTTCAGTGTATCTTCACATTGTGCGTACAATGATATTACGTTCATATCATCATATCATATCATGTGCGTACAATCTAATGTGCTTAGGATTATTGGGATTCCGTCAAGACGTGCTTAGAAGAAGAAATCGTAATATTAATTAGAGATATTCCACAAAACGAAATTTTCATTCGCACTAAAATTTGTCCTTTCGTGTTTCAATATCAGTGGCTTCAGATAACCACGTCGTCCGTGCAAAAACCCCGTGGGTCAACCAAAATTTGCGTATTTTTTCCACAGAAAGTACAAATAAACAAAAGGCCCCAGGAGTTTTTCGAGCCAATGCAATAGCTTAATTTTTCTACAAAAATTTGCTAACCATTAAATTACGGCTCATGATCTTTCTAAGATATTCGTGAACGAGAAATTGACAGCCGTGTTTCGGATGGTGAAGAAGGATGAGTCAACAATTGATGGGAATGGACAAGTTGAATCGTTTTCGTGGATTTCGACTTCTGAATTCAATTGGTTTAACTATTTTAAATCAAAATATTCGATACAGTCTATTAAATGATGTTCATATAATAATATTAAGTGAAACTTGGAACATTGATCTTCTCCATTTTTCTCTACCTGGCTATAATTGCATATAAATAAAGCGGAGGGAGTTTCAGTTTATGTCGTGTCCTCGCGGTATTTCTCGTGTTATCGGATCGCCATTAAAAAAAAACTATACAATTCATTCTTGGTAATTGAGGAGTCTACCAACCAAATTTCAAGTCGTTAGCTCCAAAATTGCAGCCTGTAGTCTGAAACAGACAGACACATACATATACAGAATTCAATAAGACGGATGTATTGTAAGGGATGAAATAAAAAATCGCCGAATTGCTTCCTATTCTCGTAGATATTTATCCTGCCCAAGTACGCCGTCAGTCGTTTTTCTTGTCGCCGATAAATGCGTCCGAGGTTGAATCCCATTTGAAAAGTTTGAAAAAACATTGTTCCTTTGTTATACCAATAGTTTTCTAGTTTTGTTTCTAAAAAACTGGATGAAAAACTGTTTCCGAGGCTTACCTTTGGATTTGATTAATCCATGATGATTTTGAAGATTATTGTAGATTAATAGACTCTGTGAATAATACATTCATTCACTAAACTCACACATTGACTATTTAATAACTTTAGGAACAAATGCGTGTGATTTATTATGGTTTATGGTATTATATTATGGGGTGGAGCATATAAATCGTACGTTAGTAAAGTGCAACATACCAATTGACAAATTTTCTTGTTTCATTCTTGCATTCATGTATATAATACTGTGAGGAACATGTTTCTACATTTCTAAGCACAAGAAACTATTCTAATTCGGGAATTGTATTGCCAAGAGCACATACAGATAATTTCTTTTTGTGTTTTTCATGGAAATTATTTCGAATTTAGTGTTTTAGTGCTTTTATTTCTTTTCTTTCAAGCCTTAATATATACGACTTATTTATTTACCGTGGGTCTCCATTTTACGCTGTCGGTATTGACTACCTCTAGGTACCCTTATAAATAGTTATAGACCCACTAAGTCTGGGAAAGGCAAGCTTAGACTGTTGGGTACGGAAATTGAAAACGAAGGCTGGAAACATCTGGTCGCAATCGTTTCAGGTGGCGGTTTGCACTGCCAAGATCTGCGAATAGATGTTCGATACTTCGGTCCTTCTTAATTTCAACACTGGATAAATCTTGTCGATTTTTACACTCCATATAAGGGGAGGAGCCGAAAAACAAATGTTTAACAAAACAAATAATTTAACAAAATTATTTGTTTATATAACAAACAAATATAAAAAAAACAGCTCAAATTTGTTTAATTAAAATTATGTTTGATAAGCCTCGTAGATACTCCACTAGAGCATCATACTCGTATAATGAAGCTAAGCTACTAAAGGGCAAGGAAATTATTTTCTATTTGGGAGCGTGTCTCCATGTTTTTAAGAAGTGCGTTGGTGAGGAATTTTTCAGCAGGGCATGTCAAACTCGTACAGCTGATTATTCAAATTTGAAATTACCTATATATATATATATATATATATATATATATATATATATATATATATATATATATATACATATGAAAAAGTGTTGAACTCTAGGATTCGTCACAGAATGCCTCAAAACGGATTTCAATGATACATTTTTTCAAAAATTTTGATTTTTAAATTTTTCGACACATTGCAATACTTCATTTTCTACGAAAATTTGCTAAAAAGTGTAAAGTTTACTTACTAGTGTATAAAAAGGTAAAGTAAACTATGAAAAAGTAATGAGAATGCGCTGCTGATTAGATACGGGTCTATCTTATACGTGTTTATATCGCATAAGGGTGACGGCACTAGCAGCCCTTGCCCAGGTTGTAGTAGTTGGTCCGTTTCTACATATTTATGTCTGTTATTAACTTTTGAACATATCGACATGTTCTGTTATTTCGACATAGATTCCATCTAGTCTCTCTGGTTTCGTCCATACAAAATGTCGAAACTAGGTACCTACTTAAGAAGTGTTGAAGACGCTACTAAGCAGGTGCCTCTATTCCATTGCTAATTTTGAAGAAACCGATTCCATTGCCGAGATAGCATACAGAAGATTCCCATCCCCAGGCTCTAGAATGCCGCCTTGTAAAACGCCCAAGTCGCAATTGCCAGTTCCATCGTACCCATCTGATCCGGAAGGTGGTTTTGTCTAGAAAATACCCTCTCAGCTGGTTCTGTATGTAAATAAGCCGCGTTCCTATTTTGGTTTCATTGTGTCAAATCTGTTAGCGCCAGCAAAGTCTCCCCTCAAGAGAATCCCGTTCCAGCCGATCCGAGGCGGCGTAATTGCGGCTGCCTCAATTCTCGGGGGTCGCGGCTTGCAGTTTCTTCCCTCTAAACGGGTTATCGACTTGAGGATCCGAGAGCTCTTGAAAGTCAATATCCTTGGAGAAGGTTTATCTCTCTACATTTCTCACTCAGCACATCTTATCAGCTATTGTGGAACAGCCAACAAAATTTTGATGTGCGGTTTTCATTCGACATTTCGATGAAGTCACCACTCTAACATTGCCGATTTCCTATTACAAGAAACTATGATGAGAAAGGCTTTCGAAAGGTCCATTGAAACTTAACAGAATACCATACAGAATACTATACTTAAACCGTTTACCTCGTCTTTTTGCGAATATTCGTTGAAAAAAATCATTACAATTGAGTAAAACATTTTATTCTCAGCTCACTTCGAAGTTATTCATGGAAATTCGTTATACAGTATGCAGAATCTTACCCTTAGACAATGGAGTGCCTTAAGCTTGTTTGACCTGTGCCAAGGGCAGTAGCGGATCCAAAAGGGGGCCCAGGGAGCGAGCGCCCCCTCCTCGGACCTTGGTAAACAAATTTAAGATTACTTTTGACATTTTATGTCTTTGCTATGGCACATAAACTAAAAAAACGTCACGGCAAATTGCTCACGAAAATATTTTGATGATTTCCACTTACAACCGTGTCGTTGCTAGGGAAATGGTACTTCTTCGTTTTTCATCCCACAAAATTCGTTGACCATTCGTTCGAAAGCTCTCGATTTATCCAACCATATTATGTTAACTACTGCGAAGTGCATGGCCAACAAGCTGAGTTATGAGCAAGGTTATTTGAATAATTTTGTACACTCAGGTGATAATTCTCAATAATTGATATTGTGAACATATGATGATTCACAATGTGCATATGATGATTCACAATGTGCATGATTGCCACCGCTTGTTAATTTCTGATGATTTCATTGAGCTGGTGTTTCGATGATTTGATTCATAGCAGGTGATCCAAATATTGCGAGAACGGTTTGATTTGTGAAGCTGCCCACGGTTTGATTTACTTGACGATGCCCAGGGTCCGGATCAGCTGAGTGGCTCTTAGAGCTTGCATACGAGTCTGCAACATATACTTGGCTTCAACTAAAGACATAAAATGTCCCAATGTGTTGCAGACTCGTATGCAAGCGTTTCTTTCTAGGACGATTACAAGTTTGAAATGTTTTATGAAGTTCATTGTGTGTTTTATTTTATTGTTGTTTCCAATATTTATAAGGTAAAGAGAATGAGAAAGAATGGGTATAAATAATGGGTATAAAGAATGTTATATTAATTTGTAATTTAATAGAAGAATGGGTATAAAGAATGTTATATTAATTTGTAATTTATAAAATATTTGAAATTTCTACTAACGCTGTAATACTGAAACTTGTAAAGCATACTTGAATGTAAGGAACATACATGTTCAAATACATTAAATAAATAAAATAAATACTCAAAATGCTATAGAGCTCACTGTGTTGCAACTGTTTGATGATAGGAATCAGAGGTCCACAAAAATACAGCGTCCGTGTCAGGGGGACTGAATCATATCATGAGTCCCTTCAGAAATTTCCGAAATATGTATCCACAAACAATTCGGAAACTCATATTTCCTCAATTCTAACGTAAAAGCGCTTACTCCAACTCCCTCAACCTTCAAATTGCCATTCTAACGCGCATTACAATCTTGTACGTATTATGGTGTCCAAAACCGATATTGCTGAATTAGTCCAAAGGCTGACATTGGATTCGTGAGAAAAAAAAAAAACCAGAAGGATTGGACGTCTGGTTTCAGAAATGAATAATCCCCCACAAACAAATCTGAAGATTAAAATGTCTGCTATTGTGTAAAGTATTTAATAAATATTAGGACCTATGCTTCAGCAATAAAATATTGTACCCAATTATTATTATCTAATCTCAACTATTAATCAGGCAAAAAAAATGTTATTTGGTTGGCGTGAATTTTCTTAAACTCCAATTTTCTCTTTTCACTTGGCAAACTACCTGCGAAACTCATAAAAGTAACTATAACAAGCACTCTAAAAGTAAGGATGAGTTCTTTGGACAGCACTTTTTGAGCACAATAAAACGATCACCCCCCTCCCCAGTTTTGATGGGAGGTATTACACACCTCCCAGACCAAATTTTGTGCCACGGGCCAAGGGTTGTGGTGCAATAAAAATTGCCTAATTTTTCCTGCTATGCATTTCGAGTTTTTCATCTGGTTTAGTCAGAATACTCATAATTCAGTACAAAAGGTGGATATTTTGTAAACCAATTTGTGTAGAACAGGTCTTGGAACGCTTGCCACAAGCAACTCCCTTAAAAGCAGAGCACTTATAATTAACCTTCTATATATAGTACTTCTGAAGGAGAGCGGCCTTAATTTTGTGCAGTATACAGGAGGTCATATACATCTATTCTACCAAAATACCAGCAACGGGAATTGGTTGCATGCACATATTTATGGATATGAGTAGGAATAAGAAGGCATACAGGCAAACAAGACAGAACATAGACTTGAACAATTTTAGTTAATTTTAGCGGAACTAATGAAAGAGAAACAAAAAATCAGCTCAGTACCAAAAACTAACCACAGAAGTTGATTTGTTAGAAGAATGAATTGCCTTTACGCAAGAGCAAACGTTGAATCATTTTGTTTAAATCTAACAGTTATGGATTTCCTAATGCTTGCAGATCATCTACTTGAAATGTGCTGCTTGAATGCGATCAACTGCTTGAATGTGTGCTTGCTATTTTGAAATTCATCATGAAGCCACTTCCGTTCGCAAACATGAAATCCTTTCAGCACACATGACTTTCATCATTTTCATCTGATCTTGATGGCATTTTCTGAACCTGAATCTGTCTTCCATGAAAGTCTTTACCTGCAGATCAATAGTAGTCTCTGGCACTATTGCTCCGCAATCCCCTGGGCCCCTGCAATACAATCGCTGTTCTTGCTAATTGCTATTGATTTGTTGTTTGCTTGTTGCCTTTGTAATTTGTTTGCTTCTTCAATCAGCCGTCATACTTTTGGAAGCTCTCGAATCATTCAAATATCTTTTAAAAAATCTATTGTCGGGATTTTAAACAACATTGATGTTGGCAACTCATGAAAATGGAAAAACGTGATTTCCAAACACGAACGTAGACATTGTGAAAGTAGTTTGAAGTATGAATAGCATCATGAAGCTTCGCACACTATATTTTACCATTGTAAAGAAGTAAAGGTTTGTTTTGTCAAAACTCGCGTCCGATATCGGGCAACAAATAAAGAAGTAGGTAAGGAAAATTGTGTGAAGCACCAAAACAGATGTATGAAGATGGCTGAAAATATGAAAGTAATGGGATAATTTCCTTAATAATGTAGTTTTGGTGCATAATTTCTTCCGTAACCTCTGTCTGGTTAGTGACCTGGGAAGAGTCTGCCGATCCATGAAGCTAAGCATCTTGGCGCCATTCTCACTGTCTTCTGAAACCGTCTCAAGGTCCAAAACTCACGTGAATTACTAAACCTTCGAAAGAGCTTTCTTGTTGATGAGGTGCTGCACCCAGACTAACTACCTACTAACTGTGCTGGAAAGATGCCCAAACCGACTTTAAGGCCAACATTTCAAGTCTCCTAGCGGAGGTGTCGAGACCCTAGCAAATTTACGTTCTTCAGAACACTTCCGTTGTGTATTCCAACTCATAGGTTCTTTGCCAATCGTTTAACTCTTCGAACTGAATGATCAAAATGTTTCGTTCAATACTCAAGAAAAACCACTCAAGAAAGCGGTCTACCTATCTGCTAGTACATTAGTCGATTCCTCTCTTGTATTGTAGCTTGTAAACCTTCGGTTGTATAGCTTTTTGAAACCTTTTATAGGAAGTAAACCTAACTCTTTTTCCACCATGGATAACTCCCCTGTGTCGGAATATTCAATCTCGGTTTATTATTTTTAATAATGAATCTTTGTAATCAGCCAAGAAAATATGTAACCCCTTCTCTCAAAATTTGTTCGTTAATGTTTCAGAATGCGTAGAGGAGATCGTTGACCTACTACGTTATTTTGCTTTCTTTACACATGTGCTCTGGCTACTTTCAATCAACAACTCCTTTTCAAGTTGCACCTTTTTTTATTAAGCTCTTTTCAAAGTCTCTCTGCTGATGGAATAAAATAAAACAAGTAACATCGTTTTATGGGAATGCTTTTCATAAGTATCCGAAGAAGGAAAAATCTTAAACTGGGTCGAAAAGTAGTACCTTCTAACTACCTACCTTCAGGTCCATAACGCCAAAAAGTGAGGAATGAGTGCATCTTACGCTACTACTTCATGTACCTCAGTCCTACAGGTTTTGAAAGCATTGTCGTAAGGCGCAGGCATTTGTATAAGTGAAGTTGACAACAGGAGGTCTAGGTTATTCATGACTAGGAAACTGTAAGTATCGTGAGCCATCAGAAAAGTTGGACACTTCCGTCCTCCATCAGTCTGCGACATTATTGAGTTGTAGGTACCTTTTCATGGGTGGAGACGTATAGACAAGTTTTCAGTGTTCAGCGCTAGCCTCCTTCCGAAGGCTGGAAGCACCTCAATAATTTACGACCACCTTTTCCCTTGGGGATCTGACTCATCTCTTGTGATAAAATAGTTGGTTAAGGGGAGATGGAGCAACTTTTTACTGGAGGCCCCTTCAAGATTGGCTTTTCACAAACGAGTGATTTACCGCAGCTGACGGCTTGAAATTCGGTAAATGAGGTTCGAGCTAGCATAAATCACTGCAATATCGCCTTAACCTAGTCCAATTACTCCCCCTCAGGAACTGATATCGGGAAAAGTTCGCGGTACACACCGCAGCGACGTTGAGGATTATCGGTATATTGGGTTCATATCGGGCGGAAGTTAATGAGGACATCGAAATTTGAAAATCTCTACTCTGCTCAGCACCTTAGATGAAGGAAACATTGTATTCGCTTAAGAACTAAAACGTTTTCATACCGTAACAACTAAAACGTAATTTCTTTCGTTTAACTAAAGCCGCCACAAGCTTTTCTCCGTAACTAGTAGACCAAACTTCATGAAATTTGGCTCAAATAGTAAATCAGCCGGGGATGTGCCCGTGACATCAGCATCACTCTCGATCAACCCTAAAGGGTAGTATTTAAGGTTTGGAGTATTAAAAATTCGATATCTCGAAAACTTTCGAAATTAAAATGGTACTCTTTGATTGATTTATGGACAAGGAGATTCAACAAATCGAATGAGACCACCTGAGTTACTTCACGTTCATCCGTTTTTTTCCCCATAATAAAGGGAATAAGGGAATATATTCAGTCCAGGCCTATGTATGTCATATCATGTCATATGATATTGGCCCTTGATGCTTGGTGTGATAGAAACCATCTATTTTTCAATCTGGATAAGTGCTCTGTCGTCACATTTTCAAGTTCTCTCTTGCTTCAGTATGACTATTCACTTGGAGGAAAATCCTTACAACGTAAATCTTTGGTTAAAGATCTGGGTGTCCTGTTTGATTCCTAGTTGAGCGTTGATGATCATGTTGAGGAGGTTAGCTCCAGGGCAATGAGGGCTCTGGGTTACTTGAAGCGAAACACCTTTGAGTTCACCGATCCTTCAGTTGTGAGACTCCTTTACATGTCTCTGATTGGGCCCTGTATTGAGTTCTGTGCACCGGTGTGGTCTCCTATTTATAACAATGCCAAGGAGTCTCTCGAACGAGTTCAGAAGCGGTTTTTGCGATACTGGTCATTTAAGAGGGGAGAGTCTTCAGTAGTCGGAGTGCAATGGTGAATTGCGGCATAGCCTCGATGGAACGTCGCCGACAGGAGATCGATGTCTTTTTCCTCCACGGATTGATGTCCGGTAGCATTGATTGTCCGTCCCTTTTCTCCCGCTTGAACCTTTATGCTCCTCCTTATGCCATCAGGTCCACCCAAACCTTCTACGTGCATACCTCTTCAACGAATTACCTCCGCAATAACCCAATCATAATGCAGCAGGGTTTCAACAGGCTGTCAAGCTCTTCTCAAGATACTGATCTGTTCGGTTTATCGGCGGGCCCCTTCAGGACGAGAATTCGAGGTGTTGACGGGTGAATTTGATGTGCTCGGTGTGTTTCCATTTATTTTTGGCCTCGATTCCTGTTACTATTGTTTTTCATTGAACGATCCATTGTTAATATTTGAAGTTTTTTTTTTTTTTTTTTTTTTTTAATTTGGCATTTGTACTGTTCTGTTTATTCCTACTGTTTAATTAATTTATATACTGTTGGAATTGCTATTATTGATTATTGCTAGTATTCTATTATTAATATTATGCTATTGGGCTATGCCCGTGTTTAAATAAATAAATAAATGATGCTATTCTTTTATTCAAGGCTTGTTAGTCCAGCGGTTGTGTGTAACTGCCTGCTGAAGTTCAAATCCTACCGTCGACCAAATTTTCTCCAAGTCATTCGCAATCGCTTTCAATTTTTTTTGGATTATTTATTTATTTCTCATAAATAACAAACCTTTGAGTAATAATTTGAAGCGTTTTACTTTGTTCAAAACTGAGTATAGGAGACGGTTTTTTTCCCCCCATTGAAGAATTCATTGGTCTGATGCCACACTAGTAGCATCCCATTTTTGTAATTCCTCCAAAGAGTTACACTTTCCGGGACATCACTTTTGAAGTCTTTAAGAACCCGACGAACAATAAAACTTTCTTTCGAAGCTCTTTCGCCTACCTTGGCCAAACGAATATAGCACCGAATTTTCTTCATGCTCCCTTTTAGATTGGTCCACCCTACTTTGAATTTTAAGTAGTTTTTACAGCAATTTGTGTATATTTTTCAGGTTGACAATAAAAGCAGGCTGCCCCATGAACTTGGAGAATTTCCCAATGGACACGCAGCGGTGTCCTCTGAAATTCGGCAGCTGTGAGTATAATTTATTATCATTCAAGGGATGTAAGGGGGTGGGAGGGTTAATTCACATAAGTACTAGAGTGCCTTTGCAGTGGTGCATTATGTCATTCGTCGTAACGATAATGTCCACCCTCTTTTAGCGTCAATAAAACCTACTTTATGTTGATAGATATAAAAATTATACCAGCAGTAAACTTCCGCGGTTCTAGGGCTGTAGTTGGGTTATCTCAAACTCCAGCAATGATTACACTTTCGTTACCCATCTGTATCTTGCGTTGACTGGCGTTAAAATCCAAGTGTCTCTGTCGAGCAGAATGAAATTATGAACCAGATCGCAGGAAGATTGACAAAAATCTATTAACCAATTAATTCATAAATTAGAGAGACACAAAAACTCTTTACTAAATTTGTAATTAATTTTAGTAAACTCTACTGTGTGAAACACGTTATGGTGAGGAGAAATAAGTAGAAACATTAACTTGAAACTTGTACGAGGTTTCTTTTCATAATAGTACTCCATAGTAGTTTGTGTTTCACAGTTCCTCAAAGAAGTCCGTGGGTCTCTTCTCCTTGTAAGTCTTTGTCTTGGTAAATTTTGTGTTAATGCAAATAGAAGGGGATCGGTGTGGGATGTCATTCTTCCGTTATGGCTCAAATATTTGTTTTGAAGTTCGACTTGGATGGAGGATATGTTCAAGTTGGTGTGGGATGTCATTCTTTCGTTATGGCTCAAATATTTGTTTTGAAGTTCGTCTTGGATGGAGGATATGTTCAAGTTGTTGTGTAGTGTCGAGTTTCTAACAAGCCATAATGCACCTGTGATTAATCGCAGCACTTAGTTTTGGAATGTCTGGACTCTTTTGATTTCCGTGTCACTTGCTGCACCCCAGAATTCACCACCATACAACCACATTGGTCGCAATATGGTAAGGTAGACAAGTCTTTTCAGGTGAAGAGGCAGAGAAGAAGACCCTGTGATTAGGAAGTTGATTTGTTTCAGTCGGTATCTTAGGTTCTGCAATAGATTAGTAAAATGCATATTCCAGATCAGCTTTCTGTCAAGGTTGAGTCCTAGGCATTCCTCAAACTTTTCATCTGGTACAGGTCGGTACATCTTGAATTTTTACAATGTGGCGAACAGTCTTGAGCTTGTAAGTGAAGGAGGATTGTGTGGAATTCACCTTTACACGCCATTTGTCACAACAATCATCCACTGTATCAGCAAACCTTTGAAGTACTGTGCTGGTCGTGACGTCAGGACCTTTCACTAGGGGTTGCTACATCCTCGGCAAAGTGAGCTTACTTTACTTCAGGAGGGTTTGGGAAATTGGAGGTGTACCTAATGGGTGTCGAGGAATGCGATCCAAATACCGCCTCGGGGGATTCTCGCACCATTCGGTTTTATGGTTGAGATTGCATCTTCACATTTGGCTTAGAGTTCTCATGTTGAGGGTATAATGATACGATCCGGTAGTGTGAGTCACATATTGAGTTTATATGTATTTTGTACCATACATTATCGAATGCTTTTTCTGTGTCAAGGAAAAGACCAGGGCATGTAGTTCCCTCCCCGTATGCGTCAAGGAGATGGTACCTACCTAAACAAATTTAATTACTATTAGGGATCGCTCCTGAGAGTTGTGACAGTAGATATGAAAGCATCAAATCTTTCAAATGTTTTAGAAAATATTGTAAACTAATTTGACGGTAGCTTTTTGGATCATACGTTAATTTGCCAGTTTTCGGGACCATTATAACAATGGTATGTTTCCAGGAAGTTGTATATTTCAGTCATTCTTGAAAGCATGAAAAAAAGGACTTCTGATCTAAATAAAGTGAACAGCTGAGGAGCCTCTGAGCCTAATTTGTTTCTAAAACAATTTATGGTGATGAAACTTGAAATGAATCTTCTTTGCGACACCTAGAATACAACTCCTAAGTATAGAGAGACTCTGATCAACTTCGGAACCTCTGAGACTAATTTCTTTCCTAATCAACTCACGGGCCTGCAATTTAGATGGAGCTCCTTTAGAACACCCCAAAAACAATTACAAGGTACGGGGGCGTACTGGTCAGCTGAGGGGCCAGTGAGGCTATTTTTTTTTTAAACAGGCTGATCAGTGAGGCTATGGGGCTTTTTTTCTTTTTAAAATGCCCCTCTGAAGCTAGATTTTTTTTTTTTTTTTTTAATTACATTTTTCCACTCTTTTTCATTTACTCTAAAGCGTGAAACTGTACAGTCCTGGAGCTGCAAAGGTGTGAACCCTTTTGGGAGGCACGATGCGTAAAGTTTTGATCATATACTATAGATACGGGGTTTAATAAATATAGACCAATGATCTGCGTAGAAGAACTAACTAATGCAGAAATGCGTAACCTTTGTGTAATAATTTGCAGCGTTTATTTCTTGGGTTTACTTATGCGCGGACGCAACCTTCAATCTGGTAACATAAGAAACCGTAAAAGAGACAACGAAACCGGATGAAAACACTGCAGAACTTATGTTTGATACTAGAGTAATACGTTTCCACACATGGCCTGTGTCTACATACTATTGATTAGGCATCAATGAAATTCACAGGGTCAAACCTGCACAATTCGTGAACACGTCACCGATAATGGACGCAATGTATAGTTTATACTACTAGCGGGCAGAGCAAATAGACGCGGAACCGTAATTGTTCAGGAACGTCTAAAGGCTTGGCCAAACTTACAATGACAGGCCAACTACACGATAACCGTACGGCAAGTCGTGTCTGTGCAATGTCGTTGTCATTTAGTGAAGAGAGTTTACAGAATGTCTCTCCACAATCCTAATACAATGTAATTTCTATAGATAGGTCAGTATTGTTTTGGACTGTTTAGGTGCAAATCACAAGTTTGAAGCTATTTCCATAACTTGATAATGATAGTTACTTCGTTTTTATAATCATTCTAAGGGGTGTGTGATAATCTAGCAAGTTGTCGAAGAAAATGAAGCGATATTCCCAAAGCTCTTACCATTAAATAATCAAAAACAAACCCATGCCTTGCCTGCTTGGAGCCTCCCCCCTCCTCTCTCTCTCTCTTTTTTTTTTTTTTTTTTTTTTTTTTATGCCTCGGAAGTGTGATGGATATGAGATGTGATGGAGTTCCTCCTTCTCGATTCTTGAAAACGCTGCAACTGGGGTGATATACCTGAGGTTATTCAACCTTCAAGATATCCTCTAGGTGTATCAGGTGTATCGTCTCTACAACATTTCCATCACCTCTTTGTCTCAGTCGTCAGCGAATAGGTATAGTTTTCCCACGTAATCTTAGAATGCTAAATCATTGATAAATGGCAGTAATAGAACGGGTCCAAGAGCAGTTCCTTGTGATATTCTATATTTATTTATAACAGTTTCATCGTTTTTAATTCCATTATTGTAGACCAGTTGTTTACGACTGGATAAGTAGGATTCAAAGAGTTTTAAATGAAGCCCTTGTACCAATGACATATGACCATAATTTTCTACAAAAAAGCTCCTCCTTGATGGAAACACAGTCAAACGCTTTACAACAAAAAAATAAACGGTAAGTAAGCTGAAGTGCTGAAGTCCTTGTTACCTGAGTGAAGCAGCTAGCTAACCTGTAGCACCCTATCGCGTTTAATCGGCGTCAACTGACAGCAAGCCATTCCAATGGATAATTGGATGAATTGGATTTAGAAGATGAAGGCCAACAGATAGACGGCTCACGGAAACTGGGACAAAGAGGAACCAACTCGTTACCGGGTTATCGGCATCGCAAACGAGAAGTGGGCAATTGATAAGGAGGTGGAAGCTCCGCCGGCTTTCAGGGTTAATTGGAATGAATCGTCCCGAGCCACCGTCACCCCAGGGGATGAGTCGGTGTCAAACTGAATTCCCAGATATGCATGAATAAGTCCCTGCGGAGAGGAATGGCAACTTGTTGAAGGGATGCGGATGCGTAGGGAGGTAATCGGATTTGATCGGGTCAGGTGGTCCCGTTCTGGACTCACCAGACCGGTCTTGGCTAAGTACGTTCTGTCGCACATATCTATCCGTAATATGACAAGATCTCACGTTTATGACGTTCCTAGAAATTTTTTAGCGAAAGACGTGTTCAAGACTAAATTTTCACGAAAAACTCGGAGCTCTGCGCCTCGACAGGGGGCAAGCCCCCTGGACCCCCGGTTACCTCCATTCACATACTTCGAATGAAATTATTGAAACACAGAATGTGCTTTAGCTCAAGCGTTTCACATAAACCCGCATATTAGAATGACTCAGATTTTGCGGTGTATCTTATCACTACTATGTCAAGTTGTTTCATTTATTTATCACCAGCGCAACGGCTCACCAACAGCTAATAACTAATAGTTCACCTTCAAAAGGTTGCTTACTAAAAAAAAATTCATAGCCATGAAATAGCTATGAATAGCATTAATGTGGAAAAACAAAAACTTCAAAGGGGTTCAGGAACCTACTATAGGTACACTCAATAACTCTAATAGGGATAGGTAGGTACGTGTGTCCCTATAAACAGAATAAATATCAACCACAACCATATTCTAGGGTTTTAATTAATGCAGCCTTGATTACTTCACTCAACTTTACTAAAGACAAATACTAATAATCATGTAAGCAACAAGAGCTCGATCACGTTCATGATATCATTATACAAATCCAGAAAACGCAGAATTACGAAAATACTATACAGAGAAAGTTGAACAGAAGATGTCCATTTACCTTGCCTTCTGTGAATTAATTGATATTCCACAAATGGATTACAGTAGAAATGTATCAGTTTACTATATTGCCGATGGTTGTATGTAGAGGCTTCAGTCATCAAACATCCATTCCACCATTCCAAGGTCAGAGCGGACAACACACAAACAATAGCGATGCCCATGTGCAATACAGATGCAGACGGGAAAATGCGCATAAATTAAATCCAACTAGTAGAAACCGCCCCGCAAATACAATTCCTGTGTAAACGACGTAGGAATACGAAGAAATGGCTCGTATGGAGATTCACTTTCCACCACAAGATATTCAAAAGTTCGTTATAAAAGAGGGTAACGGGCGAGGAACTGACTTGAAATGGAGAACCAACCAAAAAAGCGTTGGATGCTGTACTACTACTAAAAAACAGTAACTCTTCTTGAGTTTTCCATTATTACCATAAACCGAAACTGATGTATATAAATGATAAATTCTTTACGAAGTTGTGAACGAAATTCGATGCAAAAGTCAATGAATCAATTACAATGTGATCATTATGTTGGCTGCAATGAGAACATCAACAGCTGGCTCGTCATTCGCACTGCAATCATTTTTCTCAAAAAGGTAATCAAGTTGATCACTGCGGAGCTGAATGAACCAGGAAATAGAAAGAGTAGGAATAGTTTGATATTTCCATACTCAAATATGCTTAATGTGATAATATTTGAAGTTGGAATTAAGGTTTTCAAAAATCCAGTATCTTTTACAGCATTTACAAAGAAAATTAAGGTATTGCAAGGGTTGAAATTGTTTAGTCGCCAATTTAAGCAAACTTTTTTTTTTATGATCAAATTTTCCGAAATTTTCTTCATCGAAGTCCGTTTTGAGGTATTTTGTAACAATTCGTGGATTTTATCACTTTTCCATAAGCATGTACGGGGAAGGTTCAAGGTAAGTCGAACATCGAGAAACTAGATTGGAATACGAGTGGAATACACCTTTGTTCAGGATATCTAACTAAAGCACCTCCTTTGAAAAATAGTATTTAATTACCATTACCATTAAATGGCATCGATTAGTTTTGATTGCGATTCTAAAAACTTAGCATCTGTATTACTAGAAAAGTTGGGTAGAATGCGTTACGGTCCGGTACAACATTAAAAACTTTTGACAAATTGTATTAATGTATTTCTCAACAATAACCTCCTCCTTGTAATTTCTACTAATGACCTCCCTGATTCTGTGCTCCTTGGCTCTTTTTAATTACCGATAGACTGAGTCCAAATCATCCTTTACGATGATGACCTGACTGCTTAGTACGAGCTGATGCAGCAGATGCCTTTGATCGAAGGGAGCTTCAGGTCAGAGAACGTATATCACTTCGGTGTTCCTCCAACTATTTGCTCTACATGGAAATGAAACTCAGATCCTGAGTTTCGGGGTTCGTAGCAATGATGGCAATGCAGTCACACTTCTGGGATCTGGGTTTAAAGGTTGATGGGTATGTCTCTTAGAAATGTTCCTTTATTTGGACAGTTCAAATTATTACAAGACTATACAGAAAAGGCCCTTCTGTCCTTATTAAAAACCAATTTAAGGACTAAAATACCTTTTCTGTCTCTTAGGGAGCTCACGCCCTGTCATTTTCCAAAACTCTTTGCGTGATAGGACTCATCCACAGTACTACTAAACGCACACCTGGTACTAGTAAAAGCATATTTTGGGCTCTATGGGGTAATATTATGGGGAGCCCAGCAACACTCAATCCGTTTTTCGCCTCCAGAAGGCGGCAATGAGGAATTTGGTGGGAGCTGAGAGTGATGCACGCTTTTCACAAAAATCCTCCTTCCTCTTCGAGCCTTTACAGTCCAGGTCACACTACCATTATTATTAGGGGTGAAAAAGTATACAAATGACCACCCAGAACTCGAAGACACAAGTATGGCCCAAGGAATCGGGACTTGTTGTGCCCCACCTCTGACTCAAAAGAGGAACACTTATTTTCTGGGTACAAAACTTTCCAACCGTCTCCCTTAATCAGTTCGATCTTATCAGTCAACTATTTTTTTCTTTCTTGTTTCACAATCTCCATACGAACGTCGGCGATCCATCTGACAGTTGATTCTCGGAAAATGGCACCCCTGAATTTCTCTACCGATGAGCACTCAAACCACCAGTACAATTCCTTCATCCACGAATTCTGCCTTCTTCCAATTGACCTTTTCCCGGCAATTTTTTCCTGATGACTTAGCAGCTCATACCTCTCCTCTCGCATTACGTGACCAAAGTTACTAGGGTTTTTCTCTTCAAAGTCCAAAGCAGTCCTCTTTCTTTACCCATTTTCGCCAGAACTTCTTCATTGGTCACTTTTTGTACCCAGAAAATTCGGAGCACTCGTCGTCGGTAAAAATACAGCTCGAGGGCATTAAATCTATCTTCCAAGACAGGGTCCAGTGCTCAACTCTCACACCCCTACAGGAAGGCTGAAAATATATAACATCCTTAGCATTCTGAGCCGTGATCAGACGAAAAATTTCATTTTCATAAATGCTTGTCTTGCCATCTTAATTCGCGAGCGCATCTTTTTCTTGGGGGGGGGGGGGGGGGGGGCACAAAACGGGTTTACTAATGCCACTGGTTTACTACTGACCTGCTCCAACCGAGATCCGTACTCGGTTGGACGGAAAGAATAGTTGGTGTCCTTGCAAACTACATCACTTTTGTTTTGGTAACTTTCATTTAAAAACCCAATAGCTGAGACAACAGCTCTCAGTTGGCAGTTGGCTGGTTATATGGCTGAATTGAGCAACAGCTTCAACTTTAAGTTGTAGTTTAGACTTTTAGTGTAGCTTTACTACTTACAAGAAGAACATTGTATCATCAGCGTTTCTCAGATAATCCATGACCCGTCCATTCACAACCCGTCCACCTGATTCTTCGGAAACTGCCTCTCTAAAAACTGCTTCAGAGTAAATATAGAAAAGCAAGGTCGAAACCTAAAAGACATCATCATATGCCTAACCACATATATTCTGGAAGAACTTACCGCTGAAACTTGGTTTATTATCTTCGGTAACTCAAGTTATTTGGTTTCGTGGTATTTATTGTACATCCTAGTCATTAAGAGTAAACTGAAGTTGGTCATATAATATATAAACGCTTTCGTAAGTCGGTAATAAATATACTATCTAAGTTTAATTTTACATGAAATTTTCTCATTCCAAAATCACTTATTGGTTTTCTTCTTTTGATTTCATTATAGTTGGCTATACAGTAAGAGACCTCATCTACACTTGGAAACAAGTTGATATAGCTGAAGACATGAAACTCTCCCAGTTTGATCTCATTGGCACGCCCTCAGCGAACCAAACTGACCAACTCAAGTCAGGTAAGTTTTGAAATTGGATAAAATACGTAGCTTGTAGTTAAATGTTAAAGGGGTAAGTATATCGGGTAATTTATGTTTATAAAAATAAGACAGATGTTACATTATTTATTATTTGTATCGACAGACGGATGCGGCATCATACATACTTGTGGCTTCATTTTAAAAAAAAAAACTTTACTTCGTTTACGCTTGAGCAGGGCTGTTTTTTTTTTTTTTTTTTTTTTTTTTTTTTTTTAATTTAAGCCGCGTCTTAACCGGAAGAGTCATTAGCGGTAATCGAAAAGGGGTGTCAAAAGAACACTGCAACAGGCACGATTCTAAGGGGAGCCATGCTGACCGTCCGTCATTAAACGGATTGCCAACATGGACTCCACTGGCAGATCACTGGCAGATCCACCACTAGATGATCCTTACAAATACATTAATATTATCGATAAATATATAATAATAAAGACTATTCATCTTGGTTAAACAATGGTATGACTAGATGTACATAAATGAATAAATATACCACAGTTTCCTGTAAAGCTCAGTGGCTTTCAGGTACACCAACAGGGACTGGACCTTGTCTAGTCCTGACAGAACATCCACCCACTGAGGGGGTGAATGCTGGACTCTGAGGTCCACGAGGGCTGGACAATCCTCCAAAAAGTGGCGGATAGACAAATCACCCCCACATCTCAAACACACAACATCACGAGCTACTGGATCTAGCAGGTGCCTATGAGTAAGACGGGTATGGCCAGTGGCTACCCGATTGACCACTATTCGGTCCCTCCTTGAAAGGTGGGCCACGAAAGGATCAACTGGGCAAAGGTCCTGAAGGACTGCACGCAGACCAGTGACCTCGCCCTAACATTGCTCGAGCCAGATGGAATTGGCTTTATGCTGCATGTAGGAGATTTGATCCTCAATGCGCATAGGCAGCATTTTGATGGAGTCATCACCAATTGCTCTCCTTGCTAGGGCATTAGCACACTCATTGCCGTAAAGACCAACATGGCTTGGCACCCACATAAAAGTTATGTTTGTGCCTAATGTTGTGGCTCCGTGTAGTGACACACGCAGGCTTTGTAATAGGGGATCATATGAATATGCGTCCCTAATCGCCTCGATGGTACTCAGTGAGTCACTATAGATCACATAATTTCCAACTCCCGATAGCTGGCAGTGTCGAACAGCCAGTGTCACTACCCACAGCTCTGCTGTGAACACAGACGCAACAGGTGGTAGGCGTCTACTGACTTGGAAGTTGGGGCTCCATAGAGAAAGGCCAACACCATCAGACGTTTTTGAGCCATCAGTGAATAAGAGAGTGTGTCCAGCATATCGCTGGATTGCCTCTGAGTAGCAACATCTGAGGATCTGCGGGGGTGTATTGCCTTTGACCCCAACCCTCAAGCGAAAATCGATGCGCATCCCAGACAAGGTCCAAGGAGTGGAGCAGGGCTGTTATTTATGTGTTTGTTCAACTATGATAATTTCGTCCTATCGGCTGGAAGATAGGATGAAGTGCCCCAGTAGTGTAGGCTCGATGGTCAAAGAGGAAAAGGATTGAGGTGATATAGGTTGGTTGAGGAGAGTGAAGTAAACTAAGTAGTTAAACTTCAGACTTTCAGAGCAAGAATATGGAATGGAATTTGAATGCCTAACTGGGCCGTGCTCCTGCGCTTATATATCCTAAAGATGCCCTGTATCATTGGGAGGTCAGATGATGTTTACTTGGAAAGCACGTTCTCCCTCACCGGACACATGTAGGCGTCTTTTTGAGGTTGGGTTGGCTATTTCGCGTTATTTGTGAAATCTAATATTATGTAAGTCGGGTTACGACATCTTCTCAAATTCAAAATCCATGAGAATTGCATCGAAATCGGATGAAAGCTATTGACGGTGTGATTGTCTCTGACCATCACGATATTACAGTGACTGGCAGGATATTAAGTGATTACGATTTTAATACCGAAGTGTTGAGGAAACCCAACTTTCCGAATCTACTCGTTCTCTGTTGCATTTTATGTAGAATACAGCCTTCTCTAAGATGAATTCTTTCATGCAAAATATTTCACATGGCTGTTGAGTTTTCTCAAGCACAGTATCATTTGAGAGTTACTCGAGATCCGACGGTCTCAATACGGCGTGCGGTAACGAGAAACTTTACCGCACCTTAAAGCCACGTCAAGTCCCTAACGTATCTAGTTGTAACGCTAAACCCATGAAAGGGGGAAATTATCCCTAGGAGGTCATTTGAGTCAATGGAAGGAGGTTATTTTAGACGATTACGTTTTTTCCGGATCGCGATCCGTTAACGTAGCTGTACGGAATTATGCGTCACCGTAACTCATTACGGCACCGGATTGTCAATACTGCACAACGTACTATGTTTTACGGATCTACTAGGAACTCTCTATTGACTCGGTGATAAAATTCGCAGGGGATCTCTCGTAGTCCAACTAGCACAACCCTATAAAATTTCATAGAAATCAGACTATGATTTTACAGTTCCCAGTTACAAGAATTAACTAACATTTAGATACTCAGATAGACACGAAACTAAAATCGATCAGGCCAGTCCAAAATGTTGACAATAAGTAGGAATTCGGATTTTAGAGAAGCTTTTCATCCATAACTAAGTTGTTTTGTGTTTTCAGTTTGCAGGCAAAATAAGAGATTTTGAGGTTGTTTTAATTCGAGAATTATAGGGGTAAAGCATGTTCTATGTTGTATTTATTCATTACAAAGTAATAAACAGTACAAATCTGAGGGATGCTGGTGGTCTTGCCAAGGCGCTAAGTTGTGATTTTTCCCACTTTCTAACAGTGATTACAACTTGGTAGACTCGGAGACAATTTTTCGACAGGGGTCGTTTTGAAAACAGGCAGGGGATGTGTTAGGTAAGGGTGATAGGGTTGATTGAAAATGAATCGTTTGTGTGTGACGAGAAGGGAGAGTAACTTTTTGGATTGGCACTTAAGCACGTTAAGGGTTGTGTTTGCTGAATTTCTAGCGAAGGTTACCAGAGCAGCAAAGGACGATCCAGCTGAGATGCCGGCTAAAGACGCCTCCAGCCCTGTGAGCGTCTGTCTACAAACTGGCGATCTAATCAAGCGACGCTCAGTCATTTCGAACGTTAATCTCCGGTGCGAACGCGGGACTGAGAGATTGCCTTGTCGCCTCGTCTGCATTACCATAGCTCGCGCCTTACCGTCTGTCTCGAGAGTTGGTCTTATTTCAGAGAGCGTCGGACTTTATTTGGAAGGTGCGATGCGTTCAAAATTAGGTAAGACATAGTTCGGGGTTCAGGTTGAGAGGGTTCGGGAACTAGGAAACTCATCAACAGGAAACTCCTCAAAACAATCGTAGAACCCAATTTTGATCAGTTTCCCCCGTGGGGTGGAAACTCGTCAAATCTTCATGAACGAGCGACTCATCAAAAAATGGAATCCAATAAATTCATCCGTTTAATTCAGTTATGAATCAGTATACTTTTTTTTCAACTAGAATCCAGCACTGTCGAGACACTCCTCAAAAACTATCTTGAAGGAAACTCGTCAAAAATGGTGGTAGTACTACTTTGGGTAAACAACCTGCCAACTACCTGGCCAAAAACCTTTCAACGGTTGGGTCTAGCACACGGTGAAGCCTTCCGAAGGTGTGTTTTGATGACTTTCCTTTCGATGAGTTTCCACTTAGGAGCGTTTGACCAGTTTCTACAGAGGATAGGAAAGTCATCAAAAATAATCGTCAACAACTTTTCATCTTCCAAATTTATATCCGATTTCTATTTGAAATTCTTTTTGACGACTTTCCCTTCCATTCAGTTTTGACCAGTGTCCCACCCAAAGGGGAAACTCCTCAAAAAGACTCGACCTCACGTTTTTGATGAGTTTCCGTTTGATGAGTTTGTAGGGACCCGGAGGTTCAGGGAGATGATACACGAATTTGCCTAAATAATTTCTTATTATTTCCATTGCAGTGACATACATAAAAAATACGAAAATTCCCTTTAAGAAATCATGTGCTGGGAGTTAAAGCCTTAAACAACCAAAATACATGATTATTTATCTTCAAATTACAAGTTTTCTCTATACATTCTTATAACTTAGCAGACCATAAAAATTCACTGAATTAATTTTCATTAGTTACTCTCGTTACTTTACCAAGGTAGTAGGTTTTATTATTTACTTGAATTTTACAATTGTAACTGTCACAGGTGAAAGACATCAAAGGAATAAATTACACAAAATCACAACTTGGTTGCCTCTGCCCATAAGTGCTATTCATTCTAATTGTGTTCGACGTAATTTTATCTGCTGCTCTAGTGGAAGAGGTTGACCTAGTAAGTTTTTCAGATAGAAACATTTTGTATTCAAAAATTGACGTAGTTTTTTCGTACAACTGGGGTAAATTAAGTAGTGCTTTCATTTCGCTGAACAAATCTTGAGTAATAATATCACAATGCCTCAAAACGGATTTCAATAGAGGAAATTTTCAAAAATTTTGTATTTTTAAATTTGTTGGAGCCATTTAAATACATTCATCTTTACGAAAATTCGCTTAAAAATTGGGCCCAAAAATCGGTTCAAAGCACAAAAACGATGGATGAAGGTGGTTGAAAAGAGCAGAAGTGGGGTTCAGCATACCTTCTTTGGGGTATCTCTGCAGTAACTCTTTTGGAAATATACGACACAAATCTTTATATATAATTCCGAACGGTCTTTGAAATTGTGAAGAACTTCGCGGTCCGATTTCAGTGTTAGACGGCTCATTCGAATCAGCGCGGCCCCAAGTTTGTTGCAAAAGTGTTGCCGTTTGTCTCTATACCCGCCTTGATCGTGTTCTAGACGGTCCTTATCAACGAGAGTTGTTGTTGGCGGTAACAACAGTTGCCATCAATTCACGGTAAGTGAGAAACGTAGTGTAGTTACTAACATCTAGGAGAGTTATTTCTGAACGAAGAAATTGAAACTGAAGAACTTAGCGGACTTTATATATGATTCCGAACGGTCTTTATATATAATTCTGAATCAGCACGGCCCCAAGTGTCGGTAAGTAAGAAACGTAGTGATGGGGTCTTTTCTGATCAGCTGAGTGAGCTAAATTCTTTCCTCTTCACTGTAGGAAGTTGAAATTTGATAGGTAGACTCTCTGGGACATTAAGAGACGAGTGAAGTGATGGGGTCTTTTCTGATCAGCTGAGTGACCTAAATTCTTTCCTGTTCACTGTAGGAAGTTGAAATTTGATAGGGAGACTCTCTGGGACATTAAGAGACGAGTGAAGTGATGGGGTCTTTTCTGATCAGCTGAGTGAGCTAAATCCTCTCCTGTTCACTGTAGGAAGTTGAAATTTGATAGGGAGACTCTCTGTTTATTATACTGTGGCAGTAACAACAGTTGCCACGGTAAGTAAGAAACGTAGTGTAGTTGCTAAAATCTAGGAGAGTTATTTCTGAACGATCTTTGAAATTGTGAAGAACTTCGCGGACCGATTTCAGTGTTAGACGGCCCCAAGTGTCGCCGTTCGTCTCTGTGCTAATCTTGATCGTGTTCTAGATTAGGGCTTTCCAAGCCCTAACAGGCCTCTAGTTTGAATTTAATTTGGAACATGAACTGAGGGGATTCGAATCCCAGCCAGGCTTGAACATTTTTTTATATCCAAATTTTTTTATATCCATTTTTTTTCGCATCGTGGGTTCGAATCCCAGCCCCCCTGGACTCCCCGGATCTTTTCTCTTTTGTACTGCGTAGAAAACGAGGATAATTTGCTATGCAATTCTTAGCCTGAAAACGCTCAAAAAATAAAGTCGTTTTTTTCTCTTTTGTACATTTTTATTCGTTCATTTTACATTAAAAAAATGGATATAAAAAAATTTGGATACAAAAAAATTTTCAAGCCTGGCTGGGATTCGAACCCATGAACTCGCGCTTCGCGTCACGGACGTTACAAAAAGAATTGTTGGGGGTCGGCCTAAGAATTGCATAGCAATTAATATATATATATAGGTATATATATGAAAAAGCGTTAAACTCTAGAATTTTCTTCGAAAATTTGCTAAAATTCATTACGCTTAGATAATCGTGATATTCATCCCCACATAGTTTCGTCATATATTATCATTTGTATTTCATGTTCCTGGGAATGTTCAGCTAACTGCTTCTAGATCGGCACAATCAGACTATCAACATCTATAATCTTATCTCTGTTATTAAACAAATTATAACTAGATTAGATAAGCTTTATAGGAGCTTTAGCTGGACATGTTCTGAACTACAGCTTGCACAAAGCTTCTATTTCATCAAATTAATTTTATCGAATTAGTATCCAATGGTCGCTCTAGATACAAAAACCTTTAACTGTATTGTAACCGCCTCATCGTTTAGGAACAATGTCCTCTCATTTATTGTCTACCATAGCCCTTGTACTCTCTCATAAATTGCTCGTTGACGAAGTTAGCGACTAAATAGCTTCGTAATCATTAAACACGTTATTCTGGTCCCTTGAACTACCGGTAATCTGTTTTAGTAGCGATCGTGGAGATCTATCATAGTGAGAGCCAACCTCGATTAGCTCAGGGCATTGGGGTCAACAGCAGCGTGAAGTCGGGTGACCGCAGGCTAATAACCTCCCAAGCGTGTCCTACTCCTTTAGCGCTTCCTGTGCAGCGACCTAATCGTCTCAAGAGGAATATGCGAATTTACGAAGAAAACGTTCGTTCCGGAGGCTAAAACGCTCATTCTTCTAGTCAAAAATTACTTAATAATTTAAAATCGTCTCCAAAACTATACAGAATTTAAAAACTAACAGAATGAGGAACTTGCACCCATCTGAAATTCAGCCCTGAAACCTTTTTACTGTATTCTAGACCTCCACCGAGCCACACATATAATTATGATGAAACACAATTTAAAACAATGTATTTTCATCATTAAAATCGAATTTAAAGGGGAAGGCGCTGATAATGCTCCATGATTGGCTAACTACTGTTTCCGTCACGATTTCCTTATCCGGGTTTAGTATAGTCATTTTCACACTGGAATCAACTCCACTGACGTAAAACTTGTTTTTCTCGTCACTATTGTGACGTTTGAAGATCTGTTCGCACACAAGAAGTTTCTGCATCGCATCACCCCTACATAGAAGTATCTACATAGAAGTATCTAAGACATAGAAGTACCTGCTCCCGGCGGGACGGAAAAGTGAAGGGGAGTAGAACGACGCACGCTGACTGTTGTGATCTACTCCGAATTTGTGAACATCGGCGTTGAACACCAAGTTATTACATAGATGGCACTTTTTCGTATTGCACGAAGTTTTTACGGGTTTATTAACGGCTTCTACACCCCTCTCGTGTTCTGTCTTCCACTGACTACCTAACTGTTGTTAGGTGCAGAGAATTGCTTGGCGGAGAGTTACATCCTGAAAAGTGCGTGATGGATTTTAACATTTCTAGGCAAATTTCCATAATACATCCCTTGGTCAACTCCTTCCTGACACACGTGCCACCCTCTCTGCACTCGACCCATCTATCCGTGAAATAATCACACAGGATATTGTAAGCACGAGCAGAGACACCCCTCAACAACAACTCCTTCAACACAGCAGGCTACCACACATTGTCGAACGCGCCTCGAATGTCAACCAACTCATACTTATGCTGTGAAACACCCACAAACTCTTGCACTCTCTCTAAGGCGTCCACTGTGGATCTTCCTGCTTCAAACCCATTCTGATTTTTCTGAGCATTGCTCTTGTACGGGTCCAAACTCACGAACAACAAGCTTCTCAAGTACCTCGCCTGGCACACTAAGCAAACACAAGGGCCTCAAAGACTTTGGGTCAGCTGGATCTCGATCAGCTCCCTTGAGAACACACACTTTCCCAATTTTCCAACTAACTAGAAAGACCCCCCAGGTCAAGACAAGACCGAAATATGGAGCAATACCAAGGGTAGACCAATGTCCACGCCCTCTTCAGCATCTTAACCTCGACCCTATCAAGGCCAGAAGCCTTTCCATTCTTAAAACTAACCAGGACAATGAATGCGTGTGAGTAATTTCACGCATATTTTAATATTTTGGATTGGTTGAGGTAAGAGATTTTTCAGACTTCTCTGATAATGTCATTTATTGAGATTTGCTCTTCAAAGCGTATTATTTGTAGATGAGCTGTTAAATGTTTATATATAAGTTGGGAGGCCTCCTTGTACATCTTCAAGACCAGTTGTGGTTGGTGACGTTATTAGGGTCAATTTTGTGCTTAAATTGAGAAAAATTCAATGACCACCATTTCAGACTACGTGTGTCTTTCCACCAATGTTATAAGAAATTAACGTTTGCGCATGCGCAAAGACTATTATTAATCCTATTGCAATGAAATTCATAGGGGACCATCTAGTAGCTAAACCACACAATCCCTGTAAATTTCATAAAAGTCGGTCCATTAGTCTCGGAGCTTTGCATGTGTCAATCGATATTAGCTTCGCGCATGCGCAATGGTTACTAGTCCATCAATCGCAATATAATGTATACGGCATTTTTCTAGAGGATATATACCGAATTATCTATCAAATTTAAACGAAACCAGACCAACTGAGAAATTGACGTTATGAGGAATTCACGTTTGCGCATGCGTACAGGCTATTGTAGATTCGACGGCATTGGAAATTTTAGGAGAACGTCTAGGAGCAAACCCGCACACTTCCTGAAAATTTCATCGAAATCGGACTGAACTTGGTACAGTTTTGGGCGTGACAAGGATTTACCACAGACAGGCAGACAGACACGAAACCAACATTGATCAGCAAGCTCTGAAACGCAAAAAGCTAGTGGAAATTTTAATTTTGGAGGACAAAAATTGTTTGAACTCATTCATGAACACAAGGTAACACCAAGCAAAGTGTGTGCAAGTTCCTCATTGTAAATGGGAGAGTAAGTTCTACATAGCTAATCATATTTTCGGAAATCAAGCTGCCTTAAACTTTGCATCTACAGTTCACTTTCAGATTTATTGCAAAATTTAGGGTGTACTTTTTTTTCAAGTATTTCTCTTCATGTTGTATCAACTCTACCAACAAACTCTTCAACACTATCAACTCAAGACACTGATGCATTATGTCATGGATACGTCTCACTATAAATTGTAATACCCTTCGCAAGTTATTGGTTTGAACGTCTACAGACATTCATCAATGTACAGGTTCCCCAAATGAGGAAGGAGTGTTCATCAGAATTTCATTTAATTCCTGGCGATCAGTTTCTTCTCGTTGACTCTGTCGCAGCCGTCTCCTACGTGTAGCAGACAATATTGTAACTGATACTGAGCTACTCTCTTATAAAATTATGAGATAAAAAAATAAATATCTAAAGACCCAGATATCGCCTGGTGCTAAACCATGTGATAACAATCAACAGATACGGCCAGTGCACGTAGTCTGTGTACTACCTACCTTTGTAGAAATGGAAACTTAATCACTTCCGATTCACTTTTTAGGAACGGAGCTAACCTCTTGAATTTATCATCACTCGCGTAAGCAGCCTAGAGTTTGGTTTCAACTTCAACCACAGTCGGAACCCACCACCCACACAAACTCTGACGTGACCATGCGGAACGCGCTTTCCGACATTATTTAGCCTTTCATGTACCAGCTTTGACCTCAGCTAAGAATACCTACCTCAGCGGTGAGGCGTGGAATGAGGGACGTTTTAAACTCCATTCAAATCCACGGTAAAGGGACTTTCGTTTCATACTTGAGATTCTTTCGGGGGCCAGCTGTTTTTCGTGCGAAAAAACCCGGTCACATTTATAATGGGTTTGTCATTCAGGTTTTACTTGTTTTAATGAAAGGGATTCGGGGGAGGTTGCCAAACTAATACTATATTGAAATTTTGGTACAGGAGCAGAAACCAAATCCACTGCACTGAATTCATGACCCCCCCCCCCCCCCCTCTCTCTCTCTCTCTCTCTCTCTCTCTCTCTCTCTCTCTCTCTCTCTCTCTCTCTCTCTCTCTCTCTCTCTCTCTCTCTCCCTCTCTCTCTCTATCTCTCTCTCTCTCTCTCTCTCCTACTCTCAAGGCCTTTCTGTGGCGTAGCACAAAGTCAGTTTCATTACTTTTCATAAATGAGCATTGGATTGTCAAGATTATCATGCCAATTGGTATCCCATAAAAATACTCCAACTGATAAACACTATCCAAGTTTAGTGATTTCAGGGTGTTTGTTGTTGACGAAGCAGTGTATAATGAGGCTTTTGAGCAGGATCCGTGTTTACTACACAATGTTACAATTTTCGGTCAGTGAAATGAAATACGTATTTCCTATGTCATGTAATTAGGAGGTGGATCCATTCTTGGACGAGGTAAGCTTCTGCTGGCATACAAAGTTGCCCAGCCTACTCATATATTGGAACGATATAGGTTCCATGTTTTTGTTTTTTAATTTAACTTTTTTGTCACAGCTCTAATGCTCGAAATTCTGTTCTCAAAGTCCTTAAGAGCGCATTTTTAATCCTCAGGTCACTAATGTTGGTTTTTTTCCCCTCCATAGCTACTAAACAATGATTTATTTCATAAAATCAAGAGAGAAATTGGACTGCATTTTTAAGAAGCTATAGCTATTTAATTTACTCTATATCAGATTCGAATAACACTACAAGTGTATAGTGTTGCAACAATAACAATATATGTGTTAGCCAGAACGCTTATTAATATTACAATAATTCAACGGAGTGTCCAATAACTGGGTCCGGTAATACAGGTTCACCCTACGTAACTGCTGAAAAACTTAAATGAGAAGAAGAAGAACTGCCATGATCACCAGGGTATGATAGCGAGTTTTCGTAGAAAATGAAGCTATTGCAATGGATAAACGAATTTAAAAATTAAATTTTCCCAAATTTTCTACAGGGAAACCCGTTTTGATGCATTCTAAAACAATTCCTGAAGTTTGCTACTTTTCTTATATTTACGTAGGTATATGTTTCATTCCAGACGATATCTTTCTTTAAAATTAAGATTTTAAAAATCCGACCTTTCCCCGAAAAATCAAGCATTCCGAAAGAAAGCATGAGTATGTTGGTCAGCATTTCTTGAATACATTAAATTGGTCAAATTTCAAAATATGTGCTAAAAATCATTTAAAATGTCTGAAAACGGCTAAAAATCGTTACATTTATATTGTTTAGCAGAGTTTTAGTCAAAAGAAGTTTATCACCAATGAACTAGAACAGTAAAAAATGTATTCACAAAAGTATGCTTAAAAATTTACTCAAATTTAATAAACATTTGCTGCAAAAATCGATAAAATCTGTCAATGAGCTAAAAGTTCAAAATCATTTTTGAATAGCAGAACTTTATTTAGAACGATTAATGAAAAAAAAATATATATATATATATATATAATAATTGGATTGGTAGTTATCGATTTCTGTATGCTAAAAGTGCTCAAATTCTAAAACAATGTAACGTTATAATATACGAAAATTTACGATAATTCACTCACATTATCATGCTGCATGACTGAAACTTTTTTCGACCCTTCCGTTTTCTTTCAAGGACTCGTCATTCACTTCCCGTTCTCCCTTCTCCCACACAAGTTGCTTCTCCTCGAATGCATCCTGTTCAGAAATCAAAAATTACTTCCCAAACCCTCTCGACCGAGGAGGGCAGAATGACTCGTGTCAATGAAACTTTTCACTTCCTTTTCAGCAAACTCCTCCGCTCGTTTTTCCCAGTCAATTGAGCTAGTCACACTCATCAAAAAATAATTACCATCCGCAGAAAACTGCTCCCCGCTCAACGCAACGATTTATAAAGACTGTTCTGCGTTCATAAAACAAATTATGAAGTCCTCTCGACCAGAGGCCCAGTTTCCCTTCAGTAGATTTCTCTGAGCACTCAAAAAGTCTCTTGGGAAACTCGATGCGGCGCTGGAGCAATCCGTAGCCTGTCAGCTTCAACTGCTCTTTGGGAGTTTCTGAACCCGTCAACTCGTTTCACCCTGACATAGATTTTCGGATCACTCGTTCGAAATGGAGGGTGAAATACAAATTAATTATACAAGCGTTTATTGTACCTAAATAGCTCCATTTAGAACCCAATAGCTTAACTGCAATAGCTTCAACAGATGAAAATTGAACGGTTTTAATGAGTGCTCCTAAGTTCGGCCTTTGGATCTAACGTCATTGTAGGGACTAGATCCTTCAAGGAGCCTAGTTCTACGTGAGTTTTCTCTTCCTTCTAAATGAACATACTTGTTAACTTTTGGAATCCTATATTTATGAAATTGATCAGAGGAAAAAAAGTTTAGGAGAGTTGATGGTGTTCTCAAAGCACCCTTAATGCCTGCCAACTTGAGAAGATATGGAGAAACCAGTGCATCGTGGCCTGCCGTCACCGATCAAACAGGGGAGTGCGAATTTGGAATATAAAGGATTCTTTAAATTGGTGATATATGTTCCCAGAATTATTCCTGCTATCATATAAATCACCATTTAAATAAGGGACTGTTTGAGAGTGTTCCCGGTGCACCGTGGTGCCTGCCGTCACCGATCGAACAGGGGAGTGCGAATTTGGAATATTAAGGATTCTTCAAATTGGTGATAAATGTTCCCAGGATAATTCCTGCAGTCATATATATCACCATTTGAATAAGGGAAGGTTGTAGGATAGCAAACTGATCCAATTTAACCTCAAGGGGAAGGACCTACGAGAGGCGCATCAACCCTTCCGCAGGATTTCCCCGCTGTCGCGTGTGCCACCATTCGTTAGATCTTTAGTTTTTGGTTTACTTCTCTACAATTTATAGTGTTTCCCCACAGTCACGACCAATTGTAAAATGTTAGTCAAACACAGCATATTTAACAGAAATTTATTAACTTATTGGGCAGCGGCCTATATTGGATGACACTGCTCGGAATACTGTGAGGACAATATTTCGTATCTAGCATGGTCATGGGAGTAAAAGTGTATTATTAGACGCTTTTTGACATCACAACATCCCTATCAATAATAATAAGTAATTAGTAATAAGTAATAGTAATTTATAGATTGACTGGCTGGTATATTTTATTCAATTAATTTCGGCCAGGGGGTCTCGGTTGGCCTGGGGGCGGTCTCGCCTGAGGTTTTCTCTTGACTCGATTACTTAGTCGTGTCTGGGGGTGCTCACCTAGCAATGGGTGGGCACCCTCCCCCCGGTCTCGGCCGGGACGTCCTGGCCGAGCCGCCCTATGGGCAGGTGTTTGAGTCTGCTGGCCCTCAAACTCTTTCAATCGCTTGTTGGCTGCAGGAAAAACTTTTCGTTTGATCAATGGATGGGTTTATTATAGTCATGTTGACCGTATCTCTTATTGACAATTTTTACACATTTTATGTTTTTGACAAATAAATAAATAAAGTAAACTAAACTAAACTAAACTATCATATCTGTAAGCGAACGAGCAAAATTCTTTCCAAGGCGAATGTACTATTTTAAAAAATCAGGACAACAACAACAACAAGACACAACAACAACATCCAGTTTTGTTGTTGTTTAACATTCCATCAAGTTATGCATCTCCATTTGAAGAGAGACTTCAGAATTCAGATCCAAAGGATTCAAATTAGCACGATTCGCTCTTCATACTCTCACATTGGCCAAGATTATTCATTCGCACGCCGAGCGGCTGTTTTGGTTCGCTAATGTTTCCCACCAGCAGAATGCTAACCTTGTTTCCGAACATTAAAAGGTCCCCAACACTCCCGTCCACATCGCGATACGGAACCCCGAGTTACACCTTCACCTCCCCCTTTATAAATATTTTATGAGATCATCCTCAGAAGGTTTTATTTCCCCGTTTCCGTCCCCCTGAGTTCTGAGAACGGCCTTTTCCCTAAATGAATATACGATGAACCGTGATTGTGGCTTTGCTACTTTTAGTTCTTGAATTTTTCGCTTCGGTCTCGTCAACTATTCAAGAGACAGACGTCAGTAAGTCAACGTAAAACACAGAATATCATAACTAGGATTGTTTACAAAAGCTATAGGGAGGTTTGAGCAGTAGATAGTCAATGCAGCCATGAATTTTAATGATAGCTGCATTATACACACTCTTACTGTAGATAGTAGTAAATCCATATGGCTTTCAATATCCATTCACTAATCCTATCAAACATATACAGGACACAAGCACACACAGGAAGAACATCGGTAATCCAAGGCGAAATTCTGCCGGAATCGGAGGACGGAATATTTCACAGAGTAGTACCTACTGATCAGTTGTGATTACATATATATATATATATATATATATATATATAGGTATATATATATATATAGGTATATATTTTTTTTTTTTTTTTTTTTTTTTTTAACAAGCACCTACTACCTACGTTTTAAACAGCATGGTCCTAGGATTGGTTAAACAGGGATACTTCCATAAGAGTAGTTCAATCTGAATCTGGACAATGTTTCATGCAAATATTACCGATTTTTACAACTAGCGAACGGCATTATTTTGATTTTTGACTGATTTTTCAACTTTGAAATTTTTGAAAACTTGATACATATTCTTATAGGAAACTTTACGCTGATTCCGAATATACCACATGTTAGTATGCTGAAAAAATTAGTTCGCACAACAAATCGCAAAAAACAGGCTATTTTGAAATTGTTTACTACATTTTTGAAAATTTCAACCCGAAGATGTATTCCGATCATGCTGGCCAACGAACTTGAACTTTCGTTTTGTGTCCTTAACATTTTAAAATTTGTTTGAAGTTTCTATCACAATTCTACGGACAGTTATTGTCTGGAATGACACATATATATATATACATACATACATATATATATATATATATATATATATACATACATACATACATACATACATACATACATTTAAAAAAATGCGTTAAACTTCAGAATATGATTCAGAATAGCCTGAAACGGATTTCTGCATAAAATTTTTTCAAAAAATCACATTCTACAAATTTTGAGGCGAGAGCAATAGCTTAATTTTCTTCAAAAATTCGCTAAAACATACAATTCCTCTCATTTTGCTTGAAGCTATTACTTGAAGTGATGTATTACTATTGATTGATGAATTCAATGATCTCATGATTCAACCATTTTATAGGCATATAATCACATGTTAGTGTACAAAGGAAGGTATATTTTAAATTTTATCGATTTGTTAAAATTTTGAATAAAAATCGATTTTTAGGAAAAAATCGATTTTTTAGGGTCAATTAAGCGATAAAAATCAATTCTGACTTTTCGATTACGATATCGATGTCAAAATCGATTATTAGCCTTCGATGTTTCATCCCTACCGAACGGCTACACTTTTGAGACAGGAAAAAAAGGATGGGTTGGAAGGGTGGATGTTTTACTGTTAATTGCGACTCGGAACGGACCGTATTTCTGTCAGCGGAGACCGACAGTAACGGCAAATAGCTTATGTGCCCGGGATCCTGATAATAGTCGTAACATTAGGATCTGCTCTCTACATAAAAGTCGTATGTCTTCTGAGCCGTTTTAATTTACTGCGGCACGGCTGAATGTGGCTGCCGTATCGAACAGCTGGTACTGCGAAGAGTAGTATCTATTCGAACATTGCGAGATGAAATGCTTTTGAAAGAAAGAAACTATATTTAGGTTCTTTTGCTCTGTATGAAATAAGAAGTTCGGGGCAAGGCTCGATCTACTTCAGAACCAGTGTTCAATTCACGTTTTCACCATTATTTATTGTTCCATCTTAACCATGAACATAAAGGTGTTTTGGGATATTCTGGAAGCATGAAAATGAGTATGATTTAAACATCTCTAAGGACCATTCTCTAAGGAGGTCATTCTGAAAATACTGCAAATTATTACACAAAAGTTTATTATTTCTATATTAGATAGCGATTCTACCCAAACCATTGGTCTATAATTATTATTCAACCCCATAAATTGTATCATCAAAACATGGCGCTTTGCGCCTCACAAGAGTAGAGCTCGAACAGCTCTAGGACCCCAAAATTTCACGCTTTATAATTGGTACCTAAATGTCAAAAAATTTAGAACATTTTTAGAAAATTTATACAACAGATAAAATGCCTTATTTTCCGTATAAAATTTGAGTATAGATTGTTTTTAGGTAAATATATAAATTAAATGGATCGCCATCGGATCAGTTATAGACACCGCACATATGCAAACACAAAACGGTTGTTATTCTAAGTTGTTATTGCGGATATTAAGACCATCACTACATGATTCTGCGTGAAAAAAATAAATGAGTCATACGTGGCCATTGAACAACCACAAAAGTGCGCATTTTCGCACGTTTGGCACGTAATAGCACACTCAAAATTCAAGTGATAAGTCATTTCCTCATGAAAGAAGTGAGGTTTCCTATTCGAAAAAATTAAGTTAGTGTACGCAACGTACATTTTTGCCTGTGCTTAGTACAAGTTGTGGAGTAGCGTACCTAGTTTGCTAAACACCCCGTATTTTATGGAATTCCATTAGATTCAAGATTAACAATGACAAAAAATCCTATTAGAAATCACTCCTAATATCTTCTCCGGCATTTGGAAATCTTCAAGAATGGTAAGCACGATTTGAATAAAAGCTCACACTTGAGAAGGCCGTGAAGTTAAATTTTAATGGAATCCCACCCGTCCGGGGTTTTCTACCGAATCCCTCGCTAATTTTCCAGCCCACCAAGACCCGCATAATCTTGAAGATGACGGACGACGATTATGAATTTCCACTGCTTCGCCTTCTCGTTCCCTCGCGCTCGTTTAAATTCATTCCACGCCAAATACACCTGGATCGAGAAATCTCTTCCTCAAACGCTTATAATGCGTTGAATGAATGCAATATCCAATGCACCTTCAGTCTGTAATGTCTTGTAGTTTATAATAGTGAACCTTTATAATCGACCAATAACATTTTTACATGTTCAGTATCGCCCAAATTAATGGAATCAGTCACTCAAAACATCAAATTTCTGAGTATTTCGCTATCAAATTTCGCATTGCGTTTCGGCTTCTGCTCTTAGGTGTTTAGGACAAAGGTTAATATGATTTAATCCACATGTATCTCTAAGCGGAATTATTTCTGAGTCTTGTTCGGATTTCAAAAAATATTTAACTGAGGGGATGATGGTGACGTATTCGGAATCTACGTACTATGGTAGGTACTGGTTCCAAATGATAGAAGTCGTAATCCTTCCCGTTCACTAAAGGTATGTCTAAGAAATAAATGATTTCTTCTGTGCTAATGAAGCATTGTACTCTGATAAACGATTGGATTTCAAAAATATTTTCACCCTGAAAATTTAAAAATCGATTTTGATAAAAGACTGTCAGTTTATTCAGTTCTTCTACCAATGACGGGGAATCGGTTATACTGGGATGAAGTTCACCTCTCTTACAGAATGTGATTGAATTTTCTATATATTGTATCGTATTGATAACTAAGTTCTGACGGATTTGATAGTGTTCGAGGATATCATTTGCGGGGGGCCAACTTGTGCTTAATTGTATTTTATTGAATGTGACGTGTGGCATAGAATTGGCACATACAGACAGACACGGGACCAATAACGAAGTTTGATTTTGGCGCGAAAGCATAGTGTTTTCAGCTTCTACTACAAACACAAAGTACACGCTACCTACAATAGTAAGGAAACTGGAATTTAACTAATTCCATACCAACCATAATTCATATAGTAATTTTTAGATAAATATTTTTACTCCATTGATGAGTTTCTCCAATATGCACATGCTTAGGCGAGGTAAGAAGCGTGTAAAAAAAAAAAGATTCTAAGAGTTTTAGGTGAATCCTCATTCCCAAAATTCTACTTTCAGCAAAGATGAAGGAAGTGAGGAAGCAATGGATTTCAGGAGTTGCATAACTTCCTCTTGGCCTTCTGGACCATTGAAAAACTGATAAGCTATGTCATTTCCTGGTGTCTGTCGATTAACAACGCTGTTTCTAGTATTTTGATCCTACAAGTATGTGTTTCGCTGCTTTTACTCACTTCAAATGAAAGTTTTGAGATATTTAACCCCCCCTTCCGCGCAATTTATGATTTCTATTTCATGAGGTCTTATCAAGGGAAGACTCTCATAATTTCTAATAAGCTCCTCTACTCCACATCACTCTCATACGCATCAATATCTCTTCTACACACTACAACTCCAAAGTTTTAAGACCCTCCTCGAACCTGAATGGAAAAAGTAGTTTCCACGGAGCCCAATCAGGGGAAAGGATCCCATAACTTCTTACACGATTCTCCGCTCTCCATCACTCACTTATATCATTTTCCATATCTCCTCAACACACTACAAATCCAAAGTTTTGAGATACTCCTAGAATCTGTGGTGTGAAATTGGCACGTCACAGAGTACCATCAGGGGTTGACTATAACTCTTAATAGCTACACTCCTCTCTCTACATCACTTCCATACTCTCCCATATCTCCTCTGCACTCTACAAATATTAAGTTTTGAGAGATTCTTTGAGCCCTCATAGTAAAATTGGCGTTTCTCAGAGGGGGAAGGATCCCAAACTCCTGAAGGATCCCAGGACTCCTATATTACTCCCATACGCTCACATAACTCCCTCTACACACTACAAATCCAAAGTTTTGAGACACTTCTCGACCTCGCCTTGTAAAATTGGCATTTCACGGAGTCCCATCAAGGAGAAGGCTTCCATAACTCCTAATACACTCTCGAGAAGGAATAGAAATTAGATGGTTACATTAATGAGAGAGTTTGCCTTTCGTTCTCAAAGAGGATTAAACAGCTAGTTTACTCTCCCTCGCGGAAGAAACTTTAATGAGTGAGAAAGGGGGGGAGAGGGGGCCTTTGAATAATCTTCCCTTGCCGCCAAGCCGCTTAGGCCGACGGGCTTTAATTTACCCGACTAGTTACAGATACTACGATACTAGTTGCTCCTGTTCACAGGAATCGAAGTGTGCATTTGTTCCTTTTGAAGTTATCTAAGCGTCACGAAAAGGCGGTTTCTGTCTAGGATAAAGTCAGGGACCGATGGTGCTCTTAACGTATGAACTTATAATGTATTAGTGCCAACATGTTTCCATAGTACAGAGTAAGGATGGGCATCGATTAATCGATTAATCAAAATAATCGATTAATTGTTCAATCGATTACTTGTAGAATAATTAATTGGATAATCGATTAGTTTGTAACGATTATTCAATTGAGATTTCAGAATCAAGTCTATTGCGGAACAATACCCAGGGCAAGAAATTGGACAACACCTCGCCTCACGTTTTAGCGAATTTTCTTAGAAAATAAAGCTATTGCAATGGCTCCAAAAATTTTAAAATAAAAATTTTCAAAAATTTTCTTCATCAAAATCTGTTTTGAGGCATTCTGAAATGATTCCTGGATTTTAACGCTTTTTATATATATATATGTATATATGTTTATATATATATATATATATGTATGTATATATAAGTATATATATGTATGTGTCATTCCAGACGATAACTCTCGATAGAATTGAGATAAAAACTTCGTTCTTTCGCCAAAAAATCAAGCATTTCAAAAGAAAGGATGAGTTCGTTGGACAACACTTTTTGAGCACATTAAATTGGTCAAATTTCAAAAAATGTACTTAAAAAATCACTAAAAAAGGCAAAAAACCGCTAAAAATTAACAAATTTTTATTTTTTAGCAGAATGCTACTCGAAAAAAATTAATCGAACATGAACTAGGACATTTAAAAATTTAAGCACAAAATTGTACTGAAAAATGTACTTAAATTTCATTAAAATAAGCTAAAAATCGATAGGAACACTTGAAAAAATTGTAAAAATCCACAAAATCGTTTGTTCATTGGAATATTACTGACAAAAAGTTAGTTTGCTATAAAATGTATAATAAAATTTTTATTTGTCCCCAAAGTGCTCAAATTTCAACAGAATTTAACATAAATGTAATACGACCATTTATGAAAATTCGCTCATACGATCATGCTGCATGACTGGAACTTTTTGTTATCACTTATTAGCCTTATAATATATCTACGGCTATCATTATCAGAAACACCTTTTTTCAGTTATCGTTCGTTTGTTGACGCGGAACTTGAGCTTCGATCAAGATGTCACCAAAAAGTGCGGTTTGGGAACATTTTGAGAGAGTGGAAAGTCATGCAAAGTGCCGGCATTGTGGAGTGAAAATTAAAATATTGGGAAGTTATTTTCTTCCTTTCAGGTGTACCATCTTCGTCTTTGTTTAAAAAACACAACAAGAGTATCCACAAGATCTGGTCCAAAAGTCGTGTGGGATCCCGTCGCCGAGACGCTCTAGGCATGAATGAAGACCGGTATTACACTTGTGGCATATCTTTAAACAAATCATGGGTCGCGAATTTATATCAAATTGAGTTCAGCCTGTATTTGAGATCTCCACATGAAAGACATACGGGAACTAACTTTTTTTTTTACATTAAAGTTTTTTTCTTTTAACTTGTTTTCAACTGTTCTAAGTTGTGAATTAATTTTTTCTTGTACACAATGACATTGTATTATTAAAAATTCGATGTTTTTAATGTACCCTCTCTAAAAATCGCGCCTAAAAATCAAGCATTCCAAATGTAAGGATTCGTTGGCCAGAACTTTTTGAGTACGGAAGTAAGTTAGTGAAAAACGTTGTCTATTTCCACGAAAAATAAAGAGTTACAATGTTAAATCGATTTCGACGGTAAGGCCGTCATCAGTAACAAACAATAACAAGTTATTATAACAAGTTATTGTTTTTTACTGATTATGGCCTAACCGTCGAAATCGATTTAACATTGTAACTCTTTATTTTTCGTGGAAATAGACAACATTTTTCACTAACTTCCGTTTTTTGAATGGGTTTCCACAACTTCGTCGCGAGTGATTTAGTTCGTTTTTGAGGACATTAAAATGGTCGAATTCCGAAAAAAAATGCTACAAAAAATCACTAAAAATAGCAAGATATCATTTAGAACGAATTTTTTGCCATCAAATTTGTGGTCATCGATTTCTTTGCACTCAAATTACTCGAATGTCAAAACTATATAACAAAATGTAAAATGAAATTTACGAAAATTCTCTCATAACATCAAGCTACATGAATGGAACTTTTACATTTTGTGGTTTTTTTAGGAACCAAAAACCTTATGTTAAGTCGTCAGCTCCGAATCGCGCCGTCACTGTGTTGAAATCAATGTTCGAATTTCGCAAGCAAAAATATTATACTCCGTCAATGTTTTTATTAAGGATGGTTTGAACTGGTTGGCTAATAAAGGACCTCTGATCAGGGTTAATCGTAATCCAATTAATGCGAAATATCGTAAACTACAATAAAAACGCATTACTGAGTTTTATCGTCGAATGTCGTTGTTGATTGTTCTCGTAGAATCGTGAACTGAAATCGGATCGCTGTGAACGTCGTCTCAATCGATTCAACTCGTAAAACGCTGCAAATTATTACACAAAGGATTATTATTTCTGTATTAGATGGCACATCTAAGAAAATCATTGGTCTATAATTATTAAAGCCCGTAAATAGTATATTATCAGAACTTGGCGCTTCGCGCCTCCAAAATGGGCTTAAACCATTACAGCACCAGGGCACCACAATTTTAAGCGCTTTAATAATTGTCGAAAAATTTAGAAAAATGTCGAAAACAGACCCCTTTTGTTTTCACCTCGAGTTTCAGCTAAACATTGGAAGAACGTGGATCTCGCTCCATTTCAAATTCCACTCGATTAGCAAAGAAATTAACTCTGTAGCTCACTCAGCTGATATAGGGAGTCTCAGACTTTATAATTCATTTCTAGATGTTTCAAGAGGCCTCCATTTCAAATTACAGCTTCATAGGGTGAATAGCAAAGAGATTAGCTTAACTCTGCTGATCTGGGAGGCTCTAGACTTCATGATTTGTTTCTACGCACCCCAAGGGGTCTCAATTCCAAATTCAACTTCGGGGGCTAAATAGCAAAGAACTTACCTCTGGATCTTAGTCAGTTCATGATTCGTTTCTAGACGTTCTAAAGGTTCTCCATTTCAATTTTCAGATTCATAGGTTGATTAGCAAAGAAATTAGATCCGCCGCTATGGTAGTCTCGAATAGCAAAGAACTCCAGATCTAAGTCAGTTGATCTAGGCTCTAGACTTCATGATTTGTTTCTAGGCACCCCAAGGTGTCTCAATTCCGAATTTCAGCTTCAGGGGCTGAATAGCAAAGAACTTACCTCTGGATCTAAGTCAGTTGAAATAGGGGGGTTGTAGACTTCACTATTCGTTTCTTGACGTCCTAAGGGTTCTCCGTTTCAAATTTCACCTTCATAAGTTGAATAGTCAGCTTATCTGGGGGTTCTAGACTTCATGATTCGTTTCTAGACGTTCCAAAGGTTCTCCGTTTCAAATTTCACATTCCTATGTTGAATAGCAAGGAAATTAGATCCGCTGCTACTTTAGTGTCGAACAGCAAAGAACTCCGGATCTAAGTCAGTTGATCTGGGGGGTTCTAGACTTCATGAGTCGTTTCTAGACGATCTAAAGGTTCTCCATTTCAAATTTCAGATTCATAGGTTGATTAGCAAAGAAATTAGATCCGCCGCTACGTTAGTCTCGAATAGCAAAGAACTTAGCTCCGAATTTAAATCAGCTGATCTGGGGGTTCTAGACTTCATGATTCGTTTCTAGACGTTCCAAAGGTTCTCCGTTTCAAATTTCACATTCATATGTTGATTAGCAAGGAAATTAGATCCGCTGCTACTTTAGTGTCGAACAGCAAAGAACTCCGGATCTAAGTCAGTTGATCTGGGGGGTTTTAGACTTCATGATTCGTTTCTGGACGTTCTAAAGGTTCTTCGTTTCAAATTTCACATTCATATGTTGAATAGCAAGGAAATTAGATCCGCTGCTACTTTAGTGTCCAACAGCAAAGAACTCCAGATCTAAGTCAGTTGATCTGGGGGGTTCTAGACTTCATGATTCGTTTCTGGACATTCTAAAGGTTCTTCGTTTCAAATTTGACATTCATATGTTGAATAGCAAGGAAATGAGATCCGCTGCTACTTTAGTGTCCAACAGCAAAGAACTCCAGATCTAAGTTAGTTGATCTGGGGGGTTCTAGACTTCAAGATTCGTTTTTAGACGATCTAAAGGTACTCCATTTAAAATTTCAGATTCGTAGGTTGATTAGCAAAGAAATTAGATCCGCCGCTACGTTAGTCTCGAATAGCAAAGAAATTAGCTCCGGATTTAAATCAGCTGATCTGGGGGTTCTAGACTTCATGATTCGTTTGGGTTCGTTCGTTCGGGTTCTAGATTTCATAGGTTGAATATTTTAACAGGCTGAAGGCCTGTTGTCCTGATGCTGTCTTGGACATTTTTTTTTACTCGATTTTTGGATTCTTCGCATCTCAAAACGTAAACCAACAAATTTTGAGGGGGCTTAACTTTTTTTTCCTTGGTTGATTGCAAAGATTCATTATTGTATATATTAAACCATAAACTCCGTATCAAACAGGTACCTACTTGTGAGGACCTTTGTTAGTTGGAATAATGCATAATCAACCCCCCTTCCTACGCGGAAACCAAAATGCAAACACTCAGCCCTTGTCTATAAAATTCCTTCCCTAGATGGAAAGTTTTGCAGCCACTGATTTTCGACATAGCTACATTACAACTTGTACAATCCACAATTTCAAATAAGGCTTCAATCATCCCTTTTAAATGGTGCTCTCCTGCCGTCGATCTGGAGCATTCAAATGAGAAATTAATCGTGAAAAAAAATCTCTCTTTTCTTATTTTTTTCAAGATCCTCTTATTCCTGCCTAGAAGATTAATTTCCAGATGTTTGAGTTTGTTGGGGGCCCCTCTTCCGTCTTGCCCACCTTTTTTAAGGAAAATGTTTCCCCTCTACGTTCCCTGAGATGGTTGTAGACCAGCCTTCGATAAAAAGGGAGAAAAATCCTTATGATTAAAAATGGTAAACTTCGCAATTACAACGCGTAATGGTTGAGGAAATAAGAATTTCTCTTCGATAAAAACCCAATCGATAGTGTCTGCGTTTCTATTTTCACTCTTCGAAGGCTCGACCATGACCTTCGGACCTTGAATAAAATACATTAGAGATGAATAAATCAAGGTTGGAAGGAAAAGTGGATTTACGCTGAAGACATAACATAGTTATACCCTTTCCCCAGAATTCTCTGTAGAGTCGAAACAAATTACCATCTCGTCTAACTAGACTTTTCGGTCGCCCCAAAGCACACACTACCCATCTCTAATGAAAGTTTTGCAGCCACTGATTTTTGACAATGATATTTGAACCACACATTTTCAACCTTGGGATTGAAACGAAAGCCAAGGTTTTGGGTTCTTCGTCGTATGCCATATTTCATAAACCTAGATCCAATGGCTCGGGAAAAAAGCGACGGGCTAAGGACGAAGGTTTTTTTTTTTTTTTTTCGATTTTTAAAATTTACATAGGTTTTTGAAATTTAAACAAAAAAATTTTCAATAAGAGGGATTTTTTAATTTTATTATAATTCATAAATGATGACAAACTCAACATTTAACTTTTAGCGAATTTTCGTAAAAAATTAAGCTATTCCAATGGCTCCAAAATTATAAAAATCAAAATTTTCGTAAATTTTCTTAATTGAAATCCGTTTTGAGACATTCTGAAACGAATCTTAGAGTTTTACACTATTTCGTAAGGATGTGTGTTTCGTGTGTGCGGGCGTGCGGTCGTGCGTGCGCGCATGCGTGCGTTCGAGTATGTCAGTCGAGACGATAACTCTCCTTAGGCAGTGTCCTACGTGGATCCGCCGCGAGCGTCAAGCCGCGCGTTAAAGACGAGCGTCAGTGCGTTGCCGCGTCATGTCGCGCGGCGGAAAAAAAGGTGTCCTACGTGGAAACGCAAAAACGCTTCGTAGTTTAGCAAGTTAACCTGTTCTGTTATCATCACTTGTGTTTTCAAGTTCATTTTTTCAATTTGATTTTGCATTCATGCCGTCGATCAACAAGTTTGAGCTGCTGACCAGCTCAACGGCTATTTCCTATTATTCAGCTGTAAATAATAGAAAAAAAGGAGACCAGCCAAGGAAATACATAAAAGCTGGAGCGAGTTCGGTGAATTTCATCGCCTAAACTCCAATAATCTTAGAAGAGTTTCTGAAGATTTTGTGTGATAATCTTAGATAATGAGGTTTTATCATACATATAAAAAAGACCTTTCAATTACCACTAATTTCAGTGATTAATTTAGATCAGTGATAATTTAAAGGTCTTTTTTGTATGCTAAAACCTACTTATAATCCAAATTGTGGGAAAGTGAATAACACTTTAAATCATATGCAAGAATGACAGTAAAAACGTTCGATTACATCGTGAACAAAATTAAGCAAGAATTTTACCATTTATATTCAACAAGAATTTTAATTCGTTAAGTACAATGATTTTAAAAAAAGGATAACAACAAATATTTGGTAGAATCTAAAAGTTTATTTGTATGGCAGAATAATAGAAACTACCTACAAGAAAGATTTCCAGAAAAATTGCAATAGGTAAATATACTCTGAATAATTAATACAATTTACTCACATGATCATGAATCAAACCTTTTTACGATTGTCTTGGAACACTAGACAATATATTGTAATTTTCCTCGAAACTGGGCATCTCCCGATAAAGGTGTATAATAAATATAACCAATGTAGAAGGCCGTTTCTATATCAGCTAACTCCATTATCACAGAAGGAAACTTGCGGAAAAAGTACGAAAACAAAGTTCAAAATGTCGAAAGAGGTTAGAAAAACATCATATAATCGCGTTTGACGCGCGGCGAACGCGATAAAAATCAAACTTGTTTGAAAATCAAACCGAAGCGTTCAACGCCGCCGCGTCGCCGCGCGGGCAGGGTCACATGACAAATTTCGCAAATTTCATTGGTCCGCCATTTAATCGAGTAAACGCCTGAACGCATTGACGCGTGCGGCAAATCCACGTAGGACACTGCGTTAGGATTGAGATACAAATTCCGTTCTTGGGCCAAAATATCGAGTTTTCCATTCTTTAAGAATGGGTTTGTTTGCCAGCATTTTTTGAACACATAAAATTGGTCATATTTCGAAACATTTGCTATTAAAAAAAATCACCGAAAATGGCTAAAAACTACTAAAAATTGTTAATGTTTTTTCTCCAGAATTTTAATCAAAAGAAGTTTATCAACGGTGAACTGTGACTTGCGACACCCACGGTGTGGCACATAGCTTCTTCGTTTACCTACCATCTATCCAAATCTTCCAAATATCATCCAAATTTAAGCGTACTCGAACGACTAGAGAGTGAAAAGATGGAACATTATGGAATTTACGTTTGCGCATGCGCAGAGTGAAGTATTGATTTGGAAACAATGAAGCTGATAGAGGACCATCTACAATATCTACATACAACCTAACCCGCGCAATCTCTGACAATGTCATCGAAATCGGATGAAAACAGTGGAAAATAAGCTTGTTACAAGGATTTGCGGACACACGGCAGAGACACACACAGACAGACCGACAGACAGACACGGAACCAAAGTTGTTCAGAATAGTCTAAAACGTAAAATGCGAGTGGAAATTTTGATTTTGGAGACCAAAATATGTTTGCTCCCGAAAGTGAAAACAATGCTTCCGCTACCTTTAGGTAGACTCGGAAGCAAAAATTCATACACAAATTTATGCTGAACAATGTACTTACATTTAATTGATACTTGCCAAAATTAGGTAAAAACTGCAAATAAAAAACTAAAAAATTCATATCATTTTTCTGAATCAGAGAATAGTATTTAGAACGTGTTTGTTTGTCATCAAATTAGTGGAAAACAATTTAATTTCGCTCAAAATCTTGAACTTTCAAAACAATTTAACAGTATATACCTAGCACTATAATTTTTCGAAAATTCGCTCATATGTTCATGCTGCATGAGTGGAACATTCATTTTTAGGTTAAGTAAGAGCGTTACCTGATCAAAGTTATTTCATCAGAGATTCTATAGAAGATTATTTTTTAAGGGTTTAACGATTTATAAAAGAGTTTGCGTGATAACCGAAAATCTGTATATAGTAGTTAATAACCGAGCATTTAGATTTTTCTTTGTTTTTATTTTATTTTTATTTAATTATAAGTTGCTTATGAAATTTTACTGCTAATGGGGTAGTTTGTTCTTTATATCTCCAAGTTTTGTCTTTTTGACGAATTTTCAAATAAAAAGAAGCTACTGCAATGGCTTCAAAAAATTTTCCAAATTTTTCATTATAGAATTACGTGTTGAGAAATTCTCAAACGATTCTAGAAGTCGAAAACTATATTATATATACCTATATTTATTTATTCATTTATTACCGAACGCAATGCGGCTCTAGGTGGATACTTTGACTTTTGTCTTTTGTATGTCAACCTGTTCGTTTGTTTGTTGGTTACGCATTACAGGAGGCAAGTTTGGACCCATCGACATGAAATTTCGAGGGTGGTCTCTTTTTAACGGCAAAATTTACTGTATAGTTTTTGGCACCGATTCAAATTGACGCCATGGCACCAGAACCGCAAACGTGGCGCCGACGCCACATCATTTTTCAGTTGTTTACCTACAACTCCTAAAGTATAAGTTTTCGAGGATTTTGACCACTACAAATCGTGCAGAGAGTCATATTCACGACAATTGCACGGATTTTGTTTGTTTTCTGTCTAGTTTGTTGTGGTGTTTGTTTTGTGAGAAGAATTTGAAGAGTACGCTTCTTACATAGACAATCTTTCATTTCAGACGACTCTTAGGATAAAGATTTAAAAAATACGTTCATTCACTAAAACATCAAACATTCCATAAGGAAGGATGAGTTCGTTGACTAGCATTTTTTGAGTACAATAAATTGCTCAAAAATCAAAAAATGTTTCCATAAAATCACCAAAACGGCCATGAATTGTTAAATTTATATTTTGTTGAAAGATTTTACTTGGAATACGTTTCCCGACCTATGAATTAGAACATTCACCAAGTTGGACACAGTATTATGCTGAAACAGTGTATAAATTTCATTACTATGTGCTCAAAAATTGATAAAACTTCAAAAAATTTTATAAATTCTGAAATTTGTTTTTATACCAGATTTACATTTAGAGAAAGTCTTTTTGTCGTAATTCAATAAATTTCAAATTTTCCATGCATAAAATCGTTAAAATTTCTAAACACTTCGATAAAATAATATAAGGCAATAAAATAAAATGAAAATTACGAAAATTGGCTCACATGGCCATGCTGCATGACTGCGTGGAAGGAATGTAGTTCACTCTGAGGAGCACTCTGAATAAATTTGATAGGAATTAATATACCAAAATTGACAGGTCGACAGTCAAATTGATAGCCAAAGAACTTAGCCCTTTCCAAATTCTCTCCAGTGGGAATTTCTATTATGAAGGTCACAAGTTTTTAGTCATCCTAGAAACATCTTCTACATTCTTCTAGACCAAAACGCAATAATCGTTTCTATATCTTTGTTTTTGCTCTTGAAAATTGCTCTCCACGATCCTAACAAAGAATATGAAGGGCTTGAAAAATGCCGAAGGTCTCCCGAAATAAGGGGCCGTGGGAAGTATTACAGTGGGAAGAAAAGGATCCTCGTTGGAGTGGAAAGACTGCAATAATGACGGCGTTGAGAGCTGCTAGCCCGCAATCTTTAAAGGTCGTGCGGTAATAGTATAACTTCCCGCCGTCCTCGATCTTGGTAGTCATCACTCATGACTCTAACGATACAGTCGGTAAATTATTGTAAGCTACATATTTTATTAGAGTCCATTTAACTCCCACTATTATTCCGTCCTTCAAAATTGAAAATTTCACTCATAATCTTTAAAAATTTCGACAATAATTTTTCCGTGACTTTATCTTCAAAACCTAATGAACCTTCTTAATCGAACGATAGACTCCAAAAAGTTCCAGTCATGCACCCTATGATCATTAATGATCGAATTATATTTATGTTAATTTTTCTGAAATTTGATCACTCTGAGCGCGAAGAAATGGTTAGGCTATCAGATTCATGTTCATAAAAATAACTTGTAAACAAATTATAGTCAGCGATTAAAACAGAGATTTTGGATAACTAACTAGGTTCGTACAAATCCGTATCAGACCATTTAGACTGAATCCGTAAGCATTTCCATAAATCTTTCTTTGTTCGGTTTTACAATGTAAACGCTGCAAATTATTACACAACGGTTTCGCTAGTATATCTGGCATCACACGTGATAGTTTTAACTTACGAGAAAACGAAATAAGATCGAGCCCAAATACCAAGAATTAGTAAAATTTTAGTCTTCATACCTACCTACCTCTACATGCCAAGTCGCTTAGCGATTCATATTCGTGTTGCCAATTTTTTCGCTTCCAACACTTGAACTTTTCCAGAGAGACAACGGTTCATCGTACAATACTCTCCGGGTATTCTCACTAGAATCAATGAGCTGAATTCCTATAAGAAAGTTCGTCATGCAGCATGATCGTATGAGCGAATTCCCGTAAATTATCGTATTATATTATAGTGTTACATTGTTTTTAAATTTGTTGCACTGTTTTGAAATTTGGGTACGTATAGAGCAAAGAAATAGTCAATTACCAATTTTATTGCAAGAAAACTTGTCCGAAATAATATTCTGCAATGCAAAGAAGATTTGGAAATTTCAGCTTTTTTGGGGAGTTTTCTCATGTTTTTAGTTAGTTTTAATGGAATTTGAGTACATTTTTCTGCATAATTTTGTGCATACATTTTATTATGTTCTAGTTCGTTGATAATAAACTTTTATAGGCTAAAATTCTGCTGAAAATATAAATTTAACTATTTTTAACCGTTTTTAACTTTTTTTTAGTGATTTTTTTAGTACATTTTTTATATTTGACCAATTTAATATGCTCAAAAAATGTTGACCGACGAACTCATCCTTTCGTTTGGAAAGCTTGATTTTTCGGCGCAAGAACGGACTTATCTCAATCCTAAGGAGAGTTATCGTCTGGAATGGCATATATTGATTATATACGTATGAAAACGTGGTAAACTCTCAGATTTTTTCAGAATTCCTCAAAACGGATTTCAATGAAGAAATTTTTCGATAATTTGATTTTAAAATTTTTGGAGCCAATGCAATACACTTTTCTTTCGAAAGTAATGCCGAGATTACGGGGATATCACCGGCTCATACGGAGTTTCAGTCCGATTTCGATGAAATTTTCAGAGATTGTGTGGGTTAGCTTCTAGACAGACCCCTATAATTTTCAATGCCGTCGAATCAACAGCAGCCTGTACTCATGCACAGACGTGCATTTCTTATAACGTCAATTTCTCATCATCTGTTGGTCCGATTTCATTAAACTCGTGGTTGGATATATGATCTAGAAAAATCTATATTAATAAAATCGTACGTATGTCTGTCTGTACATTGATCAGAATCATGAAATTTTGCGTTTCTTTTCTGTTTCATGCAATTTGTAGACGATCGGTACCATTTTCTCAATTTTTCTGTCTGTCTGTCCGTATGTTTGTCCTTTTTTCACGGTTACAAGGGTCATTGGACAAATGATACGAAATGTCGATATCAGTCCAACTTGAATTATAGGCTATTTTAAGTTTTTAAATTTGAGCCAGAGGGGGTGTTTTAGGGGAGGGAGAGGGGCTGAAATGGGGTATCTTGGACACCATTGACCGAACTGGGGATATGATTGATCGAATATGTTTGGATTATTCTAACTTAAACCACAGGCTACTTGCAATTTTTCAAATCTGCCTCATAGGGGGTGGTTTAGAGGAGGAGGGAGGGGGAGGGGATATCTTTGTCATCACTGAACAAACCGGGGATCTCAGTAGGGGAATATGTTTGGATTACTCCGAAACTCCTAACTTCTAACTTGAACCACAAGCTACTTTACAATTTTACAAATCTGAACCACAGGGGGTGTTTTGGGAGAGGAGGGGGGTGAAATGGGGTATCATGGACATCAGTAAATAAACAGGAGACGTGATTGTTGAAATATGTTCGGGTTACTCCAACTTGAATCGCAGACTAGGTATTTGAAATTTTCAAACCCGACCATTAGGGCTGGGGGGGGGGATGAAATGGGGTTAACTTGGACATCACTAAATAAACTGGAGCTGATTGGTAAGAAATGTTTGAAATTCTCTTACTTGAATCTCAGACTATTTCAAGTTTTCCAATCTAACCCATAGGGGCTGTTTTGGTGGAGGGGGGGAGGGGGTATCATGGACATCACTGAATGTACTGGGGACCTGATTGCTAAAATATGTTTGAATTACACTAACTCAAATCACAGGCTACTTGAAATTTTTCAAATCTGGCTCAAAGGGGGTGTTTTCTTACAGTAGGGTGGGGGGGAGGGCTGAAATGAGGTATCTTGGACATCACTGAATAAAGTGAGGACCTGATTGATTAAGTATGTTTGAAATACTCTAACTTGAATCACAAACTGCTTGAAATTTGCAAATCTGAACCATAACGGGTGGTAAACATCCACCCGTAGAGCATCAATTCACTTGGGAACTTCGGCAGATTAAATACTTCAGCTCGTAATGACCCAACTGACCATTCCTAACCATCCAACACCGAATGGGACCTTCTTTTTTAATGACCTGCGAATAGAAAATGGAAAGGCCACCATTGATAAAACAGATGAAAATAAGAATCCAGAAGATAGGGCTTCTAAATCTGGGAGCAAAAAAAAAACCAGTCGCCGGCTTAGGTTGATTATTCCATTCGTTAGTTCCTTCAGCGAGTTGTTTGGGTGGTTCCGTTCGAAGCAGATCTTTTCCCTGAAAGAGACGAGAACGTTCATTCCGACGTTAAAAAGAATCCGATTTCAATCAAAGTCGGGGGAAACCCTTTCCGGTTTAAAGAGTTCCGAGACACCCAACTAAATAAGTTTTCAGTCAGAAACCCCTCCCTTCTACCTATGTCACCTTTTCCACCTCATAAGGCTTGCGATGTGCGGATCCACTTGCCCTACATAGGATCGAAAGGTACCTCCCACTCTTTTTATTCCTCATTAAGAGAATCGGTGGAAATTGCTTTTAGTTCCAACTCATACCTATTCTTCCAATCCCAATTAGTTCTGAGTAAGTCGCCAAAGTGGAAAACGTTTGCCAAATTAGTGTTGCTCTTCAAATTTATACAGCTTTTGATGGTTTTTCGAATGAAAATTAAGATTTCAAAGTAAAGGGTTTCCATTTCAAATTAAAGATTGAAAATGTAATTTCGATGTGCCTCGAGTGGACATGTTACGTTCGTTTTAGTGCAATCGTGTACTGAACGACTAAAATAAACGAGGCATTGATTGCTCACACAGCACATCCATTCTTTATCGTAGTCCCGCATGTTCCAGGAGATTCCTACCGCGTGCCTGCATTCCTTCTTATCGATTATCCTCTTTGATTTTTATGACAGATTTTTATGACAAACTACGCATGTTCGTTGCCTTTCTCTACCAGAATGTAAACTCGTTAGTAATGCGGAAGAATTAAATAAGTGAAGCAGTTTCTCTCGGTGGTTAGGTACTTTTTCAAAATACGTAAGGACCCAATTTATTGAAAAACTGAGAACACTTTAAAATGGATCATGTTTTTGCCATCATAACCCGACCAAACTTTCCCAACGAGTGGAGAACGATTTTTGTCCGGTGAAAACTAAAGAAGTTTCATTTCCCCAGCAACGGTTTGGTTTTACGTGAAAATCAAAAGAAATTTGAATTGGAAAGTAACCAGGCCGGTTTACTACTTGGGTTTTTCATAAATCAAATGAAACATACATAAATCATAAGAAATCCGTAGCAACGATAAGGTTGTATTCGATAATCATCAGAAACGCTTGCATACGAGTCTGCAACACATCGGGACATTTTATGTCTTTAGTTACCTCTAAGAGCCACTCAGCTGATCCAGACCCTGGGCATCGTCAAGTAAATGTCCTAAAGAGGCTACATACGAAATTACAGCTTCCTAGAATGTAAAGCATAGAAATTAGCTTTAAGAGCCACTCAGCTGATCCGGACCCTGGGCATCGTCAAGTAAATGTTCTAAAGAGGCTACATACGAAATTACAGCTTCCTAGAGTGTAAAGTATAGAAATTACCTATTAAAATTATTTAACCACCGTTTCACAAATCAAACCGTTCTCGCAATATTCGGATCACCTGCTATAAATCAAATCTTCGAAGCACCAGCTCAATGAAATCATCAGAAATTAACAAGCGGTTGCAATCATGTTCACAATATCAATTATCGAGAATGATCACCTGAGTGTATTCAAATAACCATGCTCATAACTCAGCTTGTTGGCCATGCACTTCACAGTAGTTACCACAATATGGTTGGATAAATCGAGAGCTTTTGAACGAATGGTCAACGAATTTTGTGGTATGAAAAACGACGAAATACCATATCTCTAGCAACGACTCGGTTGTAAGCGGAAATCATCAGAAAACCAACCGTAACGATTTTTTTAACGCTTTTTTCGTTTATGTGCCAAAGTAAAGACATAAAATGTCAAAATGAGACATAATTACCGTAACATTTAGTGCGTTACGCTCCTATTTTCTGACGATTATCACCTATAACCAAATCGTTGCTACGGAACTGTTTCTTAGACGTTTATCATCGTACAAAAATTCTTCCAGTCGTTCTGAGGTATGAGCGTGGTTGTCTGAATAATTGCTTAGATACGGGTGATCCTTTTCAGTTAATTTCGTAAACATGATTGCAACCACTATTAGACTGGAAAGAAACTTGGAAGTTGAAATTTGATAGAGAGACTCTCTGAGACATTAAAAACTATTGAAATTATGGGATCTTTCCTAATGAGCTGAGTGACCTAAATTCTCTCCTATTCTCCAAAGGAACATTATTCCATGTTCTGTCAAGATTTAGTGCTAATGACTAAATTTGTTATTTACTGAGAAGATCAACTACATTTTCAGAGAGGCCGGGTATTGAGTTGGTATGATGGCGTCTAAGGCCCTACCTTTTCTTCTAGCTACCTTGCTAGGTACATACCTATCGCACCATTCCTCAATTCGGAAGCCCTTCTCATTTTCAAACGTTTTAAAGAAATTAAGTTGCTAGTCGAGAACTGCTAATGCCACATTTTCTAAAACTACATTAGGACTTATTTTTTGTAAGCTTCATCTTAATGTTCAATGTTTACCTGATTCGTTCAAAAATCGGAAGACCCGCAAAAACATTTGCGAACATGTGAGTCACAAAGTTGCACAGATTACAGAATACAAATATGCTGAGATTAGCTGTTACGAGCGGCTAATTCGACTTGTATACGTTATTTTCTGTTTTGGGGAACCTCAAAGATGGAGAAAGCTGGCATACCTGCGTGAAGTTAGGTGGGAAGCCGTGCAAGGAAGAAGGAGGGGGCTGTCTACTATTGTATTGAGACATTTATTCCACCTGGAATTTGAGCAAAGAAAGAGTGCATTAATATGTCATACATTTTACCCGGGTCTGGAAAAAATAAGCAAGGAAATCCAATTCTTCAATTGTAAACATAACAGATGGTTGAATAGTCCTTATAGACTTTTTCCATCAATTCCGGTTCCAACCGACCTGGAGAGAGTTTGAAATAGCCAACAAAATAGTTGGAAAATCCCTCAAAAAATTGGATATTAGGAACCACTTAATGAGTGATATTCGAACTATCTTTGTAAATTTTTTTTCAACTAGTAAAAGACTATTTGAAATACATTTTCCGCAATACACTTTTAAAGGTTTATATATAATAATTTAAAAAATGTACAAAAAATGGTCTAAATCCTATTTTAGCGAATTTTCGTTAAAAAATAGGTCGGAAATTTTTTAAACCAAAATTTTTGAAAAATTTCATCATTGAAATCCGTTTTGAGGCATTCTGAGACAAATCCTAGAGTTTAACACTTTTTCATTTGTAAATATAATATGTGTGTGTGTATTTACACATTTATGTGTCATTCCAGACGATGACAAATCCAGCTTTCCAAATGAAAGGATGAGTTCGTTGGCCAGCACTTTTGACCACATTAAATTGGTCACATTTCAAAAATGTGCTCATTAAAAATCACTGAAAATGTCAAAAACTGCCAAAAATCGTTAAATTCATCGTGTTTAGCAGATCTATAGCCAATAGAAAATTATCAACAATTAATAGGACACTAAACAATTTTTCCACAAACTTATGCTGAAAACTGTACTTAAATTTCATTGGTATTTGCTGACAAATCTTTAAAAAAAAATAAACAGCGGAAAAAACTTACTTCATAGTTACTAGGTATTGTATAACAGCGCCTGCCTCTGCTTGGCCTGTGTGTTGGTGGCCTTGGCCTGGGTAGCGCGAACGCCCCACCAACTCCAACGAAAAAAAGTATGTGACCCCGACGTGATTTGAACACGCAACCTTCTGATCTGGAGTCAGACGCGCTACCGTTGCGCCACGGAGTCCGTTGACGGTGGAGCCAAGTTGAGTGTTGATGGCTGTTATCAAGTTATCATTGTCCCAGTTCATTGTGATAAAACGTTTTTAGATCATTCTTCGTAGGTACTTATCCAATATTTTCAAACCCTCTGATTATACGATTATACCTATCCAAAGTACTCAGGTTTCTATTTAACCCTTCAACATGGTTTCCTGCAATTTGGTCATTGCTGCTGTTGCTCATCTCAGACCAGCCCCTAATATTCTAACGTAAAAACATTGCAAAACCAATACAGACTGTTCCAGTAATAATTATGGTTTTAATAATTTAAAATATCGAATTTTAAAGTGGTTCGCATATCAACTATTTATATTTTTGTAGTGTTCAAACTCAAATGAGTTGTAAAAAGTTGTTCGTGCAGAAATTAATACACTTTGGCACATTACATAAATATATCATGTACTTACCTAGTAGGTTGGCAGGTTATGGGGGATTCAACTTTGCCCATATAATATTCAACTTGCCTGTGTTATTAGTGTTATATTACTCTGTGAAATCTGAATAAAACATCCAAAAAACACAGGGGAAAACACGAAAAAATAAACTTTTTTTTTTTTTAACCAATCATTTTTGGCTAGCTCTAAACAAAGCATTGTAGCGACGTTGCGAACAATCTCATTCGATCCAGAAGATCAAAAGCTACAGGAAAAAATGCCTCGCACTCTTCAAATTGCAATCACTGGAAAAATGGAACCAAATAGACAAATTTAATGAATTCTCTAAATCCTGATGCGATGGGGAAAATGGGCTTCGGATTCGAGTTCAGCTCGTTCAAAACCCCCTAGATTTGATTTGAGAGCCCTTTCAAAAAACATGATTTTTTAATAAACCTGCGATATTTAGTTTGAAGTAGGGTGGAGGGGCCAGTGTTTGACACCTCAAGAGAAATTTTGTCTTTGACAACCAATGAAGTTATGTTTTTTCGTTTGTACAGACTTGAATCTTACATCTACTGCTGCATCAGGATGACCTCAAACTGCTCAGTATTGGAAAAATCACTATATCAAGCCAGAAAACATCATAAATTCTTTTTTTTTTTTTTTTATCAATTTTTTGACCCAGTATTTTACACCCGAATTTTTTTTTGCACCTGTGATTGACACAGCAGTTCTTCTGCAATAAATGATTCCGTGCATCAACAAAACATTTATTTCAAGATTTTATTAATAAATTGAGCATACGAACTTAGTTTTATTAATCTTAATATAAAACTATTATGAGTACCTATTCTTAAAGACAAAGTTGAAAATATCACAAAATAGGTAGGTACAAGGTTTTCTCAATATCATAAGTTCAGTATGTTTCTAAAGGTAAACTAGCAGCTTCTCAGTTGCTATGTATTTAAATAAATATAAAAAATATAGAAAGAATGCAAGAACGAATAGAGATCCATATTGACAACACTGTCAATCACTGAGGGTAGCATCAGCGTGGGGACTAGTAATTGACATTTGAATTTTCACGTTATATTTATTTATTTCCAAAAAATGATAACATAAATGCAATCTGCACTAAAAACTGATTGAGAAAAACCATGGGAACAATCGAATTTGAAAATGTGGAGGGCATGGTGAAGCGAAATAGAACAGTTACTTCCTTATCAAAATCACAAAAAACCACAGCAAAGAAAAATCAACACGAGGGTAAACTTCTCCAGGTTTCACAAAAACCCGCCTAAACCTTTGACCGCCTTTATACTTCACTGAGAAGGTATTTTGACTCAACATTCAAAAGGATCAAGCTAGTAAAACACTTTTATGCCTTATTATTTAAACTTTTTGGTGAAATGTCAATCACTGGGTCCTTGTCAAACACTGGTCACTCCACCCTATACCTAAACGTGTTATCATAGTTGTCACGTACCTGATTGTGTTTTATAGTTAATAATATAAACTCCTTAAATATAATATAATATAAAGAAACTCCTTAAATATAATAATATTGACTGTTTTGTTAATACTGTTTGCTCTGTCTCTAAAGATATTTTCGTTAATACATAACAAATAGGCGGGGTTGTTGCAGGGAAGTATTCGATGCTTCTGGTGAGCTTCCACCTCCAGAGGCATATGGGCAACTTCCTCATCCAGGTCTACGGCCCCTGCGTCCTTCTAGTCGTCCTGTCGTGGGTCTCCTTCTGGCTCAACCGGGAGGCAACGGCGGACAGAGTTTCTTTGGGTGAGGAATTGAAATTATTTTACGTTAGTTTTCAAATTAGAGCCTCGTATTTATGTTACCAACATGTAGATGTAGATAGCAAAAACACTCTCAGGGCGGGGGTTTTGAGCCCCCAGCACGGAAGCCTATTGGCTTATTGTACTTTCCTGAGAGTTTTTTGTTTAATCGAAGAGACTCAGCCCCCTGATGAGGGGTGGGAGGCCCTTGATTAATTGTTCGCTCTGAATAGAGCTCATTGGGGTTTGGCACCAAAGAGTTCAATTCTGCGATGGGTGAGTGCAGGGCACTCGAAGATTGTGTGGGATGCCGTTTCATCTGTCTCCTCACATTGTCTGCACAGGGTTGAGCTTTGTGTGACCCCTATGCGAAGTAAGTGAAATCATGCAAAGCCATAAGGCCAACCATTGTTTTTAGTTCCCTACGGTTTTTCCTAAGTAGCCCTTCAGTAATTTTGGTGTTGCGTTCAGCCACCATAAGTTTACTGTGGGCGTGTCCTTCAATATTGGACCATCTTTCAGTGGTTTGCTGGTTGACCCACGTGTTGATGGTTCTTCTTAAGGTATTTTTGGTAAACCGACTGCTGGCTCATGCCCTACAAATGGATTTCAGGAGCCCCTTCTCGTGAGCTCGTCAGCCTTTTCATTACGAATAATGCCTCTATGCCCCGGCACCCACTACGGGCGAAACCTATTATGTTTGGCTAGATCGTTGAGGGTTTGCATGCAGCACCATACCACTCGGGATGAAACGGTTGGAGCCGTTAGTGCTTTTATCGACGCTTGACTGTCAGAGAGGATGCGGACGTGGGCTTTTTTATGTCCTCTCCAAAGACTCTCTGCAGCTGCTGCCTCGATTGCCACAATTTCTGCCTGGAATACAGAGGTGTGTTTCCCAAGTGGAAACGAGGTGTTCCACCTGGGTTTGGCCCCATGTATTCCTGCGCCAGTTACCAACATGGTTCTGCGTTCCATTTCGTCTTGATTTGAATGCTCATACCTAATTTTGACTCACAGATCAAACGTGAATTTTATCGACGTAACGCAAAATACCCCAACCACATTGCAGCCCAAATTTTAGCGAAATAAAGCACTCATCGAAAAAATAAGAGAAGATGCTAAGTTGGGTGTGGCACATAGCTTCCTCGTATCCGTTACTTGAATGTATGGATTATTGAAATGTTTTCAATAGTTCAATCCCTGAAAAATTCTTCAAAATCGGATGAAAACTGTAGAAGATATGCTTTTTATATGGGTTTGAGGAAATTGGACGAATATGCCATGAGATGACATGTGATGGATTGTATTTATGCGCATGCGCAGTGAGCCGAATTTGAATGAGATCTGATGATCAGGACGTGATGAAATGGATGGTTGATGGGTTTGACTTCTACACATGCGCAATTGAAGTACCTATTGATTCGTGAGCAATGAGACTGACGTCCCCTGTTGCCTAACCCGCTAATTCCTGTAAAGTGCATTATATTCTGTTGGAAATTGTAGGAATTAATTTAAATTCACAAAGTTTTGAGGACACACACACACAGGGAAGAAACCAAGGTCGTTCAGAATGGTCTAAAATGTATAAAGCAAGTGAACATTGTTATTCTGTTCTTGCAAGGAATCGAAAAAAATCATCCTCCAAAATCAAAATTTCCACTTTTTTTTTGCTTTTCAGAGCTTGCTGGTTACTTTTGGTTCCGGTCTGTCTGTCTCTCTGTATATCTGTGCCAATTTCCCATCACGCCCTTAGCTATACCAAGTTATAGTCTGATTTTAATGAAACTTTAATGAAATGTGGGGGTTAGCTCTAAAGTGGTCCCAGATAAATTGCATTGTCGGATCAATGATGGCGTCTTCACGTACAAAAACGTGAATTTCTTATAACGCCGATTTTTCACGATCTATCTGTCCGATTTCGTTCTAACTCGAAAAGTAGTTGGGTACCTATTGATTTCAGAGAGGTGCCCTAAGAACTTTATCACAGTTAGTTAAGTGCCTAATAACTGACCCGCAATCTCAAAACTAAAGTTCATTGACACACGTCAAACTCCAAAACTAAAGGACTAACTAGAGGAATCATGCTGGGTAACTCTTTCTGATAAAGTCTATTAAATTTGTCGTAATGGGTTCTTCCATATAATTCTATATGTCCATATTACAATAAGTGAGGAAGCTATACTTTCCCACCCACCTTGGCACACATTTTTCCAAACACGCAATACCCAACCAATATTTCAAACCCAAATTTTCGCAAAATAACGCGCTTACTAAAAAAAATAAAAAGCATAGATCTAATAATTCGGTTTTTTTCTAAGGTTCTTTTTGGAATAGAAGTAGGTAATAATCGCCAAATAAGTAGAGAGCTTATTCGGTACACGTTCATGGAATTTTTCAACGTTTCACTTTCGGTGTCTGCATTATCACTGTTAACTGTTCATCTATCTTTATTTTCTATATTCTCTCAGTTTTATTATATATCAATTAATAATAAAAGTAGGTAACTATTTCCCGCTTTCCTGTATTCATCTAGAGCTCATTTGGTTTCTTTTGTTTATTTGTTTACTTGAATAGATACGGGCGTAGCCCAATTACAATATACATGACAAAAAATAGATGTACTTATATAACAAAACAGAAAAGTTCATGACATGGATGCTGGAGTTTATGAAATTTCTTAAACTTAACAAAAATTACAAGTTACAGGAAAAATACATCAACAATTAACACGAATTTCAATAAAGAATGTCACAGGACATGAGAAATAAAAACCGTACTAAGTATTAAATTAGGGACAAAACCTGCTTCTTGAAGTAACTTAGACTGGAGGTGAACAGATCTAAATCATCGGAAAATGAAGATAAATAATTTATATGTCTTTGAATTCTAGTAATAGGACTAATAATAATAAACAATTAGTGTAGGTGTGAGGAATAGAGAAAATGAAATGGTGGCGCATGTGGTAGTTGGGGACTTTTAAATTAAATAAGGATAAGATTGAGGGACAGTCGATTCCACCATTGAACAGCTTGACAACGAATGCTGCATCCATCCACCTTCGTCTAGTCTCTAACGGAGACAGACCACTTATGCCCATCATCGTTTCATGTAAAGAGTCCCCACTGATCGGCACTCCCACTCTAAATGCTAAAAGTCTTAGAAATTGTTATTCTGAATCTTCTCCAATCTAACTATATTACAAAAAGGAGACCAAAATTTAGCGCAATATTCAATCTGGATCGGACAAGTGCGGTGTATAGAAAAGTCAGGGCCATGGCATTGATAGAACCTGATGTCGTTCTCTTCAAGAAGCCCAACATCATCATTGCCTTATCGCATATGAAATCAATATGATTCGAAAAGCTCAACTGAACATCAAATAGTACATCCAATTGGTTACAATGGGATACATAGGTACCCGATGAGATGTTATTGAATTCTTCGGTGGTGCTAAATAGGTGCGACTAGTTACAGGGAGAAAAACTTTCTTCAAATAATTTTCAAGTTTTCAACTTGAGTTTAAAAAAGTTGAACTCGTCCTTCTACCACCACGTTGAAGTTATCAAGTTTATTTTCTCTAACACCGACTTTTCTTTCTTTTTTTTTCTTTTTTGTACTTTTGAAACTTCATTCAAGTGGAGGTAGAGACAGAAAAGTTTAATCGACTATACCGTGGGGAAGTAATCAGACCTTTTTTTCTGGAGTTAGAACTCGTCAATGAAACCGAATACGTAGTAGGAACCATTTCGTGTAGCTTTACTCTATAAAACTACTTTCTGTTGTTCAAATTGATTTTCTTTTTTTAATTTTCTAAATAAAACTCCCTTCGAAGGCGCAAGAGGAACACTTTGAAGAGAAAACTAAAGCATCAGGTGCATGGCGTCTCACTACTTTCGAAACAATTTACTCCCTTACTCGGACTTCATTGTTTCCCCGTTTCCTCCATCGGACTTGAATAAACTTACCGAACTTAGTGAATATCGGTTGAGCCGTTTGACTTGACGCCATTTCTCACCTCGTATTTCCAACGTACCTCTTCAAAACCTACGGATTCCAACAGTGGATGTCCCTTCCGAGTGCTGTACGTACTTGGCTTATCAATTAAGAAAAAAGTACTTACCTACCTTTTTTAGCTGTGAAGCACCTATCCTTGAATTTAGGGCGTACACAAACAAAATTTCAATGTAACTTTCGTCTCCTACCAAATCCTCTGATACAGATATATCGAGATCCACGATTAAAAAAATATATAGCCAACACAAAATGAATTAATTTTCATGAACTAGGTATGTGTAACTTTTTATTAACATTCGTCCTACTCCAGACATATTGTTACCAAAGCCCCCCTTTTTTAACGTGACGTTCTCGAACAATCAAGTCGAATCACGAGACTCAAGACCCTGACTTGCTCTTTAGTTCGGCTACCCACTGCGTGGCATTCCCAGCGCTCCAGTCGCCATGAGATTTTACATAGATCAGTTTTTTGCTTAGATTAGTGGTCTGGATGCTCGCTACGCTCGCATCTCAAAAGTACATAACATCAAGTAGTCAACCCATAGTAAAGATTTAGATTAGTTGGTCAGGATCTAGAGACTCGTGACTCAACTTGATTGTTCGCGAACGTCTCGCCTTTTTTTAGCCTGTATAACCAAAAAACATAATATCTTTGTTTGCTATGTGAAATTTATTCCTAGAAAATGTTGTGCGAACTGTCTGATGAGATTGAGTTTTTTCGGACTCGACATGCATAGCAGGATCAGTAAAAAAAATAGTGATTTTTTTCTTTCCCTCATCACCAACGGAAATTAACCTGAAGACCATCAAGGCCACAGATGGTATACATATAGGTATGCGGTTTTTTATTTTTTCGGTCAATAGTGGACCGATTTGGATGATTCTTGTGGCAATCTACTGGTTTGGAAATTCCACATAGGATCAAGCCTCTGAAATTTTCAAATTCCAAAATTTTCTAATTTAGATACCATTTAACAATTTTACTTTCAAATTTCGAGGTTTGTGGGACCTAGAGGTTCTGAAAATAGAACGAACGCTGCAAGAATCATTGAAATCGGTCTATTATTGGCTGAGAAAACTTTAATAAACCGTTTGGTCATATTTTGAATTAGGACGGAGCTTTGAGCCGCTTTCTGGATCGAACAGAGTCCGCGCGTCTACCTCTGTATCACTACATACATTCGAGTCACTCACCTTTCTTGCTCTTTTGGTGGCAAATTAAGGTGGAAGAGGTTAATTTGAGTATTCCCTAACAATTTCTACATAATCCTATCATTAGTCGCCATTGCGCATGCGCAAATATGTATTCCTTTTTAAACGAGCCTAATTTCAACAGTTTTCATCTGATTTTGATGAAATTTTCAGGGAATGTGTGGGTTAGGCTGTGAAAGGTCCACTATTAATTCTATACTTCTCAAATCATTACTCCGTTTTGCGCATGCGCAAAAGAAAATTCCTTTAAGCATTATTTTTTTACGCCCTAGTCTTCTAATCCCGCTCAAATTTGGTGCATAGTTGGTGGACAATGATTTAATTAATCCATTTTAATTTCAACCTGATTGCATCATTATTAGCTCCTGCGCATGCGCGAAAGTGTCCTCCTAGAACAAGGCCTAGTTTTCATCAGATTTTGATTACATTTCATGGGAATTTGTGGTTTAGGCTGTAGACTGTACCCTACCAATTTCATTTTTCTCAAATCATTGCTCCATTCTGCGCATGTGCTAACGTAAATTACTTAAAGCATAATTTTCCCGTTTTTTTTTTAATTCTTTACTGCGAAGCGTAAAAATGTTCTGATCATATATTACCTACGGGGTTTAATAATTATTATAGATAATTATAGACCAATGATTTGCGTAGAAGGGCTATCTATCACAGAAATAATAAACCATTGTGTAATAATTTGCAGTTTTTTTCCCCCACAGTGCGGCGCCCCGTTAAGCTGGTACATACCTAACAATTATAAAACATAGAAGGCTTACCAGTTCCCAAGTATAGCAAAAGATATGTCAGTTGGGCTTCCCATTAAATAAATTATGATTAGCCGAAATCGAAAATCAAATCAGCCAAGGAACCATCTGTTTATGCCCTAACAACAAAATCAATTTTTATAGCACCTTTTTGTTCATACCATTGTCTAAGGTGAAATTTTCCAACAAAAATAATGAAATGGCAGAAGTTGCCACCACCCACGGTATGCAACTTTATAGGCACACCCACCCGATCATCCAAATCCTCCCGTCGGGACCGCATTAGAAAACTCCGGAAGGCATTTTGTGTGCACTGGCCCGTACTATGGGGAACAATTCGTCGAAACAATTATGAGTGGGAAAGGGATGAAGGGAGGGGGAGAAATGAGACGGGAAGCGACCCCATCGATCTGGAAGCCTCTGGGGATGTAATCGGATCATCAGGGAAGTGAAGTACCTACTATCAGATAAAGACCGCCCTCAAACGATATTAAGGTCAGGATGATCGGTTGAGAAATAGGTTGAAATCGATTGCCTCGCCGTAGGAAACGTGCCAACTTGCAGCGGATAGCCATTATTTGAATAAATCATTGCAGTGTAGGATACAACGGGTTAATTATAAAACAAGGTGTCATCGATTTTGATTTATTATTTTCAATGATGAACCTTTTGTAAAAGACCAAGAAAAAACTCTGCAAATTATTACACAAAGGTTTACTGTTTCTGTATTGGGTAGCAGGGTAGTTAAAAAAGGAATCCCCATCCCTTTTGGAAATGTAATTGCAATTCCCATTCCAATTCCTTTAATGGTAATCGAAATTGCAATTACTTTTTCTGATTACATGTAATGGGAATGGTTTTGTTAATCCCCATTACATGTAATCGGAAAAAGTAAGCGCATTACCAGTACCATTACAGGAATCAGAAAGGAGTAATCCGATTACACGCCAGTAATTGGATTACATGGGAATGGGAGATATAATGCAGTGTTGGGAAAAACCAAAGTCTTATTTCATCAATATCTCAAGGGGAGGGGGCTCGCTGACTGGTGGCTAAAGTTTTGGCAGCTTCTTAGTGATTTTGACTAATGACGTAATTCCATCGTCATTTCCCAACTAACTTTCAAATTGGAGCAAGATCGAACGAGCAGGCCATGAGGAAGTGACGCTTGGTGGATTTTACGTTTTTGGGTGCGCAGTGACAACTTTCCTTAGCCTAACCCGCATATTCCCTTAAAATTTTATCATAATCGAATTGAAACCAAAGAAATTGTACATGTTGCAAGTATTTGCGGACACACACTTAACCCCCCAAAAATTGTAACCGGCTTATTAAAATTGTTTATAGTCCAATCAACTTAGTTTAGGAATGTAGCCAGGTACGTAAGGAGGGGGAAATTGGTAGCTTGAGATGTGAACATTTATCACATAAATCAAGCGCTTTCCAACGAGTGGCGAACGATTTCTGTGCGATGAAAACTGCGGAAGTTCCATTCCCCTAGCAACGGCTGGGTTGTACGTGAAAAACACTGAAATCGTGACATCAATTTTGCGTGACGGAAATTTTTGGTTGACCCCCCAGAGCAAAAACATATCCATGTCAACATACCACCACTATACTAAGTCTCACACACACACATACTTGTTGATACGAAATGAAAATCATTCATATTCTAATGCATTTAAACTAAAACGCAAAACGAGTGAAAATTCTAACTTTGGAGAGAAACAATTATTGTTCATCTTCCGAAAGTGAAAGCAATATAGGTAATACTCGTATTATGTAAGTAGGCCCTAAAGCATGCCCAGACAGTTCATAAAAACAGTTTTAGAACTCGCATAAAATTCTTTGTATTTCCAGCTTATTCTGAATATACCATGTACAGGGTGTCCCAAAAGTGCCCCTAACTTTTTTCCACAATTTTTTTTTTATATCGAAGTGAAACTTGGAGAGCGTTTTTGGGGTGCCTGTTTCTATGTTTTAAGCGCACAGAAATCAGAGAAAGTCCAAAAGTTTTTGGACTACCCTAAGGAAATATTGGACATTTGGAAAATATTTTTCGGTTTTTTGCCAAGTGACACCTCGGGAAAATATTTTTCGGTTTTTTGCCAAGTGACACCTCGTTTAAAAGATTTTTTAGCGCTGAGCACGAACACCGAAACACTGAAAGATAGGAATTTTTAGAAAAAAACAACGCTTCTTCATGGTACATCAGCTCCATTCTAAGAACGTTATAAGATATTGCAATTCTGGATTCACCATCCTGTTCAGCGCAAAAAAAATCTTCAAAATGAGGAATTGGCTTATAAATAAAATTAAAATAAAAACATGTCCAAATATCCCATCTTCCCTTTAGGTAGTCTGAGAATTTTTGGATTATTGCTGTTTTTCTTGTACTTAAAACTTAGCATTAGGGACCCCAAAAACTTACTCCAAGTTTTTCTTCGTTTTTTTCTAAAATTGCGGTTAAACACTCTGTATTACTATTTACGTCCAATCTAAATTCTTCGAGTCATTCGAGGGGTGAGGCATAATACATTTTTTTTTTAAATGTTGCTCCTTTTTATTGGGAGCCACTTGTGACCTTGAAAGCACGAAAATTAGAAGTTGAAATTTCATATCTTTTGAGGGTGGATGGGAAGGGATGAAAAGAGATTGTACGCTTTTACCGTGAAACAAGAAAAACAATTTAAGGCCCGATATTCAGCCAGAATAGATTCAGAATGCATGAAATTAGTTAAATATGAAACGAGTGCATTTACCTTTTGCAGAGTGATATCCAGAAAGAGATGAGAAATAGATTGAAGATAGTAAACAAAAAACAGAACGTTTTAAAAATAAAAACTGTGAAACATATTTTTCTAGATCTGAGATGATAGTGTTTGAAACTTTTATTAATTGAGTAACCAAGGAAACAGCAGAACTTTTACCAATTGTTTATTACTTATTTATTTATGTACAGCGTATTATTATTTTCATAATTGTGTTTCGTTATTTTTTATATCTTTCATTACTTTGATTTCCCATCTTTAACCCGTCTTCAAACGAATTTCGAGATTCAGGCTTTGTAATGCCCAGTTACCGAACCAGTGGTGAATTGATGCTGACTTTGAAAAGCTTTTGAAGGTTCCACCAAAAGGGAAATCTCTAAAAACGTGAGAGAATGCAGTAGCTCCGGGATTTTATAAACCGTATCACTGTGGACTGAATCAACCTGTCGACCCAAGAGTTCTCTTGCTAGAAACAGGTCTACCTAATTATTTATGTGCACCTCATTGGCCCTGTTATAATGAGTTATACCGTTAGCGTTACGTCAACTGGTCTTTCATTCACAGGTATAACCACCGTACTCACGATGACCTTCCTCGGGCTGGAGGCGCGGACAGACCTCCCCAAGGTCCCTTACCCCACGGCCCTAGATTTCTTCGTGTTCCTCTCCTTCGGGTTCATTTTCGCCACCATCATTCAAGTGAGCTTTTAGTTTTCTACATAAAGCTATTATTATTACAGAAATAAGAACACAATAAGTAATGAACCGTATAGTTGATTTGTTGATTCGAAATATGATGATTATTTTGGTGAGCCATGCTGTTCCAAAGCCAAGCAGCTCATATAATTCATCATTTCTGAACAAATATAATTGGATATAGCGTTTTCCCAAACTCGCTAAGAAAATAAATTTGGTACCTACATAGTGCAGCTTTCTAGAGTCAATAGAGTTTTCCTCGCTGATTCCTTGATTGCTTATCGTCGCTCATCCACACTGATATTTTGCCGTTAATATCAATTGTAAAACCAATTAATATTAATTCTAAATGCAAATTATATTGGTAATGAATAGTAAATAATAAATTAATAATCATCCTTAATGAGAGATTGATGCCTTCTTACTGCTCCCAGAAGGTTTCTGCTCCGAAGACTCCGATTGTGTACAATACTAGGTTTTCTAGCATTTACTTCCAAGATATGCATGACTCGCCCTTGGTCATTGTAAAACAACTTTGGGAAATATAAGAAAAACATTTGAAAAATATCCATCCAAATATGAAAAACAAGATTGTAAAAAGGAATGCAGTGCTCAGGATGGTCTGCACGAAAAGCCCGAGAAACGTTTTCCAAGTTCATTTAAACAATTCATGATTTATTTGAATATCTAGTTCTCTCTGAATTAACTGAAGTAAGGAGTGAATTAAAGTATTCTCAAGAAAGAAAAAACACCCGGCCAGATCTGATCATAGTTCATCATACATCTTAAACTCGCTAGATTTGAGCTAGACGCTAAGAGAGCATTGTCTAATTCTTATAACTTCCTTAACTAAGTTGAGCTATCTCATTGAGTAGCTATGGACCAGTTCAGTTTTAGCCTATCTTCAGTTTGAGGCTAACCTATATATAAGGAAAGGTCAAGTCTCAATTCTCGGTCTGAAAGACTCGTCACCTCATTTTCAGTATTTTGCCTCATCATCTTCGATTCTTTGACGTAGGTACCCAAATCTTCGACGGAAACCACTTGAGAATCATCATATTCTTCCACAGCTTTAGGACTTTGCTTATGCACGGGACTCATTTTCTAGAAGAATAAGTGAAGGACAGGGCAGCAATGAGCTAAATGGGCTTGACCTCTAGTTGGCGAACGAGCTATTCTATACGATATCTTTTGTCTCATCGTACCGAAAATCTTCTACAATTTTGAAATGCACAAATATAAAATATATAGATGCAAAGTTGCTGATCTTTGAAAAGTAGTGGCAAAGAAATACACTGATTTTCCAGACGACAGTACAAATTTGGAAATGGCCTCATTAAGTTATCACATCCGCTCAAAACATCTTTTCTATGATAGATTATGTATATTATTTATACATACTCGATGTATTGTTGCAGTTCGCTGTTGTCCACTACTTCACGAAGTACGGGTCAGGTGAGTGCTACTTCAGCTCGGATCTGGACTCCGACGAATCCAGTTCGGACGACGAGATTTGGTCAACGTCCGAATCCCGAGCTGGAGGAGTTGCACAACGAGTCACTGGGGTATGTGTTCATGCATAATAGGTAACTTACTCTTCAATAGGGTTTCGCTAACTGTAAGTCAATCTTTGTGAATGAATACCATATCATTAATTTTGTCCGCAATTCTAATATGTACCTACGCAAATATGGTTTTTATAAATCTTTGGTACCGTCGTCGCTGGCAGGGAGTACCGGGCGCTTTCGATGCAAAGACATCATCATCAGGCTGTCAAAACAGTATTCAAAAACTTCATACTGGTCCACTTCCTTGGCAGGTGTCTTTGCATTGAAAGCGCGCGCCCCCGGTACTAGACTTGTTAGTGACGACGGATTCCTCCGAAAGGTACCTACATAAATGATAATTTTACTATTACTACAAGCGGAAATAACCCTTTAAGTTTGGTACTAAAGATTTTATAACCGTAGAAATCTGTTTAGAATGCCTTGAGTTGTGGTACATAGTATTGATAGAGGGTGGTTATTTGATAAGAAGCTGTATAATTTTTTCATGTTTAGCCTAACTTTATTTTTCTTGCCTTGTGTTACGTGGTGATCTTAGAGCCCAATACGTAGGTAGCAAACTTTCAGTAATGCATTCAGTTCGTCTGAAGGGTTATTTCCGTTAGTGGTAATTGTAAAATTATCATTTACATCGGTACTTTTTGGAGGAGCCCATCGTCAGTGGCAAGTCAAGTATCCGGGGGGGGGGGGGGGGGGGGGGGGGGGGGGGTTCTATGTAAAGACATCATCATCTGACCGTCGAAATAGTACTGAAGTCAGTCAGACGGTCTGTCACTTTATAAAGAGGGGTCAATGATGAGGAAAACAGGGATGCTAATCGATTTTCGATTAAATCAAAAATTCGATTTTTTACCTCCGATTTCCGATTTTTTCGCAATCGATTGATTGTACCGATTTTTATCCAGAAATCGATTGTTTTTGTGAAATCGATTTTCATTGCGGTGTTTGTTTTCTGTATTTTACAATTCTTTGTATTGTATGTGTACCTACGCAGCAGACCCACGAAAAAGAGGAATGCCCCCTCGCGTACTGGGTAAACATGAAACCTGCCTCTCCCGATCTTTCAAATATTGCAATCAAGTACGTAGCCTCGGTATCTACTTCAGTCCCAAGCGAGAGGCGTTTTTCTAAGACAGGTCTCGTGCTTACCCAGGAACGCAACATGTTGCAAGGCGACACACTTTCCAAGTTATTATTCTTGAACAGCGTACCCGAAGATTATTTTTTCAAGTGTGTAGTCCAGAATACCTTGTACATACTTTATTTATGATTCTTTATTAAACTTGGCTCACCCCAACTATGCTCATTGATCACCCCAACTTCCTCATTATATTTTTACAATGCAAAAGATGTCATGCATAGTTACAGTAACAGCACCTACCAATATTTTCTTAAATGTATAAAGTGACAGACCGACTGATTGTTTCGACGGCCAGATGATGATGTCTTTACATCGAAAACACTCGTCCCCTCAAATATGGTTCAAAAAATGATATTATCATGCCATTTTCTCTGGTATGTGATTTTATATTTATCAATAAAAAAATTTAAAAAGTTTGGATGGATGTTTTGATTTTACTCAACAGTTATCATTTACTTACCTTTCGGAGGAGTTCGTCTTCACTAGCAAGTCGAATACGGAGGGCGAGTGCTTTCGATGTAAAGACATCATCAGGCCATCGAAACAGTCAGACCGTCTGTCGCTCTATACAGGGTGATTCTCTCGCAGATGCAAAAAAAAATTGGGTGAAATTACATCAAAAATGGAGTAAAATGCCGCCAACTGCATATTTTTATCTCAATCCGTTCTCGAGATATGATTTTTTAAAGGTTTTTTCAGGAAAACCGTGTTTTTTTCCTTTTAAACTCAAATTTCTCCACTTTACTTCATTCAATTTTAACTTTTGACCACATTTTCAGAATCAACATTAAATTTACTATAAGAATAGTGTACTTGGATTCTCAAAACGTACCATCCAAAGGCCCTCACATCAGCTCAAACATTGACGATTTTGAAAAAAGAACATTTCTGAAAATCTTTAAAACTTTACTTCTCTTCCAAAACGAATCCTGGAAACTGGCAAATCTCATGAAAACTGCTTCGTCTAATACTCTTTCCAACGGTATAATCAATTTTACATTTATTTTGTTATTTAGTGGAGAAAATTATGTTTTAATGTTAAAAAATGTGGGTTTTTCAATGAAATTGTTGGTTTCTCGAAAGATGAACCTCCATGAACCTACGAGTATGGGGTCGGTTTCTATGTATTTTTTCATGCTGTATCGAATGGTAACATTTATTTTGTAGATCTCTCCAACTCCGTTATAACCGAGTTTTACACTTAAAATCGCAAATGTTTAGTTTGTTTGTTACGATTAAATGTATGTGTATTATGGGGTAAAACTAGTTAATTAAAGTGTAAAACTAGATTATAACGTAGTTGAGAGATCTGCAAGAGTTTCCATTTGATCCAGCGAGAAAAAATACATAGAAACCGACCCCATACTCGTTGGTTCATGGAGGGTCATCTTTCGAGAAAATCAACAATTTCATTGAAAAACCCACATTTTTTAACATTAAAACATTATTTTCTCCCCTAAATAACAAAATAAAAGTAAAATTGATAATACCGTTGGAAAGCATATTAGATGAAGCAGTTTTCATGAAATTCGCCAGTTTCCAGGATTCTTTTTAAAAGAGAAGTAAAGTTTTAAAGATTTTCAGAAATTTTTTTTTTTTTCAAAATCGTCAATGTTTGAGCTGATGTGAGAGTCTTCGGATGGTACTTTTTAAGTAAGTACACTATTCATATAGGAAATTTAATGCTGATACCGAAAATGAGGTTGAAAGTTAAAATTAAATGAGGCAAAGTGGAGCAATCCGAGTTTAAAATGAAAAAACACGGTATTCCTGAAAAAACCTTTAAAAAATCATATCTCGAGTACGGATTGAGATAAAAAATATGCAGTTGGCGGCATTTTACTTCATTTTTGATGTAGTTTCACCTTTTTTTTTTTTTTTTTTTTTTTTTTTTTTTGCATCTACGAGGGAATCACCCGGCATAGAGGGGTCAGTGAAGGGTGAAGAATGGACTAAACATCGTTGAATCTGTGTTCTTTTATCAGAACTTATGGCTAACAGAAGTTTATCATCGATAAGTTAGAACAATTAAAAATTTATTTATAAATTTATGCTGAAAAATGTATCTACTTGAATTTCATGGATATTCGCCAAAAAATAGAAAAAACTGCAAACAAAAAAATTAAAAATCATATATCTTTTTTGAATCGAAGAATATTATTTAGAGCAAATTGTTTGCCATAAAATTTGTAGTTAACCATTTCTTTTCTCTCAAAGTCCTGAATTTTCAAAACAATTAAACGCAAAATCCGCTCATACGATAATGCTGCATGACCGTAACTTTTTTTAAAGTTGGTTATTTTATTCACCGATTTTTTATTATTATTGTATTATTTTACTGTTTTATTATTTTATTGTAGGTATTATTTTACACTTTTTGTTTTATTCAGTCGTCATCATCTCGGAAAAGCAGCACGTCCAGTTTCGGAAGAAGACGGTCCAACAATTGCCCTCCAAGTACAACTGAGAGTTCCTATCTTGAGGTTGGTACTATCTACCTAACTGTTTCCGTCTTATTTTCTTATCTTATTAGAATCTTATTTTATTTTCAACTGTGAGAAAAAGGGGTATGTAGGTCTATAATTTACAACTTTCTACTCCTGACACAGAATTTCATCATTGAGAAGGTTCATACTCTGCGCTTCCTGTACCTATAACTACTAATGTCATGTGGAACGTAGCAGTTATCAGTTTTCTATTTCCACATCTGTGATCTTAAGCTATACGAAAGGTTAATTTTCTTTAGAAACGATTGCTTTTCGACCATTGAAAGTGGTTAGGTGAACGAAAATTCTAGAAAGGCTTTGAACTACGATAAGTTCGGTATTAGCTAAACCTCTGTTCTATATTACAATGACTTCACTTTGTAACTCTTTGTTCCTAGGTGGGTGTACATTACTGGCATGATTTTATCGATAAGCTCGCGCCGCTGAAAGACAGACTGTCTCCTTCTCCAGTAAGAGCGAATTCGCTTATCAAGTTCACTGAAATACTGCTGTTCGGAAAGTCATAGTTTTGTTTTCAGAACGCTTAACACTTGATTTATTTTATATCAGGTCGGGGAACAGTATTGGCACACGATTGTTGGAAGGATAGACAGCATACGAGAAAGTGTGTCGCCCTCTAAAGACAGCAATAAGGTCATTTTATGTTCATCCACGAAACGTTTCACGAAACAGCACATCACATGAGATGCGATCCACATCACCAACTTTTATTTACCTTCCTGTTTCACCTTTGAACCTGTCAGAATGAATAAGTTGTTCAGAGTATACATTTGCAGTCAAAGCTCACATTTTTATCACCAAAGTTCCCCTGCAGCACTCCGAACTACGTTGTCAAATTGTAACTACCTACTTACTGCAATTCTATTCACTTTTGTATTTTTTGCACTATCTTCACTTACTTGTGATCGAGCACCAACACTTAGGTACACCTACTTCATCTTTGTGCCATGATGCAGATTGCTCTTCATAATGGTATCACTTATAAATCACGATTCATTTAGTAAGTGTACTATTTCCATTGTAACATAAATAAAAATATCTACCACTTTTGGATGCAATAAGCCTTCAACCCTTAAGTCGAATTTAAATTCTGTTGGCCGTAAAGTGCTCGAGGAGGTTTCATTTCACTACGTACCCTTCCATTTCATTTTTCTGATCACGAGCATCAAGTTGTAGTTTTCTGTTTTCAATTCGCAAACAAAAATTTTGCTTTATCAATTCTTTATCAAGTCAAACTGCTTATCAATGGATTCAAATGAAACTTATGATCGATTTCTATCGTTTCCCAAAGGGTGGCATATGCTTCGAAAATTACAGATCTCGTACGAGCTGATTCTTATTTGTCATCAATGGCAACGGTGTGTTAGGATTACAAAATACGAGTGGAATTTGAAAAGTGAATTATGTAGATACTCATTATACCTACCAATGACCTAAAAAATGAAAACTGAGACACGGAAATATAAACAAGATGCTGACGGCATCATCGACTGATTCTGACAAAGTTTAAGCGTGTGATTATGATCTGTCATAATAAATCTTTCAGAGGTGACTCAATCCTAATAGGTACTTTTCTTGCAACTTTGAACAACCTCAGGATGTAGTATAACGGACAGCAGAAAATCAGAGGCTGGAGATAGAATATAATGTAGAATGCCTCAAAACAGATTCCCATCTGAAGAAAGTTTGGGATAATTTTTATTCTAACATTTTTGGAGCAGTTACAAAAGTTTTACTGTTAACGGAAATTCGTTTAAAAAAATAAAGCTCTTTGACAAAAATTGAGTAAGGCGAATTGCAACAGACTACTTTTTTGAATTCCTTACTTTTCACGTATAGTTAGCATTCATAACTTACGGGTAGCCCTAAATATTTGAACGCATGAGACATTAATTAGAACTCTTATGGGCTTGAATTGAATCAAAATGCTGCTGAAGAATTAGTGGGCTTGGTACAGAGAGCGAAGTCTGATGTCCCATGATGGGTATCACGTTTTGTCATCACTCCAGCCCCTACTGTGTATCCGTCGTTGAACCTAAACCTACATTAGCTCAGAAAGAAACACAATCGTGCACTTATTACCATAATAGCTGTCGTAATGCTAAGTCAAAAAAATAATACCGTTATGTAATAACGTCGCTGGGTTCGATTTTTTCTCCAACCAGACGGTTGTATGAGCAAGAAACGCTTGCTTGCTCATTCCTCGCTCACTTGTCCCAGGCCGGTCCGTCAAACAGTAAAACATACCTACCGACCTACCTACGATCGTGGTAGAGATCCAGTTCTGGTTTTTCACCTCCCCATGTTTACACTTCAAAAACAAGAGAAGTGTGGTTGAAATGGCAAGCGTGGGCACCACCTACACAAGTTTCGTTGTCCGTTTTCCATTCCTCACAAAACTGGACTATAATTGGAGTAGAATAGATTTATTTACGCGATATAGGCATACGAACAGAACAGGTATGTACTAAATTTAAGATAAGCACATATAACTTGATAAGATAAGTAGGTACATATAACTTTTTAAACACTGATTGCAGGTTCTAATTACCTTGGCCTGTGTTGCTAGGCAATAAGAAGTTCCCATCACGTCAATCATTTATTATCTGCTACCATACAGATTCATAAAACAAACAAAAAAAATATATATCAATATTTCTTGCTAGACTTCATTCAATTTGAACGGAGTCCTTTGTTCAAGAGAGAAATTAATTCTGAAATGATGAGAATTTTTTTTTTTTTTTTTTTTTTTTTTTTTTTTTTTTTTTTTGCATTTTAGTTTTTTGTTTTTCTGTTAAACCTACCTTGAAAAGTAAACTAATAACTTTCAGGGAACTCCTCAAATCTTCAATCTCTGCCGAAGTTGATATCAAGGAGAACAATTTTAAATACTCGACATATCTTATAGAAGCCGAACAACTTAATATAATTTAAACTTCTTACAGAGTAAAATGTATTAGGTAACAGAGTTTGTTGATACCATGATGACTCAAGGTTTTGCCAAAATTACTAGTGAGAGAGTTACCTGACTAAGTTATCCACGTTAAGCACAAACGAGGCACTACGGAAAGCTAGTAATTTTAAAATTTACCTCATTAGGTAGGTACCATATTATATAATTAAGGAATTTCGTAAGGACTAAAATTTATGGGGAGAAGCGAGATTTATGACGTATAGGTAGGTACTTTATAAATATCAGTTTTATTCAATATCATAAGCGTATTAATTGTTATCATAATTTAACGCCCATTAACTACCATTTATTACAGCAACCTGCCTTGTGAATGAATAATACTGGATTTTATGTTTCCAGGTGATACCTCTATCCGCCTGCACGATCTCGCCAATGAGTGGAAGAAAAGACTCATGGGCTACCGGAATCCCTTCTTGTTTGGGTTAGCGATTCTCTCACATTTATTTAGTTATTTCGTACTTCTTTCGTAATTTTATTATTTATGGAGAAGTAGTCCTTCAGTGTGAAGCCTCCAGCAGATAGAGTCAACTCACGATAGTTCCAAGAAGCCAGTTCAAAAATACGACTTTTCGAGGTACCTTCCGCAATTAGGATTATCACGATCAAAATCAAAAAATCGGTTATATTGGAAAGATTGAGAGGGAAATGTAGGTGGGTACCTACCTATGAAAATTAATGTTCTTTGGTCTTTTACGTTATACGACCTCACACGGTCTTTTCTGTTATACAACCGCAAAACAATTTTCAATAGAAACCAAACGAGTGGTTGTTTTTTGTTGTTTAGTTGTTTTTCTGAAATTGATGAAATTATCCATAGAAGGAAAACTTGTAATTGTTTAAAAAAAAAATGACCTTTTCCGTTAATTCACTACCATTTATTCATTCTGCCCTGTATGTCCAACTAATCTGTATTTTTACTAAGGGATTGACTAGGTACTTGATGTTATGTATTTTTGGGTTGCGAACTTGCGAGCATCCAGACCACCAAGCTATGCACAGCATTCTGATCTATTTTACCACAGTAGACGTAAAAGTGATTGAGGAACAGTTTTTAGAACAATAGAACATATATCAAGCATTTCTGTAGTCCTATAGAAAATCGTTTTGCGGTTGTATAACAGAACTGCCAGATGAAAAAACGTGAACTGCCAAAAAACATGAAAAAAGAGTTTTCAATAAAATAGCTACCAGACACTTTCAATCGGAAATGAGCCAAATAATTTATTTCCGCCTTCTTTTTGGCCTGTGTAGTAGAAGGCTTACTTAGAGTTGAGATTTCGGTGTACCTTTCAGTTAAACTTTTTATTTTTTCAAAATCAATGTCACAGGCTGCTTTTCCAGGAAAAATACTGTAAGAAAAGTATTTTAGAAACGCGAAAAAGCCCCCTTGCAAAATTTTATTCTACATCTAAAAAAAACCACTGTGCGCTGCACTGGCAGTCCGAAGCTTTTATCTGAGATTAGGTACTGAACCAAAGTTTAGGAAATTTGGCTCAAAAATCGCAATTCGGCTTGAACAACCCAAAGGGATAAAATTGAAGGTTTAAAATGGTAATAATCGGGATCCTGAAAACTTTTGGCGAATTTTTGAAGAAAATTAAGCTATTGCTCTCGCCTCAAAATTTGAAGAATGTGAATTTTTGAAAAAAATTTATGCAGAAATCCATTTCAGGCTATTCTGAATCATATTCTGAAGTTTAACGCATTTTTTTATGTATGTATGTATGTGTCGCAGAGTTGCGAATTCACCGATTCAATCCACCTCAGTTTGTGATTATTTATTTAATGAATTGAAATTATTAATCACACATTTGTTTAATTCATGTGTTTGTTTACTGAATAAAAGTTAGTCTCGCTAGAAACACCAAAGAGTCTAGTTCTTTATAGAGAGAGAAAAAATAATAGATTTTATAATAGTACCTACAAATAGTCATAGGTAAAGAGAAAAATCATCAGAGAATTATTGTGATTTGATTGAAATCACAATAAAGTGGTAGATAGAGCGTGGTTGAGATACAGTCAAGTAAGTCGGAAGATGAGTGGACTACGGTCAGAATGGGCGCGGTCCATGTACAAAAATGAATTGGAGGCCATGAGTCGCTCAATAAGCCAGAAGATTGATCAGCCCGATTTCACCAGAGAAGAAGCCAACGTACTCGCGGGAAAATTAGAGTCCACCATGGAAAGTTTGGAAAAGGCCATAGATGGAACTCGCAAGAAGCAGTCGACGAGCACACCAAGAGGAAACTGAAGATAGGGATGCAATTCGGGTACACTTCGAAGCCCAAATGAAGCTTGTGGAACTCCGTCAGTTTATAGCTCAACGAACGTCTTCAACAGCAGGAACAGAGTCAACGGGAAATACTTCAAGGATTAGAGAAGTACCAATTAAAGTTAAATTACCTAGATTAGAGATTGACAAATTTAATGGAGACGTATTGAAAGTTAATGAATTTTGGCAAATTTTTGAATCTAATATCCACTCCAATGAACACCTATGCCCAGTAGAAAAATTCCAATATTTGTCTTCTTACTTAACTGGAAAAGCGAGAGAGTGCATCGATGGTTTAGCCCTCTCTACCGAAAACTATGAAACTGCAATAGGTTTGTTGAAAGAGCGTTTCGGTGACATCCAGTTAATGATTACCAAACATTATAAAGAATTGACAAATTTAAGAAAAGCTGAAAAACAGGTTGTAAGTCTTAGAACCACCTACGATAAAATTGAAAAACATATAAGAAGTTTACAAAACCTAGGTGAGAACACAGAACAAAATTTATTTATCACCATCATAATGTCCAAATTCCCTCCATATATAAATTTAGAAATTGAAAAGAGTCGTCTGGATCAAAATTTTACAACAAGTATGCTACTTCAGGCTATAAAACGCATCATCACTGCAGAAGAAAGAGTTTATGAACAATTCCGGACTGAAAACACCAATTTAGAGACAAGATCACATAATTATACCACTGAAACACTTGTCGGAGTAGAGGGTCGTTCAATAGGTTGTATTTTTTGTTCGGAGCATCATTGGAGTTACGAGTGTCCTAATTATACAACTTTAGAAAAGAGAAAAGCAGCGACAGAAGACCGATGTAGGCGTTGTATGAATAAAAGTCATTCAACCACAAATTGTTTCAGCCAGAAAATATGCTTCCACTGCAAACGAGCCAAAGCACATCATAGAAGTCTTTGTCCCAAGCTTTTCAAGCCCCAAGAAGGAAAGGAGGACACTGCGGAACACCCTGAAGATCCCCCAAGTGAGAGTGGGTTGCTGGCTGCTGCTGAACACGTAGCGTTGCAGACAGTCTCAGCGGAAGTTTGCAATCCCAACACAAACGAAGCTGCAAAAGTAAGAGGCTTATTAGATACGGGGAGCCATCGGACTTACGTGACGGAAAGTTTGCGAAAAAAATTGCAATTGAAGTCGTTAGGTAAGCAAACACTCTCTGTCCTAGTTTTTGGTAAATCTCGCCCTACCAATGTTACTACTGCGTTGGTAAATCTTAATATTAAACTCAAAAATGGTACCGAATTTCGAATTTCAGCAAATGTCGTTCCCGAAATAATAGGAAAGTTATATAATCATAAAACTGACATTATACACCACAATTTGAAAAATTTATTAGGTATCCGAATGGAAGAACTTTCTGATCAAAATAGGAAGCAGCGAATTGAGATTTTGATTGGAAACGATTATTATTACGACATAGTTAACAGAGAAAGAGAAGAAATATACCCTGGTCTACATTTGGTCGACACGAAGTTAGGAACCATAGTCAGCGGCAGATTTCGAGGGAGTTCAGACACCCAAAACACAATAAGTTTCCTCACTTATACTGTAAGAAATTATTCATTTTTCCCCGAAACTGAGAACCATGAATGGGGAGAATCTTCAAAATTACCAATTAGGGCGGAGAGTACGTTCTCAAGCGAAATGAAAAATCTATGGGAGTTGGATACTAAAGGAATCAGAGAGAGCCCTACTAAAACTGAAGATGACATAGCTGTGACCGATTTTTATCTCAACATTCATCAAGAAAACAATAGGTACATAGTTGCTCTACCATGGAAAACCTACCCACCGAATTTGCCAACCAATTATGAATTAGCCTACGGTAGATTAAAAACACTATTTCACCGAATCAAGAACATGGAAGTTCTGCAAAATTACAACCAAATATTGCTCGAACAACAAAACAGTAACATAATTGAGCCTGTTATAGATACATCTGCACATTATCCAAGTCACTACTTGCCACACCATGCAGTAATCACACCACGAAAATCGACAACAAAGGTTAGGATAGTTTTCGATGGTTCGGCAAAGGCAAAAAAAGGAGACTTGAGTTTGAACGAATCTAATCGGCTTTTGAAATTCAGTCACAAAATCAGAAAAAAGTCGAAAATCAAGAGAAAGTTTGATACTTTAAATGGAAATCAATTGGGAAAAGAAGTTCCCATTCAGCTTTCGCCTCCGGGAGTGTCGCAGAGTTGCGAATTCACCGATTCAATCCACCTCAGTTTGTGATTATTTATTTAATGAATTGAAATTATTAATCACACATTTGTTTAATTCATGTGTTTGTTTACTGAATAAAAGTTAGTCTCGCTAGAAACACCAAAGAGTCTAGTTCTTTATAGAGAGAGAAAAAATAATAGATTTTATAATAGTACAAATAGTCATAGGTAAAGAGAAAAATCATCAGAGAATTATTGTGATTTGATTGAAATCACAATAGTATGTATGTATGTATGTATATATGTGTGTATGTGTCCTTCCAGACGATAACTGTCTGCAGAATTGTGCTAGAAACTTCAAACAAATTTTAAAATGTTAAGGACACAAAACGAAAGTTCAAGTTCGTTGGCCAGCATGATCGGATTACATCTTCGGGTTGAAATTTTCAAAAATGTAGTCAACAATTTCAAAATGGCCTGTTTTTTGCGATTTGTTGTGCGAAATAATTTTTTCAGCATACTAACATGTGGTATATTCGGAATCAGCGTAAAATTTCCTATAAGAATATGTATCAGGTTTTCAAAAATTTCAATGTTGAAAAATCAGTCAAAAATCGAAATAATGCCGTTCGCTAGTTGTAAAAATTGATAATATTTGCATGAAACATTGTCCAAATTCAGATTGAACTACTCTTATGGAAGTAGGTGGTATAACCAATTCCAGAACCATGCTGTTTAAAACGTAGGTAGTAGGTGCTTGTTAAAAAGAAATTAAAAAAAAAAAAATGTAATCACAACTGATGAGTTTACTCTGTGAAATATTCCGTCCTCCGATTCTCTCGGTCGCTCTCTTTAATGTATAAGTACCTCCTAATAATAAAGTATGTATAAGTACCTCCTAATAATAATAAAGTATGAGTACCTCCTAATTATTTTTAATAATTTGATTCCATGTTTCTCTATCAAAATCATAAACTAAAATTTCTCTACACGATCAATAGCGATTGAAATGTCGAAGATTTCTTCAAAAATTCGCTCAAGGGGTCATGCTGCATGACTGGACTTTTTAAATAATGAAAGTGCTTTTTTGTTCGTGTATAACATGTAGGTAGATAATAGTCCCCTTTAACACGTTTTCTCTTTCAATTTCCCTCTGTCTGACTCACTTCTTTTTTCTATTTGAAGAAAATACAGTAGATTACTCCGAATCATAACTGGGGCCCCCTGGTTCGTCCGCAACGCTACTCTCCACCAAGACCTGGATATACCAACTGTTCAGCAAGTGCTCCATACTTCTTATAAGAGACTGAATGACAATATGACAGATCGCGAAAACACATTGGTAGCAAACATACCCCTGAATCCCCCACCACCACCTGAAGGTAGACGCCTGGAAAGGGAAATACCACAAGACTCCATTCTAGAATGAAGGACTTGTCGTTAAAGCACATACTTAAATATTTATTTTCTTCAATTGTTATCATCTCATTTTATTAATTATTTATTGTAATTAATTTATCAAATAAGAATCTGGTATAGGACAGCCAATGGGCTGCACCTAAAACAAATATCATATAAAATAGGCTTTGTCTACTATATTCATATAATTCGTCAAAACTGTAATGTCAACATTGACAATAAAGTTAACTTGTTAAAAAAAAAAATCCAGGCCTCCTCACAGAGGCCGGGATCTGGGGGTAATGTACCCAGTGCCCCTTCCCCCTCTCTGGGCCTGACTCAAAATGGTTGTTTTCTTATGAGTTGTAATGGTTTTATCACAATTAACATTTCTTCTTTTTTAACTCTTTCTTTTAACTTCGATTCTCTTCTTGAGCTCTTGCTTTCTTTCTTGAGACAACATTTCAGATCGATTTTTAACCCACTTCCCGATATCCACTCGATCTGAAATTTTGCACACGAGTTCATGCTAGCGTACATTTTAATTTATCAAATTTTCGCGAAGAAAAAGTTAGTTATACTATAAATTTTCGAAAATTTGAAATTTAATATGGGAAACCTTACAAGTGTTTTTAAAAAACAATATATATATATATAAATATATATATATATATATATATATATATATATATATATATATAAAATAATAATATATATATAAATATAAATATTTATATATACCTACTATATACTATTGAACGTCTGCATAAAATGACAACGAATCCAGGGTCAATAAAATATTAAATGATTTTCCTTGTCAATTTAATTTAAGTTATTACCAATGTGATTCTGAAACAATGTGATTCTGAAACAATGTGATTTTGTTTTAATTTACTGTTGCCAAGAAACTACCAAATATTGAAACAACAATAAAATTAACCGAGAACATGAGAAAAAGAAAGAGTTACATTAAAAACTTGTTTTTATGGGTTCCTTTTTTCGCCTAGTAATTTTAAGTGATAAATATAACATTTCAAAATGTACCCAACCCCACGTCTTTATTTGATAGGTTGCCCCAGAGTAGAAACTCCCGTGGAGCGACCTCCGCCCACGCCGCCACAGCGAGCACCCAACCTGAAACCATCGCGAAGAAAAAGGTAGATTAATATTTATATTAAAGGATTAATGGTAGGATAATAGTCGATTATTATTAAATGTATTAAATAAGTTTTGAATAAATTTTACTCAACCGTTTCCAGTAGTTTATCCAACCGATACCGCTTTAAAGGCCGCGGCAGTGTAATAGATTGCATAATATGTCGCAGAGTTGTGAAACCCTCATGATAACTAGCTTCAGTTGTGTAATTAATAATTGGTGTATTAGATAATGCTGCGAATCATTCACACAGGTGTTTTATGAAACCATTCAGTTTAATTTGAATGAAGCAGTTATGTAAGAGTCATCAAAGAGTTATTTTCTCTACTGGTAGATAGAAAATTAGTTTTCAATAGAAAATAAGTGCCAAATTAGGAGATAAATACCTGTGATAGAGTTGAGAATGTACAAAAGTTCTAAACGAAATATATAGCTGCGGAATAAGTGATTGACACACATAAATGATAAAGATTGAACAGATAAATGAGTTGAACAAATAAAAATTTACCCAAGCTTCTGCTAAATTGGATGAACAGCATAAATGCCTCACTAATTGTTACCTGAACGTATAGCAGCAGATGATAGAGACCAAATTCCATGAAATTATGGAACGTAATGTTACAATAATTCTACTAATGGTCCAACTGCGGTGAAATGTGTGATACAACAATTCATAGGAGTTAACCCGCTCAATTACCTGCATTGTCCCTTATGAATCTTGTTACGGTGGGATCAATAGTACCTAACCACTATTCAAGGGTCCATGCAAAGTGCGTGCGTGACATTGTGCTGAATTCTGTAATTTTCCAGCCCATTTTGAAATTTGATAGCTCCTATTAAATTGTCTTACATTTTGAACTGTAAGAACTGCAAAGACGCAAAGATACAAGCGGTGTAACGCGAATATTCGAATCCACTCTAAATAGGTAAATGTAGATTGCGCTTGCATATACTGCGCTTGCGTATACATTGGCACATACCATCCCATTAATCCCTTTGTATCTCATACTTTTTATACCTACCATCTAAACATTAAAGATCTTATCATTTATAATCCTATGATCTAATCGACCAACGAAATACAAGAAAACTACATTTGCATCGATAATTAACGGTAATTTTAACCGCTGACTTCTGCAGTTACGGTATATTCCTCACTTGGTACCTCTCAGTAAAAATTCATCTTCACTCGACTACACGACAATACGGAAGACTGTGGGCCATGCGTTTAGCCCGCTTGTCTTTCTTTCATCCACAAGATCTGAAATGACTCGTTGAGCCACCATGTCAACAGTTAGTGGCATCAATTTCTTCGAAGAATTAAAGCTGATTTTACATTTCAAGGTTTGGATTTGAATTCACTATGGGATTTACTAAGCATTTCTACATACAAATACATGTATAGGTGTTTCCTCAATAACACCATTATAACAATGGGCAGTGCCGTCTTGCTCTCAGGAGTGTCACCACTGTGTTTGACCACTTTCGGAGGCAAACATTCGAAAAGCCAACTATATTGACACTATTTTACTTGATGTAAATGTGTCTTGTCAGTTGACTAATATTTTCTGTTGAAATTTATTGGTAAAACCAGTTGGCTACTATAGGGTATACTGTAGGGTCTTCATTACAATTAATCCATTCATCATTCATCTTTGTTTGTTAGCTAGGTGACCGCTAATATAATAGACCTACTTACTTATTTCGAAATTCTTCACACTAAACTTCCTTTCCATACTAGAAATAATTCCCTCCATCCCAATATTATGAATAAGTTACTTACATACGATATTTCGCAAATATAGGTCCTAAAAACAAACTTTTGATTAATAAGCTTAGAAGAGTTTTTGAAGATTTTGTGCGATGATCTTCCATCATGCCTTTGTAGCAGGTGTCAGGGCGTGGCCCCTCTAGTTCATTGTATGCTATTAGGCACCTGATAATGGCTAAAATCTAGCCAAAAAGCTTTGTTTTGCTTTGTACAATAAAATTAACGATAATTCAAGAGTATTTTTATCGTTTAATAATGATTAACAGGACGTTTCCATTTGTTTTTGTCACGTCACGAGCGTCACGTCGCGGTGAGGTTTTCTATTGATTTTCACGTACAACCAATGCGTTACTAGGGAAGTGTAACTTCCCTTAGTTTTCATAGCAGGAAAATCGTTAGCCACTTTTTGGGATGCTCTCATTTTATCACAGCATCTCATAATCCCAAGGAAAGCATCTCTGCAGTGTCAAGGAAAGCTGATTTATCACGCTCAGTTATAAACTACTATTGCTAAGTAACCATAATGAACTAATAATGTGTAAAATTAATCATTATTAAATTATCTGACTGTAGAACCGTAAGTCTACCGTCCGTTTTTCTTTTAATTATAAAACTTTTTATCGTTGGTGTTTACGTTTAGTACTTCTATCCTGGTTCTTTCCAGGAAACGAGCTCCACGATTCAACAGCGTCTCCAAGATCGACAGGGCGTCGCGGATGGTCTTCCCGCTTTGCTTCCTCTTCATCAATCTCTTCTACTGGTATACGTACCTCAGCCGAAGCGAAAGAATAAAGAAAATAAAAAATTAGCTTTGTATTTTTGTAATGATAGTCAACGGTTTTGTTACGAAAATAAATTGCAATTTGTTTTGCCTTTGAGTATGTTCATTTGGCCCTACAATGCGGATTAAAACTGCGTTATTGCTAATGTGGCGGAATAACCATTTGGCTACCTACTGTTCGAATTCAAAGTACCTACTGGATTCTAGGTTGGATTGACTATCCTATAATAGTCTGGTGGCAGCATACTCGCCTTTGTTTTACTGGAATCTTGGTTGAGCTCTAAAAGTATATTAGGTAAGTACTTACGTAGGTATACCTACCTATTATATGGGCCTGCTGGTTTTCCAACAATGAAAGTGTAGCGAAAAATCAGACAAAATTCATTAATACTCTTAGGTGACTGTGCAAAAAATTTTAATACGATTTCGTATTCCAAATCTATTTTTAAACGAAATATCACGTTTTAAATTTTCATTGGAGTTCGGGTATGAGAATACGGTCATGGGTACGATATTTATAGCGTTTCCTAGAAAAGGGCTAGAAATTAAGAAACTTCTCATCTTTAGTCATCAGTATTGAATTAGTAGATCGTCATAACAAGAAGTGGGTATTCAATTTGCTCATCAGTAGAAACATTATTTATTTGAAGGAACTTAAAGAATAGTTCAGCTCAGTCTCATGGGGTTTTTGGAGGAGCCATAACCGTCAAACTGAAAAAGAATACAAAAAATTACATGATAATATAGGAATTAACGAATTCTCAAAATCTGCATTACTGCTGCGGATGGTTGTTACCTAAATTATTGTAAAAACAGGAGTCCTGACTATTTTTTCCATATTTTAGGTCATCGTTTGGGTCAAAGTAAGCCACCAACTAACTTTAAACAGCTTAATTTCAAAGTAATTTTGTCACACTAATATTCATAGCTAAACATTCTTTCAAATTATACATACCAACGAATTACAACATAGATTTGCTGTCAGTGGTAAGCACCTAATTTGTAATATAGAAGCTCTCTGATTCTTTTAACCAAGTTTTAAATAATCACACTTTTGGTAGAAAAATAAGCCATTAACTTTGAACAGCTTAATTAGAAATTAATAATCGCGTCATAACTAAATATTCTTTCAATATTGGTTTCGTTCTCAACCCCGAGGATCTATCGGATTTTGGGGATTGAGACTTGGGGATGACGCTGTTAGGGGCATGGGGTTAAGATATTTGAGTTTGAAAGCTTTGCTACAGGGGAAGAAAACTCTGACGGAAACAACCAAAATACCACAAATCTTAGACAATCAAGCAATAAATCGAAACAAGAACATACCTAACTTCAGAATGAAGATTAGTTTCTAAGCATAGAGACATGAATATGAGACTAATAAACGTACGCACCTGTTGCTGAATCTTGATCAAGGGCTAAGATCAAAATGAGTTCACCACGAGCTTCCTCAAGCTGGAGTAATACTCAAACATAGCTGCCAAATGATGGGAAGTCTTTCCCGCACAAAAATCCCTTTTGGTGTGATCAGAGAGGGCCCTGTTCATTGAACCACAGGAATAAGGTCAGATGAAAACCAAGTTCATAGTTCTGCTGGTTTATTTATTAATCGTATTTCATTGACAAACGCACGTGTATACATGAAGCAAACCATCCTAAAACATCTGCCAAGTTGGGTGGGAAGTATAGCTTCCTCACATACTGTAACATGGGCGTATAGAATTTGTTGAAGAGAAAAGTACGAGTCGAAATTATTGATAGGTCGGCGTTATAAGAAGTTAATGTTTGCGAATGCGCACAGACTAGGTACCTATACCTACTATTAATCTCACGGCAATGAAATTAATTGTGGAACGTCTAAGAGCTAAACTGCACAATCCTTGAATATTTCAGATAAATCGGTCTATTAGTCTTGGTGTTTCGTACCTATGTGTAGATCAATTTTAGTTTTGCGCAATCGCAATAGTTATTAATCCAAAAATTGCAATATAATTCATAGGGAATATTTCTGGAACATACACTCATCTATTCCCCGAGTTTGATCGAAATCGGAATAGTAGATGATAAGTAATCGACGTTATAATAACGTTTGCGCATGCGCAAAGACTATTAGGTATTTCAGTGAAGGCAATAAAAGTTATAAGGGGCCATCTGCTAAAAGTTATAAGGGGCTATCCCACACAATCTCTGAAAATGTCATCAAAATTAGATTCGGAGTTATGCCTGTGTCCATCGATATTAGTTTCGCGCATTCGCAATGGTTACCACTCCACCAATCGCGGTATAATTTATAGAGCATTTTCCTACAACATATACCTACCCGTTTACCTACCGAGTTTGGACGAAATCAGACCAACAGATGGTGAAAAATCGATGCTATGACAAATTCACGTTTGCGCATGCGCACAGGCTACTGTTGATTCGACAGAATTGAAAATTATAGGGGACCGTCTAGGAGCTAACCCGCACAGTCCCTGAAAATTCCATCAGAATTGGGCTGAAACTTGGTAACATAGTTTTGGACGTGACAAGGATTTACCACAGACATCAGACAGACAAACACGGAACCAAAATTGATCAGCAAGCTCTGAAACGCAAAAAGCAAGTGGAAATTTTGATTTTGGAGGACAAAAATTTTTTCGACTTCGATCATACAAACACAAAACTGCCCTACCTTTGGTAGTGAGGAAGCAAATCTTTTGAAAAGTTTTGTTGCATTCCCAATCACCATTAGGTACCTATTTAGTGGGAACCGGTAAAACCATGGTTGGTACGTTCGAAGCAGCACAAGAGCTGAATGAGCGTGAAGTACCCATATGTGCGAAAAAGGTTTTGAAGTTTAAAATTCCAGTTTTTTGGGTTTTTCCGACCATTTTCACGACTTTTCCGAAATTTGTTTTTCATAAAATGTTTAGCTCGTCCTCCCGAATAATAATCCGGGTTGACTGCAGGTTTTCCACACCTCTTTCTGGTTAAATGCAGGTTTTGAAGTCTAATATCACAGTTTTTGGGGTTTTTCCGACCATTTTCCCGACTTTTCCGAAATTTTTTTTTCCATAAAATGTTAAACTCGTCCTCCCGAATAATAATCTGGGTTGCCTGCAGGTTTTACTCACCTCTTTCTGGTTGACTGCAGGTTTTGAAGTTTAAAATCTGAGTTTTTGGGGTTTTTCCGACCATTTTCCCGACTTTACCAAATTTTTTTCCATAAAATGTTAAGCTCGTCTTCCCTAATATAATAATGTGGGTTGACTGCAGGTTTTCCACACCTCTTTCTGGTTGACTGCAGGTTTTGAAGTTTAAAATTCCAGTTTTTTTGGGGGTTATCCCACCATTTTTCCGACTTTTCCGGTTTTTATTTTTTTTATGTTAAGCTCGTCCTCCCGAATAATAATCCGGGTTTACTGCTGGTTTCCCACACCTCTTTCAGGTTGGCTACAGGTTTTGAAGTTTGACTGGCACATTAGGTAGACCCAGTAAAAACTATAAGTTGAAATCTTTTAGTTGGGAATTTAGTTAGTTGAAAAATCGTTCAAAAAACCAACCAAATTAACAAACTGAAGAGTCGAAAATTTTGCTAATTCTTTCCCCTTCAAAAATTTCAAAAATTGACGTTTGACATTTGCCAAGTTGAAAAACTACAGTAGCCGAGTGAACAAATTGGCGAACGTTAAAGTAGAAGTAGGTAAGAAGATGAATGAGCAAGTTGGGAATTGAGCAATTTGAAAAATCATACAAAAATATCTAAAATTTTAAAATTGGCTAATCCTCTATCCGTAACCCCCCCCCCCCCCCCCCCCCCCCCCCTCTAGCCCCCTGGTGCGACGGCCCTGTCTTCCTGAGGTTGATTTGCGTAGGTAGGTGATTGAAGGCGAACGTAGGTATTATATAGGCATTCCTCTACTACTCAGGTATTCAACAACATTCAAGAGAGCCTCGAAGGTAAGCAAATTACCATGGCGGCATTGGCATAATTTCAATCTAATTTTGATCATCATTATTCATCCTTGAACCGCATTTTTTCCCCCTTCATCGCTGTTAGCGATTCTTCCACGAAGTACTGCGACAGCAGAGCAACCTATCGACTTACTCTCAAAAGTACAAACGTACAGTTGGGACACACTACGATCATTTAAATCGAAAGTAAAATAGGTTGCTTAATAAATTCACGTTGGTATACGATACAGAAACATTTATCTAAAATACTGCAGTTATTCTTGTAAAGAAGAAATATTTCAAGTAGAAGTTGGTACCTTGATATCTTTGAAAAATCAGATACGCATCTGAGGCGCCAAAGATCGGAAATCATTCGCATAGCGGCCGCCAGAGCGCTCAGTTGGCCTCGCAGTCTGGCCACACTAATAACATTTCCACACCAGAATCAACCAAATTTAAATTAAAACCTTATAAACTTTTAATTCAATTCAAATTAGAACTATTTTACTTCTACGCGTACAAATTATAATATCAAGCTTTCCTCCTCGATAATAAGGAGTATTATTCAAAAATCGGTAATAGAAATCTCAACTTTTGTCATACCTGTTCAGTGTTCTTGGAACGATTAAAGTTATGGATTGTTTGCGTTAGCTGTTTTCTGGAGATTTTTAATTTTCACTTCCTCTTTTTTTGATTCTCGTTGTGAAGTGTTGTGATTCAGCTAATTAGTTTACTATTAGTCATAGTGTAAAAGTGAAGGCTGCTAGTTGTAGCTCGTCCGCTTCCGTCCAAAACTACGCCTTTTGAAATAGGACAGTGATTGGAAAGCTTGTGATTGTAGGAGTTCTATTTAGCTATTGTTCGCATGGTTTTCCCTGATCGCCCTCTCTATATTTTGTCGGTTCGAACCAGGTATTTATTTATATGAATAGTTAATTTTTAAGTGCAAGAAAACAGGAGCATAAATGCAACGAGGGCTTCTTTAGTAACTAGTTGGTTTAAGGGGAAAGGACGGACATTTTTCTGAGTCATTTCACTCGATATTGTGAAAGATTAGCGGGTACGAACGTTTAGATATGGATACAGACGAAGTTGAGACTTCGAGTTCAGGGGGAGGCGCGATGGCTTCGCTGAATAGCCTTTTCTCGTTTACGAGCCCCGCAGTAAAGAAATTGTTAGGTTGGAAACAAGGCGATGAAGAAGAAAAATGGGCTGAAAGGGCTGTAGACGCATTAGTGAAAAAATTGAAGAAAAAGAAAGGGGCTATCGAAGAGCTGGAGAGAGCTTTGAGTTGTCCAGGACAGCCCAGCAATTGTGTGACGATCCCCAGAAGCTTGGACGGACGATTGCAGGTATCTCATAGAAAAGGACTTCCTCACGTTATATACTGTAGGGTTTGGAGATGGCCCGACTTGCAGAGCCACCACGAACTTAAGCCTTTGGAGCATTGCCAGTATCCGTTTTCAGCGAAACAGAAAGAAGTTTGCATTAACCCGTATCACTATAAGAGGGTAGAAAGCCCTGTGCTGCCTCCAGTTCTGGTGCCGAGGCACAGCGAGTTCGCTCCTGGACATTCCCTTCTGCCCTTTCAACAGTTGCCGGAGCCCTCGATGCCGGCCAATGTGTCTTACAGCGGTTCCGGGTTCAACGAAGCGCCAAGCTCACCCATCAGCAGCGTCGGAAGCGTTCCCAGCCCTGCTGCACCCAACCCGCATAGCCCTTATTCTTCCAACAATGGTTTGCCAGGTAATATCTATTTTCAGGTTCGTTGCTTACTTTATGATTTGTTTTACGATTTTTTGCATGAAGAAAGAGAAGGAATATTCACTTAATAGGTACTAAACAGCAGTACCAATACGTCCTTTTAGCAGGTATGAAATTGGTTCCTATGGAAAGCCTCTTCACTGGCACCAGGAGTTACGTCACAAAAGGATAAATTAATGTGAGGTGGAAAATAGTTTTCTCATTTCATCAAACTTATCTATTGGATTTTCCCCTCCCCACTTGATAACTTTACGCAGTCCTAACTGAGATTTCACCTATGATACGTATATCCCCCAAATTAACAGTACATGATCTCGATTCCTAGAACCAAATAAGTCAGCCACCATACGGGGCTTCAGCGCTACACAAGTCTTTTTAGCGAATTTTCATAAAAATGGCTCAGAAGCAATGGCTTCTGAGCCATTATCTGGAGATAATTTTTAAAATCAAAATTCTTGAAAAATTTCTTCATTGAAATCCGTTTTGAGCCATTCTGAAACGAATCCTAGAGTTTAACGCTTTTTCATATGTATATATTTATTTGTGTCATTCCAGACAATAACTCTCCTTAGGATTGAGATGAAAATTCCGTTCTTGCGCCAAAAAATCAAGCTTTCCAAATGAAAGAATGAGTTCGTTGGCCAGCACTTGTTGAGCACATTAAATTGGTCAACTCTCAAAAAATTAACTCGAAAAATCACTATAAACGGCAAAAAATCGTTTAATTATTATTTTTTGGCAGATTATTGCTCAAATAATGTTTATTATGTGTGAAATAGAACATTAAAAAATGTATGTACAAAATCATTCTGTAAAAAATATTTAAAATTTGCTAAAAAATCGAATGCTAAAAATCTAAAACTACTATTTGAACTGGAGATTATTTAGAATACGTTTTTTGCCATAAAATTAATAGTTAACAATTAAATTGCACTCAAAAAGCTCAAATTTCAAAATAATTTAACATCATACAATACGATAATTTACGAAAATTCGTTCATACGATCACGCTGCATAACAAGAACTTTTTTCATGACACCTTCCGAATTCTGGTTCATATTTTTCAAAGTACACAATTATATACGTACCTATTGCATTTCACCTATGTGCCATCAGAATTCACAGGAATACAATTTATACATTGAAGATGGGTTCATATTTTCTGCTAGATTATGTACTGCCACCAATCTATCATCTGACTTGCTCATTAAAAATGTTATATAATCCTGCATATCATAATATTACATACTGCCGAAACCTCTTTGCTATGCTGTAGAGGACAACAAATGACAGCTGTTAGACACAACAAATTGAAATCTTACCTCAACCTGACTCCTTGGCCAGCGCCAAGCATCTTAATCTTTTATATTTTGCCAGATGAAGCGAAGTGCAATGGTTTGCGCCAGTTGCATTCTGACTGATGATTGGCTGATGGTCGTCATCCTATTGAATCAAAATTTGATAGGTGCATATTTTTTATGTGAACTGAGCTTTACCTTTCCTTCCCTTTCTTCGTTGGTTGTTAGGTAGTTCAATTGTTTATATATTGATGCATTTTTCCATTCTCTCATCTAGAAGACATTGAATTTTCTTCTCGCTGTAAAGGCTATATAGTTTGGATGAACGATCAACCAGTCATGACCTGCACCTCATTGAAATTGAGAGTTCTCAACATCAGAGAGTAACTGTGCAACTTAGGATATGGCAAAGTTCTTCTTCGGTGTTTTAACATTGGACATTGAACGTCTAAACCTATATTTTCTAGTTAGGTGTTATAACGTAGCAACTTATCCATTTTACAAATTTGTCATTTTGAAGATTGAATAAAATGAACAGGTGGTTCCCCTCCGCCGCCGTATTCTGAAGAGAGCCAGCACTCTCCCGCACCTGTGCCTTCAGACAATACTCCGATGGACACGTCTCTCATCCCAGAAGTGGCTCCAGTCTCTTACCAAGAGCCGCCGTACTGGGCGAGCATCGCCTATTATGAACTCAACAGCAGAGTCGGCGAGGTAAGCATTAATCATGTTTTGCTTTTGACTTTACTAGAGATGTTGAGGTGTTATAGAGTCAGAGACACAATCTTCTCTTCATTGTCTTCAAGTAAGGAAAGGTAGAAAACCCATATCTGGACTGAATGAGGGGACAAATGACCTCGAGCAAAGGAGTGCAGAGGAACAGAAAGAAAAGTCCCAGTTGAGCGAGTTTTCTTAAACCATCAATCGTATTACAATCTGTTGAATTTTAGCAATTTCAGTAGAAAGAATTCGTTAAAACCCAATTTTATGGCAAGAAAACTCATACTAAATAAAATTCTGCGATTCAAAAGAGAGTTTTACACTTTAACTAAGTATAGCCTGTCAGTGATGAAAAGAAGGCGTCGGTGCCTGGTGGCGGGGGAGTGAAACAAAAAGCAGGGAAAATTTCCCGTTTGCACGATTTTTCTGGGGGTTTTCTTCCCTGCGAACGTCAGCACTGAATCGACTCGCAAAAATTGATAAACACAGCTCTGATAGTTGATTATGGGTAATTCCTATCTCAAAACGAATTCAAACATTAATGCTCGCCAATTTATATGCTTTATTACTAAACTTACCTTGGTTTCCATAGGGAAGGTCGTTAGAGAAAGGACAAAAAGGGGTGAGTGAGAATGAAAAGCAGTAGAAAATTTATTTACAGGACGCACCTAGGTACTATTTTTATTTACAGAAACCTATTGTGAAAAAGAAATCAGTCGTCTTCTGACGAGAAAAAATCGCTCTCGTCAGATTAACCGTCAGACGAGCTCCCAGCCAGACTGATAATCAGTTCGTCCACACGATTGTCAAAGAACGAAAACGTTCGTCATGTACTTCATTCCGTTTCCTTGATGTATTCACAAACCTACGAAGTAAATCGAAGTTCATAGTGTCATTCGACACAAAAATGGTTGGATGTATGTGAGGATTTGAAAATAGTGAGTGAGCACGTACCTTTTTCCACTTTTCAGCAGTATAAGTAACTGATGGTTCCATTTCACACAAAAAACACCTCTCTCCAAACACAAAACAACTCTCAAACACTAGAAAATATCCAAACGACAGCACACAAAACACACACACGAAAACCTCGATCGTCAACAAACGGTGAACCAGTTTCGCCAACGCAACAACAAAAGTTACTCTTTTTTCCCGAGCGCTTGGCTTTAATGCGCTTCTTCGCCGCCAGTCACCGACGCCTACGTATTCTTTTCGTTACCGACAGGCTATAGTTTTATTGTTAAAAATACCTACATAAAATTGAGCATAAAAAATGGACTAAAAAATTCATGAGTTGAAGTAACAGAGTTGGGGAGATCCGTAAGTGATACCATTCGATTCTGCGTGAAAAAATATGTAGAAACTGAACCCAAACTCAAATTTTTTTGGGGGATCATTTTTCACAAAATCCGTTGATTTCATATAAAATATCATGTTTTTCAACGTACAAACATACTTTTCTCGTCAGCAAAGTGAAATAAAAGTTGATTAGACCATTGGAAATCTGGAATTCTAAGGTAGTTTTCCTGATGATCGGGATTCAAAAGCACTACAGTAAAAAAGTCAATAAGCGGATTCAAAACAGTGAAATTTTGGCAACTTCTCAAAATTATGACTTTGGCCTCACCTCATTTTTCAGCTATTGGAGCTGCTCAATAATGCTTGTCTTGGCATCAGGGAGATAGGAAATTCAACGCTTTTTTCAACAGTGTAATCAAATTTTAATTTACTCGTTAAATTAAGGAAGTTATGACTATTTTAGTCACATAAGGTCAAAAACACAAAAAATTCTTAAAAGTGAAATTACTCGGAAACGAAGTCTCTAAAAAAATAAGTTTAGGAGGCACTTTTTGTTGCAAATTAGTTGTAGAATCGATCCCTGAACTTTTGCGAGTCGTGTCTGATACATCCAGTATATGAATGGTTTGTGTGGTATAGCTGATAATTATGTGCTATATATTTCGTAAACATATGTTTTTAGATTAAGTCCAGGCTTATGTATTGAGAAGTTTAGAACATTTTTTGGAGGTTATTCTTTATTACTGCCCCTGATTTTCAAAATATCGCTTTCTCATTTTGAAAATGATCGATTTGGACTCTTCAAACTCCCTTTTTTAATGTCATCATTTGAAACACCTCAAGTATGATTAACATTAATTAATTATGCCTTTAAAAATGGGGGGGGGGGGGTGTTTAAGTTTTTGTCTAGTAAAAAACTTTAGCCCCCCCCCCCCCCCCCCCCCCGGCTCTCAAATGTAAGCAATATTCGAAAAACAATTACTGTTGGATTCGACCCTGTTCGATCTCTGGAGAGTCTGGGGGATTTTATACCCCCGATTCCAACCACAAATTTTTATATAGTTGACCAACTACTTAACAAGTTTTTACCAAGAGGATTGATTTAGGATTTTTGCCTTGAGGTGCGAGCTTGGGAGCATCCAGACCACTAAGCTATACACATCGTCCATTTTATATACATCCATCTAAATACTTGAAATAGGCAAAAATTATTTTTTACAAATTACAAATAGGTAATGGGACAAATTTCTTTGAATGACGTGTATAATTCGGTGGTCTGGATGGTCGCATCTCAAAAATTGTTCTGGTTTTATAATTTAAATAGATTTTGAATTAATACCTTTTTTTTCTTTTCTTTTTTTTTAAATACTTGTTTGGAAAACAATGAAATCTATAGGAGTATTCGCATTGTAATAATTGAAACCTAAAAATTTTTCTCCAATCAGAATAGGACACCAGTCTTGCAAAAACACTTTTCACGGGTTCTTCTATCAGTGGTGGTGGTTATGCTGTGGACAAAGTGATCACATTGGTGATCACTGGGGGGATATCCCCAGACTCTCTCGAGATGGAACAGTGGGTTCCATACTTAAGTTATTGCCCCTTAACTTTCTATCAAAGTGTATGTCATCTTCATCAGACAGATCTGCATTGCATTATTCCACTGTTTGTTACTGCTGTTTGGAAGTGGTGGACAGTACGAACATTTTTCACTAGGTAGGCAAAAACTTTATTACTGCCCCCGAATTTTTTTAAATCAAGTAATGAGCGTTACCCATGGATGCGAAAAAGGTATCCTAACTATTTTTAAATGGAAGAAGATTCCATCCTAAGAAGTTTGGCATCAACCGCACTCTTCTATAATGAGTAGTTTTCTTTTTATGATTTTTCAGAGTTTCGCACAATGGTGACGTCATAGCGCCCATCTTGCCTGGGTCATACCCCCCCTGTCAACGAGTGTGACGTCACCCGTGCAAACTTTGAAAAATCATAGAAAGAAAAGTACTCATCGTAGGAGAGTGTGAATGGTATCAAATTTCTTAGAATGGAATCTATTTTCATTAAAAAATCTAAAATTGATACGTAGGTAACGCTCATTGATTAATTTTAATCATACTTGGGATGTTTTAAATGATAACAGTAAAAAAGTGGGAGTTTTGAAGAGTCCAAACCGTATTTTCTAAATGAGAAAGCGATTTTTTGAATGGAAGAAATCTGATATTGAAAATGTAGAGGGGGGGGGGGGGGGGGGTTAGTAAAGAAAACCTTTTTTGGGAGCCATTTACTTAACTCTTCACTAGTTGTTTTGGGTGTCAGAAACGTAATGAGGGGAACGGATCAGCATTTGCTTGCTTCACTCTCAACGAGTTCACACGCATTCACATTTAAAGAACTACTTAAGAGTAAAGTAAAAATACTACCTATACAAAATTATCCTTTCCCCGGTTACTGTTCACCACATTGCTATCGCGGCTTTCGGTGATTCATTATTTGGTTTAGTTATCTAGGTGGGTAAGACTCCCCTTTCGCGTTCTCTTTTCCTGGATAAGAACAAAATCATTAATCCTATTAGATCTGCAGTCACCTTTGACTTTTACTTACGCTACCCAAACCTTGAAAACTCAACTATACCATGACCATACTCAACCATAGCAAAACCTCATTTACCAATTCATCTATTCATCACAGGTGTTGCATTTTCAATTATACGGTTTGTTCGCAGCCATCAAACCGGTTGGAAACGCGTTTGGGGCGTTCGCAGTGTCCATTTTGGGAAATCTGTGACTGTATAGTATCTGGATCTATGGACACATGGATCCATATTGCATGAATTTCTTATTCCTGTTGGAAGGTTTGTTCCCAATGAATATTTTTCAACCTGTTTGTTGTATTGCAGGCCATCTCTTTACGGTTCAGGTTCATTTTAATACATAAAATGTTTACCTATTCAAAGGATGGTGTGAGCCCACCAAGCAGGTTACAGCTGTTGGAGGCTACGTGACGGTTTACTCCAGTCAAACCCGTCCGCAGTGCGGATTTGGTTACTAACGGTTTGAAATTAGGTGGTGGTCACGTATGGGTGATATTCTCGATACTTGGACACTAGCGCATCCTTACATCGAGGCAAGCGAAATCGAAGTTATTTCACCTTGTTGTCATGGTGACGAGTAAACATATGCGAAAATGCCCCATTTGTAGTCACAGCTGGACAACAGCATAACATAGTCTCACCTAGTTCCGAGTCAATATTTTCATTATTTGTAATATGCAAGGTGATAAATTGTACGCAAATTACATCAAGTTATTATCAGGTGTTGACCTCAAACGCTACGAATGCAAGATTTAATCTGTGGGGCAGAGATCCAGATGAAATGTGTGTTGGGGAGTTGACATACAAGTGTTCTAGATGATCCAGACATCAGCCGCAAAAATGTTGTGGATTACCTATCTAGTTTTAGAACTGTTCTTTGAATCAATTGAAACTAAAAATCTTTAGAGTACTGTGAAAGTGGTCTTGTGAAAGGATGTGTTATGAGAGCTCTGTTAGGCGGGAATAGTAAGTTGTATCACATGTGGAAAGGTAAGTACCTACCTAGAGGTAAGGTATACCTACATACTTTCCGTATATTATTACTTGTTCATGTAGGTACTTCATTGATCAAAACGAAAGTAGGTACCCAATTACCTTTTTTGTCCATAAAATTTGCGTAACTGCAAAACTCGCGCAATAACTGCACTGCCAATGCCGTCTTTATGAAATCTTACCTTCAGACGAATGCATTTCCAGGTTTTTTCCTTGCAGCTGGTTTTTAATTCATGTTGCATATTCCCTGATTCGATATTTGACAAACTTGCCAATCAGCGGTTGTATTCGTCGGCAAAGCACGAACACAGCAAATCTGGTAGGACGTACGTAACTACCTAAGTAGTTTCGTTTCTTGGTGTAGCAACAACCTGCCTTGTTTATTTTGACAAACTATCAAATCTCTCCTTTTATTCATTCAATATAACAAGTAAAGCTTCCTCAGTTAAGCATAGTACTAAGAACTTATAATAAAACGCTGATGAAGCTACCTGAGCAATGGCTAGGTACCTACACAGCAGTACCTACTGACACCTGAGGAATTTTCAATCATCTTTTCTTTACTATTTTTCAGGTTAATTATTCTCAAAGCCTAAACGAATGAAGTTCTTTAGTTTTCTGACACTCATTAACTACTATAGTTAGTAGGCTCCTTGTCCAAATAAAAACTCGTTCACGTTAGATTGGTATTGTTGACAATGTTGACAGCAATCTACAATCAATTATTGCGCTGGCAGGCATGATTATTATAACATTTAGTCGAATTGAAACTTTCTATTGCTACAATATTATACTTTTTCAAAACAAAACTGTTTTGGCCTGAAAATGGCCTTATAACCACGAATTATGTTGACGTGAGACGGCAAACTTCTTGTGAGAAATAGGTTGGTTGAGTAGCGATTCATTGACGTAGGGTGGTATCATGGCCGACATTGGCTGGAACGCGAACCTACTCCAAGCGTGACGTCACGAGAATATGGGCCATACGCACTAAACCAATCACAAACCTGGTTGTCAACAGTTGGCAACCATTTCCAACCGCCACTGCGAACAAACCTATGGTTTAACTAGTTAGGCTCAAAATTCCCTCATCTTGTAAGTACGTCGATGTTTCATTATTTCAACTAGAAAATTGGAAAAGGTTAAACTAGTGTCTTCCGTTTCTTCTGATTCTATGTCTTTGACAAGTGTTTCCCATTTTTGCTTATAGGTGTTCCATTGCCAAACCCATTCAGTGATTGTCGATGGATTCACTAACCCCAGTAGCAGCAACATGAATAGATTTTGCCTTGGTCAGCTTTCGAATGTCAACAGGTAACGTATTATGACAATATCTCTTAATTAACTGCTAAATGCCGGGGTTAATATTAAGTACCCACTTCAGTTTATTGTGGAATTGATTATATAAAGAGTATATATTTCATAAGTCATGATTTTAATGGGAAATGGTTATTCATGTGTTTTTGCTTAGCCACACATAGCAGCAGACCCATTTTACATAATCTTTATACGTACACGAATAACATTTATTATTTAGCTTTTATTTCTAATTGATTTATTGAAAGGAATAGTATAGTCAGGAAGAAATTTATAAATTTATTTATTTAATTTCGATTTTTGGCGAGGTGACTGTATTATCACTAAGCTTGTAATTACATGTTGATTAAATACATTTAAAGAACAAAAATCTGGAGAAACAACATTACGAAATTGCATAGCTAGATGATTTAGATCTTCTAAGATGATATAGATCCTTTTTCGAAAAAGAAGAATTTTTCGATTTGATGTCTGTATGGATCAAAATTACTTTTTATTTGAGGGGAAATGTTATACACAGCCAGGGTTGCTGCAGGTTCTCCGTTATCTCGTCTGCTTGCAGATATTTACATAGATTATCTTGAGCAACAAATATTTACAACTCGTAAAACAAATAATCTTCTCTATTGGTATAGGTGTGGTGATGATATTATCATTCTATGGAAGGGCACAGAAAGACAACTGAATTCTTTTCACGAAAAAATCAATAAATTAGATCCCTTTATCTAATTTCCCTCGAATTCGGTGGGAACAAACTCAATTTTTAGATCTCTCCATCTCTTTGGTAAACGAAAAGCATGACTTTTCAATTATTAGAAAAGATACATATACCGATATAACTATCCATAGTACTTTAAATCACCCTTTAGTCCACAAGCATGCAGCCTTCCATAGTATGATCAACCGAGCACTATCTATTCCAATGAGTGAACAAAATTTATCAAAAGAAAAATCCATTATTAAAAGCATAGCGGCTAGTAACGAATATGGAGGAGATCTCGTTGATACCATATGGGATAAGGTTCTTGGAAAAAGGGTAGGGAAAAAGTCCAGTGTGGCTAAGGAAGATGTAAATTTAGAAGAACAGCAGTGGATAAGTATACCTTATTATGGGGAAAAGTCTGATAAATTCGGCCAAATTCCATCATCAAGAGGTTGCAAAGTAGGTTTTAACACAAAAATAGTCTTGAAGCATTACTAGGATCCGTTAAGGACAAAATCAATGTTCAGGATAAAAGTGGGGTTTATAAACTAAAATGTTCTCGTGGGTACGAATATTGCGGTCAAACTGGTAGGAAATTCAGGGAAAGAATAGACGAGCATCAGGAGGATTTCAGGGAAAATAAGGGTAAGTCAGTCTACCTTTGCGAAACATCTTGAGAAATTCAACCATAGTTACAATTTTTATTTGTCAGATAGACAGTTTGTAGTATTTCTTCATATTGTCCAAAGGAAGGTATGTTGAATGTACTTGAGAAATTCGAAATTATTAAAAGTGACAGATCTGGCCAATTTTTAAATGAGGATATACCTCAATATATTTCACCCCTTATAAGTCCATTTCTGTAAAGTTTGGAATTATCCCTTCACAATGTTGAAACCATATTGAGTTATTTCCCCCCTTTCACTTCATCCGATTAGCTATAATCTCCCTTCACTTTGTTTGCACTTTGTTGGTTGTACCTCCTGCCCCTTTCCTTTCACTTGACCAATGGGACTCAATCTCCCTTCACCTGTGTCTATAAAAGCTGTGTCCTTTCTAATGTGTCTTCAGCTATGGTTTGTTACTGATGATGGCCTAACCGTCAAAATGGAAATAGACAACTTTTTTTTCCCACTAACTTCTTAAATGGGTCTCCACAACTTCGTCGCGAGTGATTTAGTTCGTATGATATTGATTATAATGAAAAATGAATAATACATTTTTTTCCGCACAGGAACTCGACTATAGAAAATACTCGTCGCCACATTGGCAAGGGAGTCCATTTCTACTACGTTGGAGGAGAGGTTTATGCAGAGTGCCTATCGGATTCTGCAATATTCGTTCAATCCCGCAATTGCAACCATCACCATGGCTTCCACCCTAGCACAGTCTGTAAAATCCCTTCAGGGTGTTCCTTGAAGATTTTCAATAACCAGGTAAACCATTCGAATTGACTTTTGATCTTTTTAGTAATGACAGGATCTAATCCAACTGCTTCACCTATGATGAGGGAGTTGAAGTTGAATATTTTTATTGAAAAATGTGTACATTAATAGAGCCGAACAGTATATACTTATATATAAGTATTATATCCTACATCTTCTTGTGCTTCATCTTCAGGTTAATTAAAAATGAAGTTGGGGGTGGGGGATGTCATTCAATACAGTCAAAATCACGCTTTTCTATGAATGAAGAGATGATAAATGGATCCAACCACGAGCAATTCACTACCTCCAAATTGACGTTTGCACATACTTCTGTAGCTATACGTTGATGGCACTTGAACGAGCTTACATCCAGGGGCTAACCCTCACAATTATATTGCTGAAAAGTTAATGCGATTTTGTATATTTTTTATCAGAACAAGGAATAACCAAAAGAGTTGGAGAGCAAATTAAGCAACTGGAACTTTTGCATTGGGAACGGAAAATTGTTCAAACTGCATCTACAAACTTTCTCTACTTTTGGCAATGGAGAAGCAAAGAACGGTTGCTTATTGAAAGTAATATACCGTTTTATGGAATTCAGCTGTTTGAATCTACCACTAATGAACGGCTGAATAAGTTTGTAATGGATGGCTTGGGCCTTATTGTCAAGCTTAGCCAACATAAACCATTTCAAAAAACTCGCCATCTCTGAATATATCGCTTCTAGTCTTCTGAGTATAAAAAAGTTGGTTATTCATGAAATAGGTTGGTTAATTCTTGTCCTCCAAAATGCAATTGCGATTTCTATTAGCTGTTTGTGGTAAACGCCTTGTCCTCCAAAAACGCAAAATTACAGTCCAATTTTGATTCATTGACAAGAGATTTTATGGGTTAGCCTTCTGACAGTACTCTGTAAGTATGGGTGTGCACATGATAAACTTTTATTTCATGAAACGCCTATTTACCATGATCGAATGGTAATTTCGCTCAAAATTTAGGAATAACTGAAATACAGTGTCTACGTAGCTTATATATTTTTTAATAATAAAGGATCAGCAATTCAGTAATGACCACAGTGAACGAAATTAAGGGGTAAAACAAAACTATTAAGACAGTTTTTTTTAATGTATTTATTTAATATTTTTAATTTATTATTTTCATTTATATATATATATATCGTTGGTGATATGAAAAAAGGGCGAATTCCACATTTTAACGGAAAATGACTTTTTTTCACCAACGATCATGTTTCTAATAGTAGGTATATTAACAGGTGAAAGTCGCGAAAAATTCCTTGACCCCCAGCCAAAAGACATATCCATGTAAAAAGTTTCATTTATATTTATCCAGAATCGAACGAAACCTCCCCGGTCGCTATGCTTTTATTCGTTTGCTTTCCCTAAGGGCTAAAACATCGACAAGAAAAATCAAGCATTTTAATTTCTCCCTTGATGGGAAAAACAAAAGATCATGTACTACTGCTTACCAGTTGGTACCTACTACTCAATTGTATACCAACCATGTAGTGCCTTCTTTTCATAAGATTATTCCATTATGGTTACAAAACAATATTAGTTTTTAACTTAGAGTAATAAATCAGCATTCCTTGACACTACAATGGCTTAGAGGTCATGAAATGTCCATTGCATTCCAAAAAGTGGCGAACGATTTTCCTACTATGAAAACTATGGGAGTTACTCTTCCCTAGTAACGCCTTGGTTGTACGTGAAAATCAATAGAAAATGTTCCGGTCGGGAAAAAAAGTGTCGCGAAAAATTCCTTGACCCCCAGCCAAAAGACATAATCATGTCAAAACTCGAAGTCCTAGCAAATGTATTTTCAAGGTAAACCAAACTTAGGACTTCGACTTTTTCACCTGTTAATATATGTTATGTTAGAAACATAATCGTTGGTGAAAAAAAGTCATTTTCCGTTAAAATGTGGAATTCGCCCTTTTTTCATATCACCAACGATATATTTATTTATTTATATTTTAGCCTTTCTATAATTTATCACTGTCATATGAGCATATATATATTGGACTAATCTTTTTTTTTTTTTTCTAGGAATTCGCTCAGCTCCTGTCACAAAGTGTTAACCATGGTTTTGAAGCCGTCTATGAACTAACGAAAATGTGCACAATCAGGATGTCTTTTGTGAAAGGATGGGGAGCCGAATATCACCGCCAGGACGTTACCAGCACCCCCTGCTGGATTGAAGTTCACTTACATGGCCCTCTTCAGTGGCTCGACAAAGTCTTGACTCAGATGGGCTCTCCACACAATCCCATCTCTTCAGTTTCATAAACTGAGTTCCCCACTAAAATGGTGAGTGCTTTACTATTTACAATTTTCTGATTAGTTTGAAAATATAGGCTTGGTATTGATGATATGAAACGAATGGAATTAGTGTAAAAGTGGTGATAGTGGGGTGAACGAAAGTGTTCTCATAGAGCAGAAAGAACACCACTAAAGGCCCATTTCACAATTGGATATCCTTAAACTCTGAGGACTCCCGATTTCTACAAATGAACCGTTTTGGCTAAATGCTATAATCAATTTTTCTTGAGATTACAGAATTTTGAGAGGGCTATATGACACTCCGATTTGTCTTTTTTTCAGAAGTTCGTTAATGTGCCTTTATCTCATTTTCTATTGGTTAAGGAAGAAAGTGCAGGTGAAGTTTAAAAAAGGGGCGAGCGTTGAACGACAATATGGCTCCAAAACGTCATTGCTGTTGCTGTCACAACCATATTTATCAAGAAAACTAGAAGTTTTTCTTAGATTATTAGTGAGGTAGTAGAAGATAATACCGGGTGGAATTTCAGAATAATAAACCAAAATGGTTAAATGTTGTTTCGGGGATTGTAGAAGCGACACCCATCCGGGAAGACATAGTTTCTACCCAAAAATGACATTCTTTCTATTTCCACAACCCTGTGATGAGTTCCGTTTTATTTTTGCTCTACTTAGATTTGGCATCGTGTATCCTACACAGTCCCCTGTAAAATATGGCCCCTCTCGTATTGTTGAGATCAATGTTTCTCTCTAAGTTCTCCAAAATATTAATAGTTTTAGCCAGAAGGTAGACCCTTAAGCTCAAAACATGATTAGGCACATATTACTATAGTATCTTACCTGAGGATGTATTGTATTGTTGTCCCTTTCCAAGACGGTCACCATAGTTGGTTGTTACAATGTGCATTTGTTTAATGCTGTGGTCGAAGGCACTAGGAATGGGTAATGGTACACTCGGGAATTTCTTCCAACCAGTGACCGGAGTCAAATCGAAATTCGAGGTGGAAAAAAAGCTGCCGATACATGATCGAAGCTTGTTGGCTTTCAGTTGCAGCCACTTACCTCCGCCAATTGACTGGTCAATCGATAAATTCCTCATTTTACTTCCTCAAATAACTTAGACAGCTCCGATTTCCTCTAATTTCCTGGTTTTACACCTCAGCATCGCAAAAAATGAATCAAACTTCAGTCTGTTCAAACGGTAGCACGTCGACTGGTACCTACACCTACACCTACTTCTGGTACCGATAAATTTGAATGGCAGACTGGTCGTCATTACAATTTAAAACCTACTTTAACCTAAGTAAAGACTAGTTATTAAAAATACGTGCAATCACAAAACAAGAAAATGAACTAGACTAAAGGCAGGCAGTAGTCAAGCTTCAGTAGGTAAAAGTGGTCCTTCAATATTATGTAACCTCAATGGAGACAACTTTTAGTGCAGTTTTATTCACCATTGGTATATTCTGTGGTTTTATTTTTGCGACTGTGGCAATGCTAAATCCACAAGACCAATAACTTCAAATTATACAAAGCCACAGAGTTAGAAATTTTCCTACTCGGCTACCCACGTTTTTTGTCAATAGGTAGGTATGTACCTACGCGTATCTCTCAACCCTCCAACTCCTATTTCATTGGTTTTCATAGTTTTACCCATCCTATTCTTATGGATGGCATTATTTTGAATAATCAATCAATTAATTAATTAATAATTGAGGAGCTGACATGGGAAACGAGTTAAGTCCAAAAATCAAATTTCAAAGGAACTCCCTCTGAACTCTTATCAGATTTTTTTGGACATAATCTCTTCTCCATGTAAAGGTCACACATTTATTCAGGGTGCGATCTAGCTAGGACGGGAGGACCTAAGGCTGTTGGCGTGACTGTTAATTTGCACTTCGACGAAAAAAAATGTTCTTTGGATTTATGGACTTAACTCGTTTTCCATGTCAGCTCCTCAATTATTAATGCCTCGAAATAAATGACATACGCCTGTCGAAAAAACTAATACCCTATAGTTGGATTTGAACTTGCCGCTAAAAGTGATCTTCCAACATTCATGACCTGCTCCGGTAGCCTCAAGCGGTCATTTTCGCGTCCTGCAAGTCCTCAATTACGATAGGAAATGGTGGATATTTTATCGCATTTTTGCCCCCCTTTCACTCCCCAAGATGTCATTGATACTCCTATGAAATTTTCGAAACAACAACTGACCTATGACTATATCACAGCAAGACTCATATTGTTGAAGTATCATATCTAACCCCAGTATATATATCAGCTCAGCTGCGCCTCTCCACTCGTAAGTGGTCTGCCTTACGACAGAGGATGCCACTCACCTCTTCTTTGGGTTTGTTTTGGAATTCTTTATCGTCTTCTTCTTTGTCTGTCTTGGCTGAGGTTTTTTGTCAGATAAGGTGTTGATAAATTTGGGTGTTGTTGTTTCACTAGTTGGGTGCGTAGAGGTGGTTCTTCAACATCCTTATAGATAGTCGGAGGGTTTGTTGGGCGATTTGGCTAGCTAAGTCTAGAGGTAGGTTCAATTCCTTTAGTGCTCAGAATAAAACATTATGAATATTAAGATAGTTATATACATATCTATTACAAAATAACTGAATTTGTTCAATTCCTTGCTGTTGGTGATGATACTAGGTACCTTTGTGATATTCCCATAGATTTGTTTGTTATGCTGTTACAGACGGTCATTCAAATGACACCCAAAACAGCTCATATGGGCCAGACCTGCGCTCGTGGAAGAAATTGCTTGTATATAAGCCCGCCATGACATTTCTTTGTAAGTTTAAATTCGAGTATTATTTATTCTCATGATTATTATCCGATATTACTCCTGTCATGTCCTTCGTAGTGTACTCAGGTACAAAAACAATTCTGAATATCACTGGCTCATTTTAGTGAATGCAGAATTTATCAGGCTCAATTGAAATTAGTTGGATATAAAACTGCGCTAGATTTATTCACTTTCGTTGCAGAAAATAGAATTGGTAGCAGATAGACTTCATGAGTAAAAAATATTCCCTATGTTCAAAATATAAGAAGAAGAAAATATATAAGTATTTAGAATAAAAAGAAGATTAATGAGAATTGAAGATCCTTAGGTCTTTACATCCAGTGTACATTAATTTTCCTGTCACTACACAGACTTTTTTTCCCCCCTAAATTGAAAACCTTCGAACCTTATGGGTAAGATAAGATTTGTTGGGGTCTTGAGGTTCAGTCAGAAAACGTACCACGATATTTCTAGGCCAATGTTTTGGTATATTTGTATACCATCCTCAGGCTACAAAGAAATGAACCAGAAGAAGTCAGACATGCATTAATTATAGGCAGGAATAAAAAGGAATAAAACGTACATCATATGTACATAAGGAATAAAATGTACATTATATGTACATAAGGGATAAAATGTGCAAATGTATATATGTTTTTATTCCTTTTTATTCCTGTCTATTATTAATGCATGTCTGACTTCCTCTGGTTCATTTCTTTGTAGCCCTGAGGATGGTATACTAATATACCGAAACGTTGGTCTAGAAATATCGTGGTAAATTTTCTGACTGAACCTCAAGACCCCCACAAATCTTATTTTGATCGAAGCAGTCGAGAAACCAAACCTTATCTTATGGGTAAGATCAAATGGAAAACCCGTAACAGCCCTCTCAACTAGCAAAAAGTCAACTAGTGAAAATGTGACAGGAAGACAACTTATGTTGAGCAAAACAAAATTGGTTGTAAAACCTGGCAGTTCATCAGGCTTGTTGGTAGAGTGGTTTACTTACGTGACCTTCATGGCTGTGATTTCAATCTCTTGAATGACTTTAATTATTTCTCGTTTTAATTTTTAAAAAAATGCTGGTATGCCTGAAAAGGATTTTCCCCGTGGGAGTTAGGTATCAGGGTTTAGTAGGAGCACAATCTCCTGGCAGGAGAAGCAAAAATTTCTCCCATTATGCATTGGTGCAATCTCTACATTCCTCTTTTAAGGATGGGGTTTACAGTATTTATCATTAAACCAAAAGTACCCCTGTTGTACAGGGACCTCATACTCATTGATAAATTGATTGATTTGTTACAAAAAGTCGGTCAATATCCCTAGTTATTGACAAATGGTAGGCATTGAATATTTTTACTCAACTTTCACGGACCTCATCGATGAAAATTTAAGCTCGACAGTTGCAGTTCAAACCAATAAATAACATCATCCCAAATTGGAAAGTTGCTTCATTGTTGACTTCAACCCTGAATAGACTTCATATTTTCAATCCTTCAGTCACCCCACTAATTGTCATTGGAATTATATTCAGAAATGGTACCTGCTGCCAGTACTTCATGATGTTCCATGTTTTGTTGAGTGATTGGTATGATGGTTTTATTTATTTTTCTAAGCATTTTTATCACTGTCGACTAACTATTGATCCAGCATTTTTAATCATCTCTGAAGAATATGCCAGGTAATTCCTCCTAGTGTATCCGCAATAGGGTACTGCTTGTAATCATGATTCCTTAAAAAGGAAAAGCTTCAATTGTCAATGAATATAAATTGATAGAAACCTTACTAAAATTGGGTACTTGTCTGATACTAGGAATATTTACCTTCTTACTCGGGTAACGATCACTTGGATGTCGATAAGAAATAGTACGTAGGTATCGCCCTGAAAAGTGTTGAACGAAACAAGGTTCATTGGTTATTTTATTTTGCGTTTTCCCCCATCCTGAGGAACAACTATGTGGAATGAGCCTTAATGTTGCAGACTATGAAAAAAGTGCCTTCAGATAACACCAAGTTGTGTTGATGGGTTTTTACAAACAAAATATACTTTATTCTATAAACTATACTTAGGACTTATTTCTAGAATTTTGGGGGAGAGGGGAGCTCGTGAAAAAATGGAAGAGACCAAGAATTATTTGTAATAACAATTAAAAGATATATTTTTTGTAATCAAAAGATTAATTTTTATCTGTTTTGGTATCAAAGGTAAGTAAGAGACACACTCAAGTATAAACAAGAGTGGTTTTTACTAGGCATTAAACGGAAAATACTCGTATAAGTAGACTACACGCTTCAGTGCGCTTGGGCTACAGCTACGGCGCTTGGGTTCTTTCTGAAATGAACAGATTCTTTTCAGGCTGTCAAATAGCATAGGTGATATGGAACATTGGTTATTTCTGCACTAAACGATGTATTCACATCTGAAGTGAACAGTACCACCAAAACAAAATTTTTTGAATTTTTGTCGCTTAGGTGGTTTCTTAAATAAACGATTCAATTATTTTAATTCTCTCTCTTAACAACAAGTGCAATTTCACCATAAAGTATCATAAAATAACGCAACATAAACACATTACTCAAGGGGGCAGTGGAAACAATATGTTGATGGTCCTGGGATGTCCCAAAAAGACTCACCATACCATGGTATGCCACGGAGGCTGATGACTTGCAGAAGGTTGGTTGAAGGGGTTCTTGGGAAACTTAAATTAAATACATACAGTACCTGAAGAGGCCACAAACCGGCGAAACTATTTGTACGAATAAATCATATATTACTAACCTGGAAGAAGCCGTTATTGACTTCCACCCCCAACCCAACAACTCATCTTGAGACGGCTGAAAACACAAAAACTACTAACTTGATATTGGACTACGGCCTCTCTCGATCACTCAATGCGTGTTCTTCATTAACGTGTGGTATTTATTGACATTTTTCAATTTCTAGGAGATGGTTTGCGTTTTAAGGGGTTTCTACTTACTGCTGAAATCGAAGATAAAAGTCTCATGTTGTTACTTAATATTTGAAACAACGTTTGATATATATATTCAAGTTATTCATTTATTTTTTAGGTCATTTGAATTTAAAACAAAGGTTAAACATTAGGGGACGCGAACAAGTCTCAAAAAAGAGAGAATCAAGTCTTAATAAATTACATTGCCTCTGCTATAATCTTCATTGATATTGGGTAAGTGCACATTTATAAATTTGTAACTTTTTGACTTCTGAAATATTAATTAAAATACTTATTTGTTACAAAACGAATGGTGCTAGTTCAAATAGCGACGGTGAATTCACAAATAACTGTTATTTTAGAAGAACGTTGAATAAATCTTTGATTTAACTTCAAGTATTAGAGTAGGCGCTGCCGCCATTTTCAGATTTCCGATACAATTTGATTATCAAGTTATGGTTTGTACCTGAGTACTCTCTCCCATTCTCGCTTTCGTAACATGCTTCGTCTCCTAGCACTCCCCCCCTTCCCCTCCCTTCGTCCTCTCTCATTACTTTCCCAACGTCCCGAAGGGCTACGGTTAAGATACTACTCTTAAGATATTCCTTATGCGCATTAGATTTAGTCACATTAGTGCAAATATTGAAAATTTTCGTTTATTTCCTTTATATACCTACCTATCCATAAATTAAATTAGACTTCATGTTCTGTATACCTATATATTTATATATACCTAATTGTATTTCTTAATTTTTTGTACATTTATTTGTGTTTATTATGTGTAATAATAATGACGTTTTCTCTCGTTCAAATATTTTGTCATCTAGCAATCTAAAAAGAGAACACACTGGTGCTACTTTCCTTGAGAATAGCAATTTTTACTACTTTAGTTTTTGTTATTTAGATTCATTATGTAGGCACGTAGGTGCCAAGTACATTTTAATTTGTTTCATTTGAGGTGGATAGAAAATTATTTTGTGAGTGTCTCTGATATCGCCGTTTTTATCATTGATCCCTCCCTCCCTCCCTCTCTACCCTCAATCGTGGATATATCGAACTTTGGAAATCATAAATTAACTTGATAAAAAATTAACTCATTATTCAAACAAATGATCGATTGTAGCTATTCTTTTTCCCCTGTAATTTAATTATTATGAATTTTACAATATCTACTCTAAATATAAATTGAAGCCAAAATTTTGTTCATTTCGTCACTTTCTCAAAATCTTCTACTAAAAGCAGTGAAATCCATTCGAGAAAACGATGGTAGTAAAGATAACGTAGATGGAGCTGTCATTTGAACAGTTTTGAAGTAGTTGACACATTGAGAAGGGAATAACTCCTACACATTCATTCACACACAGCATTCTGTATTCAATTGTAATCACTATTGCAATGTTGTTATTTGGCATCACAATAGCATTCCGTTACATAGTTTCACTTAAATGTCCCCGAAATCGTGGAGGAAAAACAGCCGTAATTTTGCCGTATCCTGTAAAATATAATTATGAATTTATCGTACAATTCTACCGTTCAACAAATTTCAATAAAGATATATTCCTACCTTCGTTTTTTTTTTTTTTTTTTTTTCTAATAAGATTTGTTTTAGTTGAAAAATGCTGTTTCAAAATTTGAATTCAACCTTCGAGTTTCCTAACCATGGTAAGCAATTATGAAGTTAAAAATACCCTAATGTATTATAATTGTTATGTATGCAGTATGTCAAAAACGTTACTATTATTCTAATTCACTCATCATTCTAATTACATCCTTCAGTTTTATTATTGAATAAATAATTTATAATTACATGGAATAACAAGCAGTAGGTAATACTAGAAAAATTGTTGTTTTTCGTACAAAGCTTGCTGTTTTCGAAATAATAAAGCTGCTCTTCCTTCGCAGTATGAATTTGGCTGAACCTTAGATCGAACTAAAAAAAACTCCTTTAGGTCTTTAAACATTTGAATCGCCACTGAAACAAATCAAAAAAGCTCTAAACATAATAAAGTCAAGGCATATCTGAGTCACTCACAATATGTTATCTACTTATCCCAATTCGTCAGGACGATATGAATTGGTGTATCTTGTTATTTAGTACCTGTTTCTTTTGTTAATATAATCTCTATATATTATGTTACTACTTTTTTTGTTTTAAACTATTTAAAAAATTAAAGTATGGGCTTTATCAGAGATTGTGTTGGTTAAATTGAATGGGACGAACATGTGCATTCGCTCGCCATCAACCTGACTTTTTTTTTCTCATTGAAGACAGTGTAGGTATTATACATTTTTCTCATCATCACTTGATTGATTTGTATTTTATTAAATTGTTTTCAATTTACACTGTCATTTCACTGCTTCGTGTATGGATGTATACAGTAGAAGCCTCAAAAAACTAGGCACAGCGCAGAAACTTCTTAAGAAGACTTATTATTTAAAATGCACAGATTCATTTGTGCAAGTGTGCTGTGTATGGAAAGCTTTTATCGCCTATGACTCCTACGTGTGAAAAACCAGTTCGGTTTGTGTTTCGTCAGAGGTTTATTCAATATTTTCCTATGAAACTTTTTATATGTACTTCTCGTTTATTTTCAATATCCCTGACGTTTTGATGAGTTTTTTTTCTTTTTTTTTCTATAAACTATCAATTTCTAGCTAATAGCACCCCGAAGAATCCCTTTGATATCTTAATTGTCCAAAAGGGTGTGCAAGTATTTAAAAATTGACTTTGTTAACCTTCAAAATCTGATTGTCAACCTATAAAAGTTGTCAGTTTTTGCTCCAAACAACATCTGGTTATGCTAAAATAGTTTAGGAAGAGGCGATAATCGGAGGATTTTTTCAGGTAACGCCTACGTCATTATTGAAGTCAAACCTCTTTTCGCGCATTGTATATCACCAATATTGCACCTGTATGAAAAGTTCTTACTGGCCAGATGGAGCACACCTGTTTATAAATTTTTTTCAAACCCTCCTGGTTGTGAATACCTACTAAAAATTTCATGGTCTTTCTATTTTCATTGGCATCCCTCCCTCACACTCATATTCCTCTCTATTGTGCTGAGGGACCCCCGCCCCCTTGGTCCTTTTTATAAATGTATGATAGTAGATAGAGTAAGACCTTAATTCGTTTCAAGTTACTTTTTTCTCCGTTTTTTTGTTTTATCGTAATTGAAAAAGACAACTAGGTACTCTTGAAAAAACGTTGATGTTTATATAAATATATAGAGAAGCAGAGTGGGAAATCTGAATTCCCAACTATTCAAATAAGTCTTTTATTAGCTTATGAGCGTACAAATGTGCCTGCGACCGCTTTCAAATTCGTGAGGCCTTCATTGAATCTTGCCATAGTTGAAATTCATGATATTGATGTGTCAATATGTGTAGAAAGTATCAACTACGCCGTTGTTTTAAGACGAAGAATATGTTTTTGCTATTAATGAAACGATATTTGTGGGAACGGTTGAAATGTGGGTTTGCCTTAATCAAATTTGACGTTGTCTCTAAGTAGTCTCGAAGAGTAAATACATCACAATTTTTTTCCCGAGAGCACAAAACCTCCTATAATTGAGGAGCTGACATGGAAATGTACTTAAGTCATAAAGTCAAATTTCATAGGAACTCCCTCTGAACTCTTATAAGATTTGTTGGACATCATCTCATCTCCATGCAAAGGTGTCAGGACGTGTCACAATGCGATCTAGCGACAGTCGCCAAAACTAAAATATTAACGGGAGGCCGTTGGTGTGACTGTTAACTTGCATTTCGACGAACACCATTTTTGGAATTGAGTGCATTGCCATGTCAGCTCCTCAATTCTGTGCTGCAAAATACTTCCAAGGAATATCTTGAATAAATGAGCTCGATTTTCTAAATAATTTTTAATGTATCGACACCATCGTACATACCTGTATAATTAAAAGTTAGATGATTAGCTCTTTTGGTAGCATTCAAATATATTGTTTAAGTCACTAATAAACTCTTTACGAATCTAGTTTTAGTAGCTCATCGTAAAAACTCTTTCTATTTGAAAAAATACACTTCGGGTTTCAGATAAAAGGCCAAAGCCTACATAGGCATGTAATATTTTGATGCTCAAACCACATTTTGACCGTCGAACAGGTGGTATATTTTGTGTTAAAAGAAAATAGAGAAAGATATTGTGTATTTTTAGCCGCGAGTATGTTTGTATGTGCCTTGAGTGTGTTTGCCTTAATACTCTGCTTTGTAGACTTACTATTAAATAAATGTAAAATTTAGATGAAATATAAATTTTTGAAGAGAACTTTCAAAATGAGCATGTAGTACCTTTCTTTTTTCTTCAGTGCTTTGCAGCAATGATCTCAGTGGACGTGTCTGGTTGCTCTATGTGAAACTAACTGAATATATACAAATATATATGTGTTAATAAAGGATACAAAAATTGATGTGGAAAGTTTTTTGTGTATAAAAGCCCCCGTTGTTCCATGTTGCACCTTTATTCAAGTGCTGTTTTTGTTTGCTTGGTATCTGAGGGTACGTCTAGAATGTAGATGGGGGAGGCATGCAAGTGTGTTATCTGTGTTGAGTAAGTCAAATTATTTTAACTAACTGCTTGCTCGACTTTTCAGAACAAATCTATTGCTAAAGAGGGCATTAGATAGAAGAAAAATAATGACTGGATTGGGGGGCTAATGAAAGGAGGTAGGTGAAGGTGGCAGAGGCAGAGGGTCACCCTGAAACAACCAATCACATGGTCGACTATGTGGGGATAGCGACCACCTAGGATTTAGCCTGGTCCTCCACTGGAAGCGACTTGAGCGACAAGGCGACTGGGACGCGACTGAGCTCCTCCATTGGAGGCGACTTAGTCGCGCGGAGTCTGTGGTGGTGTGTAGTAGACTGAATTTATTTTTGGTAAAATGGACGACTTAGATAGTTACAGTGGAACCTGGATAATTCGAACTTCTTTAATTCGAATGTTTCTCTTGGTCCCTAGCATTTTGTATTTAAACAATGCTAAAAAATCGTGGATAATTCGAATTTTCGGCGTGCTTATTAAGGTATAAATTTTAAGCTGCGACTCAAAATAATTTTAAATTTATCGGGAAATACGTTTTAGTAACGATATTCGGCAAAAGGTTTGCGTTAGACCAAGTGCATGCAAGTCAGTGCCATCATACCGTGTGATAACTCTCCGTCCCCTCCCGACCGTCCCAAAACAGGACCAGGCCAAGGCTGAGCAATTCGCCAAAGAAATGGGAAAGCGAAATTTCAAAGCTATCACTGGGTGAATGACACAAGTGTGCACTGTGAATGTAAGTAATTCATACTTCAACTCTTTGAATGCGTTGGAATCTTTTATAATGGCCGAGAAACTTAATTCAAGGAAACAGGCCAAAATACCATCCTTTTTTGAAAAACAATAGATTGTTTTTTTATGGTTGCAGTTAAATACAGTACCATTCCAGGTGTCTTTATATTTATTGTTCAATACTCTGTTGGTCGATACAGTATTCAATGTTATTGTATGTACTTTACTTCGTACTGTAGTTTGTTAAAATATAATTCATTGAAACTTCTTTAATTCGAATTTTTGGTTAATTCGAAGTTTTTGACTGGTCCCTTGAGGTTCGAATTATCCAAGTTTCACTGTATTATTTGCTGGATAATGCTCTCGTAAATTTCCTTCGGATGAGAAGGAAACGACGAATGTTCTGGATGAACCCAATATTGACAAGGAGGCAAAGTTTGGGTGAATTCAACCACCTCCACGACGAGCTGAAGGGGGATTCAGAGAAGTTTCGAAATTATTATAGGATGGACCTACAAACGTACGATTACATCTTGAATGCTATACAAGCTTCGATCACCAAATCGTCCAACTTCAGGGACACGATCTCACCAGCAGAACGCCTCAGTGTGACTCTCAGGTAGTAAAGTATTAAAACCAGATAATTATTAAGATTTTACTTGTAATTATTGTTGTTAATCATAATAAGGGAATGTAATGAAAGTACAGAAACAAAAAATTCAGCGTAACTCCTAAAAAAAATACGTTTTTGATAGTGAGTGTTAATTTTAACAAGGTAATGTAATTGAGGCGCAAAATTGAAAAGTTCAACGTAACTCCTCTGGAAAATTAACATATTAGTCCTGTACATGTTTATGTTCGCCGTTCACAGTCAAAGGGTGCGCCGAGAAAACATGGGAGGGGGAAGCCAGGTCGCTCGAAGACAAGCGACCGATCCCATCCGGATGGGATCAGTCGCTCGTCGCCTCAAAATACGCGGTCACGTCGCTCAGGTCGCTTGCAGTGGAGGAGCTCTAATACGTTTCAAGTTTATGGGATTAGTCGCTTATAGAGTCGCATAGTCGCTTCTAGTGGAGGACCACCCTTAAGGCTATAGAAAATCAAAACCTTCGAATTCTCAGCTCTCCCACTGTATGTTTTGATCATGATGGCCGTCACTACCTATTCTCCCTCTCTAGGCCCCCGCCTGGCTGTATCCTTATTCACCACCGGGTCTAGGGCCTTATTCACTGAGTACTAGAAATGAGTATTGATACTCAATTTGTTTTTTTTAAGTAACTTATTTTCCAATAAACAAAATTATCACATTATATACATCGATAGGGTTAAATACAAAATAAATCATGATGCTACTACTAAGAAGTTAAGTTAGACTTACATAGGTGGAAAATTATTCCCCAATATGGGCTACTGCCCGTGGTAGGGGAAGAGTCAGTCCCGCCTGCAGAAATCAATATGACTGATAACAGAATTGAAAAAGATTGAGCAATACATTAGAAAAAGAGAGAAAAAATAAATAAATAAAATGTACAAAAATAAGAATAAAATAAAAAACTCGGGCCTCGCAAGGGGCTCCGCCCCTTGACCCCGCCAGGGGGGCTTCGCCCCCCTGGACCCCCTCGGATGTTATTACTTTGAGCCTGACTGCTAAAATGTAAAAAACATGGAATCATGTTTTAGCTCCTCGATCTCACTTTATTATAGAAATGATCACGACATTGAGCTCTTGTGAGATGATGATCTCCTAATAGAAACTCGCGAGTAAACATTCACTTTATTATAGAAAGAGGCTACATACGAAATTACAGCTTCCTATAGTGTAAAGTATAGAAATTACCTATTCAAATTATTTAACCTCCGCTTCACAAATCAAACCGTTTTCGTAATACTCAGATCACCTGCTATGAATCAAATCATCGAAACACAAGCTCAATGAAATCATCAGAAATTAACAAGGGGTTGCAATCATGTTCACAATATCAATTATTGAGAATGATCACCTGTGTGTAAACAATTATTTATATAACCATGCTCATAACTCAGTTTGTTGGACACGCACTTCGCAGTAGTTAACATAATATTGTTGGATAAATCGAGAGCTTTCGAACGAATGGTCAACGAATTTTGTGGGATGAAAAACGACGAAGTACCATATCCCTAGCAACGACTCGGTTGTACGTGAAAATCATCCGTCACACATTTCGTTACCATCCCGCGTTCCATTTTCGGCTAGTTAGTCCATGGCTAAAACACATTCTGTAAATAAATAAAAATTCTAAATGATGCTATTTTCGTTCTGTATTAAGTTCATTATAATAGTCCTTTAATAATTTGAATTTAAAACTATTATTAAAAGAACTTACCAATTTAGTGAGTAAATCAGAGGAGAAAGTATTAATAATATTTATCGATTGATAAATAAAGAAGTTTTGTGCCAATGTGGTGCGGTAACCTCGGAATTGATAAAGTGCTGGTTTGAGAATTACGAGTAAAAACGTCATGTTCTGGAACTATGGGCTGGTAATTTTTTAAATAAAGTTTAACTGATCTCATTTTAAACAAGAGATACATAAGTAATTTCTGAAAGATAGGTCCTGTATGAGCAAGATAGTGAGATTTAGAGGCTAATCGAATTAGGGCTTTTTGCAGAATTTCAACTCTACCAAATACATTCTTGTATGCACTACCGTACAGCGGGAGGCCATACAGCAGTAGAGATTGTGCAAGCGCACAATACATGGTCCTCATTAACTCAAGTGGTAGGTACATCTTAATCTTGTTAAAAACATAAATCAATTTCCTTAATTTGGACGCCAGACTGGATACCTATATGGTTTTCCCATTTCAAATGAGCATCTAGAATTAACCCTAAATATTTGGTCGTGTTTTCTTTCAATAGCTGGTCATAAATTGCAAGGAAGATCTTTACAACCTGTCTGATGTAGCCGTAACTCCTACATTTGCGGGGCATGAGCACTCGTGAGAGAAAAGGGGATAAAGCAGGTTTTTGATACATTAAGGGTTAAAATATTCATGTTTAGCCACTCATAAATTTTTGATATGCCTCTTTCTGATTTCTTTCGAGCCTCATCCCATGTATCAGCAGAGAACAGAAGAACAGTATCGTCCGCAAACATAACTATGTCACCGTCAATATCATCCCTCATGTCCATCAAGTCATTGACATACAACAAAAACAACAGCGGCCCCAAAACAGTTCCTTGCGGTACACTAAATCCCTCCAAAAGAGCCTGATCACTCAGAACCCCATTTAAACGTACAACTTGTCGCCGTCTAAACAGATAGCTTTCAACCCATTTTGCCTCAATTCCAGTGACTCCAAATGCTTTCATTTTTTTGTTTTAGTATGTCATGAGAAATAGAGTCAAACGCCTTTGCTAGATCAAGGAATACACCGATGGTCTTCCGTCCTTTATCCAGTTGATCAACTATACTTTTCACAACAGTCGCAATAGCATCTTCAGGGTTTTTGTTCGATCTAAATCCAAATTGCCCTGGATGGATGGAACAGAGAATTGGTGTCTAAATAGGTTATTAACTGGGATTTTACACACTTCTCAATGACTTTAGAAATGACACTTACCAAAGAGATCGGCCGATAGTTCAACCGATTTAAACATGGGAGAGACGAGACTTACTTTTAGGTTCGTAGGGAAAATTCCCTGCTCAAGACTCAGATTAATGAGCTTTCGTAATGGCTTAATAATCACAGGCTTTATTACCTTAATAGTCTCAGATGCTATCCCATCTGGACCCGGGCTCGACCCACCCCCCCCCCCCCCCCCCCCCATTTTGTTTACTTACAAAATTGATTTCTAAATATCTGGTAAAATTGGGGATACATTCTTTTACAATATTTGATACGTTGTGTTTTTCTAACCCTATTATTTTTGTAGGCGCAAACACTCCAAATTATAATACACAGTTTTGTTATTTCTGTTATTATGAATTTTACACCGGCCTCAAAGCTCAGTCTGTTGGAGTGTTGCAACTTAGGACAAATTTCTCCGTAGTTGTAAGGACAGGAGTTCAAACTCCTGACGAGGTATCAAATGTTTTTGCGCATTTACAGTGGAGCAGTCGAAATAATATGAAACAATAAGTAATTAAATCCCTCTCGAGCCAAAAGACTGTAAACACCACATTCCCTGGTCCATTAGGTCGGTAGAGCGGCGCGGCGCGGCGCGGCGCGGCGCGGCGCGGCGCGACGCTAAAATCTTGAGGTTCGTCCACTATAGGGCGGATTTCATTTTCCGACCCGCCGTTTTGCCAGTCCTGCGTCAACCGCACAGTGGGGCCAAATGGCCAAAAATGGGAAAAAAATCATTATCTTTGAAATGAATGAGTGTTTTGACTTGGGAATGGTTTCATTCGATTCAGAATACAAAAATACATTAGAAAATTATGTTTTCTGAAGTTTAAAATTATTATTTTAGCACTAAATCTTGTGACTTTTGAAAAAATTAAAGTTAATAAAAGTGGGAAAGGGTGTGAAAAATTTACCAACTTTTCGTAGAAAAAGTTGTCTTTTTCGTTTCAGACAGAAGTCGTGGAATACGGTGATAATGGTTGTCTGAATTAAGGTTTCTTTATAAATATGTATGTAGGTATATTATACAGGTAGGTTTTAGCTTCGGCAAAGTGTGTTGCTGATTATTGAGATTCGGTCAGGTGATTGAGTAAATTTTGTTCCCGAGCTTTCGACGGTTTATTCCATCATCTTCAGGAGGTCTACGGACAGACTTTACAGTATTAAATACAGTACCTTTACAAAATAATGAAATTATTGTTAAGTGATTAAACTTTTGCAAAATTAATAATTCCTTTGCTTCCTCACTTAATGGAAGAATCTTTGGAAGTAAAAGTCAAATTGGCTAGACCTTGAAAAGGTCTAGCCGCATTGTTTACCGTTCTTGCATCTTGAAAAAATATTCTCATAGTTGAATTTCCGATTTGAGTATAGTTTATTGTCTTAATTTCGTGACAGATTTTCGTAACACAAATTTGTGATGTTCAGGCGAAATGGTAGCTTCGTCGTCAATTCCAAAGAAGGAGCGAAAAAGTGCTAATCATGCATCATGATCATTCGAGCTAATTTTCGTAATTTATTGTATTGTATAATGTTAAATGCTTTTAAAATTTGAGCTTTTTGAGTGTAAAGAAATTTTTGGCTATTATTCTTATTAATCTTTATGGCAGAAAACGATTCAAAATTATAATCTGTTATTCAAAAAGAGATTTTGGATTTTTTCTTCTTCAGTTTTTATAGATTTTTTTTAAAGCAAATTTATATAACATTTAATTAAATCTTTCAGCATAATTTTGAACGTAAAATTTTCAATGTTCTATTTTATAGTTAATAAACTTTATTTGAGCAATATTCCACCAAGAAATATAAATTCAATCATTTTCAGCCGTATTTAGCCACTTTTAGTGATTTTTTCAACACATTTTTTCAATCATTTTCAGCCGTATTTAGCCACTTTTAGTGATTTTTTCAACACATTTTTTTGAAATTTGACCAATCTAATGTGTGACGGCAAAGACGGTCTCGCTATGTCTTCGATCACATTTCAATCCACTACACCTGAATACGGTGGAATACGGCGATGAAATTTGTACAGCTTCTTGATAATGGTCAGAACTTCAAGAAAAAAATGAGCCAAACCAAAGGAAGGCGAAGCTCGTTTTTTCTATGCCTCCCAAGCTGTATTTCGCAATAAAACCCAAATCTGGAGCTAATGTTCAAGCCATAATGTTTTGAAAAAATAATCAGTATTTCATAGCGATTCTACATGAATATATTGCCAACATTATACTATTTAGGATTTTTTTCAATCACATAGAACGTGGTAGGCAATTATCAAATTATACTCTCAAAAAGCTTAAAATCTCGAAATATCATGTTTCAGCCAACATTTGGTAGCTATTGAAAAATGCGGTCGGACGGAGGAATATTTTCTTCGGACGACTTCGGAAATGTTCGCTTTTGCTGCAGCTCTGGAAGCTGAAGAGGAGGAGAAAATCACTGAAAGCAGGAAGAGGCAATGGATCCATCCGATCAACGCAAAAAGATTGGACTTGGGGGAACACAACCACCTTTTCCATGATTTATTAAGAGATGAAAAGAAATTCGTCCAATATTTCAGGATGTCTCAGCAAAAGTTTTTTGAGCTTCATAAAATGATCAAGCCACTGATAGTGAAGCTAGACACTAAATTTCGACTGACAGACTGACTGACAGACACTCGATTTCGTGTCTGAGGTAAGATCCAGAACATATACACGATTAAATAGAGATAGTACTTATTTCTTTTTATTAGAAATAATAAAACATTCCTTTTTTAAAAAATATGATAGGGTTTTCCTGGCATCTAATAGCAAAAAACGACAGTTCTTGGTTACAAAAATTAGGAAGTCTAGAACGCAGATAATACCTGATCTTATAATGTTAGCCTGCTATTCAAATGGCTGTTTTAATTATTGCAATTTTACAGAAATATATTTCATTCCATCAGGGTGGTCAACAGCCAATCGCTATATTATATGAAATGCTAAAAGTAAATAAATTGAATGAATATGATGGTTCGTGCAGTAACATTATGAATTGTAACATGTTGCCTTTTGTATGGTTTTATATTTTTAGAACCCAGACTATTTTATGCAGTACCTACCTGTCAAACCCAAAAACATTTCATACCTCGACAGGGTTCGAACTAATAAAAACAAGCACTTCCAACTACCTTCAGCGATTCCATTTCCATATAAATAAGGGACTTCCTATATTGGGTAGGTATATACACCAATCAAAAGGGTTTCCACTGTAATGCATGGATTATTTTATGCAGGTAAGTACATACTATTTAGAATATCAAAGACAATATTTTTGCAGAGAGCAATTATTAAGGCGTTACATAAACCTAACGGAGTCAGCGTGAGAGCTGTAACAGTTTTTATTTGACCTTCAGGACAAGCGATCACAGCAACAATAACAAGGGAATGTGCAAATATTGTGCAATCATCGAGATACGTACCCACTACCTCCCGTTTCATTTCGTAGAACATTGTCAGCCAAATCTAGTTTTGTGGACACGTTGAACTAATCTTGTTTTGGGAACTCTTCAATCTGTTAGCTTATCATCAATAATTATACCTATTTTTATCAACAGTAACTTATTTTAATCATATAATCCTAGAAAATTGTGTAATTTGGTGAATTTTCCAAGAAAATAAAAGTTAATTGAATTCTGGAATATAATTAAATTTTGAAGATGATTAAATTCTGGATCGAAATTCTTCCTTTCGTTAAAAAAATCAAGCATATGAAAAGATACGTCCGTTAGAGAGCAATAAATGTTTCAAAATTTGTTAAAAAATACCTTAAAATAGCATAAAATGTTTAATGTTATATTGTTTAGCAGCGTATTAATTAGCATTTATGAATGGGAATATTCAAACAATTGTGTACACCATTGTTCTTACCTAAAAAAATACACGAATTTCAATAAAATGTGTTAAAAAATCGATAAAAACTGCAAAAATAGTTTTAAATCCTAACTGATGTGAATAATAGAATATTGTTTAGAACGTGTATTTTTTTTCCGTACATAAAATAGTTAATTATTTCTGTGCATACAAAGTGCTTAAAAAATAATAAACTTAAATTACACAAATTTGCTCATGCTGCACGAATGGAGCTTTTCTTCATTTGTGCTTTATTCATTACCAAATTCTGATGTTAAATCATTGACTTAACCCATTCAACTCGGCCCTCAAAAAAGGTCTTGTAGCACCCAGACAGGCAACACTAGCTTTCTCAAAACACACTATCGATTTCGGTAGTCCAAAGCTCTAGATAAAACTAACCAACCCCCAAAAGAACCCTTACTTAATGTACTTTGAAGGTCATTGAGTGTAAAAACCACCAAGCTAAGGATATCCCTATCCCTAGCAGGATTTTAAAAAGCGCCTGGGCCTGAATGGGTCCATGACATCATAAGAACGCATCCGGCCGCCGTGAGCTCTGCCATGACATCATATGATGTCATCCGTCCTGAATGGGTTAATAAACTTACTGTGGTTTGATCAATAGCAACTCTATTATGTATACCGAAAAAACACAAAAATGTATGAACAGTAATGTAGGTAATATTTGGCCCATGTTTGAATGGATTTTCGAAAGTAGTAGATCCATTGGAAACGAGAATTCGTACTTAGAAAAAAAAGTGCTCAAATTTCATTAGAATTTTACTAATGTCCGAATTTAGTTTTAGCAAATTTTCGTAAAAATGTAGGTATGGCAATGAACACAACTCTCCTTAGGATTGAGATAAAAAAACCCGTTCGTGCGCCTAAAAAAAGTTCCAGTCATGCAGCATGATCGTATGAGCGAATTTTCGTAAATTATCGTACTTCATAATGTTGATTCATTTGAAATTTAAGGTTTTTGAGTGCAAGGAAATTTTTAACTATTAATTATTATGGAAAAACGTATTCTAAATAAGAATCTGATATACGAATAGAGGTTTTGAATTTTTAGCTTTTTTGCAGTTTTTATAGATTTTTTAGTAAATTTTAATGAAATTTAAGTAGGTACACTTTTTAGCATGCTTAAATCATCGATGATAAAATTGTTTTGTCTAATCTGCTAAAATATAAAATTTAAGGTTTTTTGACCGATTTAAGCAATTTATGGTTAATTAAGGTATTTGATGAGCTCAAAAAGTGCTGGCCAACGAAGTTATCCTTTCATTTGAAAAGCTTGATTTTTTTTTCTCACAAGAACGGAATTTTCATATCAATCCTAAGGAGAGTTATCGTCTGGAATTACAAACGTATTTACATATCTACAAATGAATCAATATTCAATCCTGGAATCGTTTCATATTACCAAAAAACAGATTTTGATGAAGAAAATTTTGATTTTAAATTTTTTCGAGCCATTGTAATAGCTTCATTTTCTGCGAAAATTAACTAAAAATGTATTCACAAAGTTATGCTCAAAAAACCTAAATTTCAAATTTACTGAAAAATTAATAATATAGAATTGCAGATTATTATTTAGAACGAGTATTTTTCCATAATATTTGTAGATAACCAATTCTATGCACTCAAATTTCGAAATAATGTAACATAATATTGATATCTAGTTCACGAGAGCTCATACGATTAAGCTGCATGACTGTTTTCCAGTACTTACGAAATTAAAGAAAACCTGAAAAGTTGGTAGGTACCTACACCAAACGAGGTGAGATGGGTTGTGGGAGAGACTTTTTTCTATGTCTTCAATACTAACAGAGAACCAAAAGGAAGTTAAATGATGCTAGGAAATTTAGGATAAAATTATTAAAAATATAAACATTTCTTCTATCATTTGAGAAATTCGACAAATGAAAAGTCGGAGCAGAAGTTTTAAATGCTCACAGGTTTTGTTAAAATAGAGTTACCAATGGGCCTTACCATAAGGTAATTAATTTTGGATATTAAAAAAATCGATTATCATATAAGGTTAGAAAATCATCATCACCAGTTCAACATGATTTAGGAAAATTCAGAAATTACAAAGGTCAAAATCTCAGTTAAGATCGTTTATTTGATTTTGGATTAACAATTACATAATCTCCTCTTTAACGCTCATATTGGCATGAAATCCATGAATATCCCCGATTCTAGACAGCCATAAAAGATTGTGAAAAATTAGGTGGAAACCAGATACGAACGCATTACGAAGCGCAAATAATATCAATGAAAGTAATACGTATAATATACTCCAGATAAACCAACATACCCCTTACGTCACATATAATATAAAAATAGTAAATGAAGAATAACGCAAATCGATAGCGATATTGGAATAAAGCTAGCAACAACCCAATATTTTTAGAAAATAAAACAGCCGTATGATTCATTAAAAATAAAATATTTTAAAATGCAAATTCGAAAGAATAAAAGAAAGAAGTGATAAATTGGTGGAATTTGAAGGTTTACATTTTGTCAAGATACTGTGTAAGATCAGGGAGACCTTCCTTGAGACCTTTCCTCTTCCTGGTATCTTGTACGATGGTGTAGGGCTTGGTGCCGGGGTCAAGTGGGTCTCCGGGGAATACCTGCCAGTGGTCAAACACACACTGAGGGAAAGCCTGTCCTCCAGTGTTACTCCTGAGGTCAGCAGTGAAGCCGAATGATTCGTTGACAGGAAGGTAGGCCTTGACCACGAACATGGGGGTGCCGGCGACTTGCATCTCCTCGAAGACATGACCTCTCCTTCTATTGAGAACTCCGTAGATTCCGCCCACAGCAACTTCAGGGCACTGAATCTCACAGAGGTATACTGGCTCCATGATGCGGGGTTGTGCGGTGAGCATGCAGGCATAGAGACACCTCCTAGCGGTGGGGATGATCTGACCACCTCCTCTGTGGATGGCGTCAGCATGGAGGGTAACGTCATAGATGTTGAATCTAACTCCTCTCAAGTTCTCTTCGGCGAGGACACCTTCTTTTGTGGCCCACTGGAAACCAGCAACGACACTGTCCTTGATTTCGTTCAAGTACTGGACTCCCTTGGTGCAGTCCATAAGCAAGTTAGGCCCAGTTCCGTCAGGTCCGAAAGACCAGATTTTTCTGGCTTCAGTTACATCATAGTCGTATTTGTCAGCAAGGAACCTTCCTCTGACCTTGAAGTCGTCCCTGGGGTTCACTTCACCTTTGTCAATGTCTTCTGGAAGACCATCAGGCATAGGACAGGCTTTCATGAACAACCTGTTGTGTTTATTGGGTGACTTAGACAAACATGTTTGGTCACTCTCTTCAGATACCGTTTCTCTGTACGATACAACAGGATCAGATTTTTTGAGAGGGATGCAGGCATGGTCTTCTTCAAGATCTTTCAAACAGATTTCCAAGTGGAGTTCTCCAGCGCCGGCAATGATGTGCTCACCAGATTCTTCAATGATACATTGCACCATAGGATCTGATTTGGCCAAACGTTTAAGACCTTCCACCAACTTGGGCAGATCAGCAGGGTTCTTAGGTTCGACAGCCACTCGGACGACAGGGGACACACTGAACTTCATCACCTTCATGTTGTGCGCATCTTTGAAAGTTGTAATGGTTCCAGTTTTCACCAGGAACTGATCAACGCCTACCAAACCGCAGATGTTACCACTGGGAACATCCTCAATAGCCTCAACATAACGCCCCATCATCAGAATGGTACGTTGGATAGCCTTCTCATACAAGTCCTCTTTCTTGCCAGGAGTGTAGTTTGGCCCCATAATCCTTGCTTTCTGGCCAGTGCTCACCTTACCAGAGAAAACACGCCCAAAAGCGTAGAACCTGCCCTTATCAGATGTTGGCACCATCTTGGAAACATACATCATGAGGGGTGCGTTGGGGTCACAGGTCTTAATACCAAGGGCGGCTTCATCATCATGAGGTCCCTCGTACAACATCTCCATACGGTATTTCTGAGCCACCACAGGGGATGGAAGATGGATGGCTATCATCTGAAGTAGCGCCTCACCAGCGGGCAACCACGTCCTCATCACTACCTTCAAGAGCTGCTTACCATCTTTATCCGAATCTTCAGGCTTCAACTCAATGTTGAGCTTTTTCAAAAGAGAAGCTGTCTCCTCCTTCTTGTAGTTCATGATGCAATCGAACACCTTGTAGATGGGCTCAAGGATGTACATGACGAAAGAACGTTTGTTATCGTCTTCCTTCTGCTTTGCCCACTTCTTGGTTTTGGCGTTGAAGAAGTTTTCACCCCACAGTCTGTTCATGAGCTTGACTACGTCAATCTTAAACTTGTCAGAGTACAGTTCAGAAAACTGTTTCAGGGTGAAAGCCCATCCATGGAGACCAGATCCGAAACCGACGCTTCCTTTGCTGGGGTCTACCCTCACCTCTCCCATAGGACCAGAGTCGTCACTGTAGGTAGCAATAATGACGTTGACGTTCTCAACGATACGCTGGAAAGTCTGGTATAAGTCTTCAGCATCGAGCTGCAGCTCAAGCAATGCACGGTCCATCTTGTTCATGAACAAAACGGGCTTGATCCTCTCGGCAATAGCTTGACGGAGGACAGTTTCCGTCTGGACACATACTCCGGATACGCAATCGACGACGACAAGAGCACCGTCCGTAACACGGAGTGCAGCCGTTACTTCACTAGAGAAATCTACGTGTCCGGGTGAATCGATCAAGTTGATCAAGAACCCTTTCTCGGTCTTGTCTCTCTGGTCGGGATTAGTGATGAAAACCAAATCTTTGTCATCGAGCTCAAAGAACATACTAATTGCAGTGGATTTGATGGTAATACACCTCTCCTGCTCATCTTTACGGGTATCGGTGAATCTGGTTTCACCTGCTTTGGCGTTGGCAATGATTCCAGCTTTAGACACTAGAGAATCAGTGAGTGTCGACTTACCGTGATCGACGTGGGCTATCACAGACATGTTTCGGATGTTTTTCTTTTTGTCCATCATCGCACGGATCTCGTCTACCGTAAAATTCACCATTTTGACGGATTACTGAACTTAATAAATTAACACAAAGTATAAGTAATATCGGGGGTATACACGTGTCAATACCCGAAAACGAAAGGAAGGATGGAGGTTAATTAGGGAAAGGGATGGAAGTTTCAGTGTTGGATCGATTTGACTGTTGCGCAAGTTGAGTAATTGAGACCTGCTTTTCATATATATCAGAAAGTTATATTTATTCATGAATGATGTATAAATATATGAGCCATGAGAATAATCTAGATAAAGTTAAATGTAATTGAAATTACCAAAAATGTTTGTGAAGCCTAACAATCACAAACCTTCTCTATGAAAGGCATTCCATATTGATCAATGACTCATGGAATGGATTGGCCTCAACCTAAGCTCTCATGACAACCAGAAATTGCGCCATATTAGACTAACTATGAGTTTGCCTAACCATATAATTGAAGGCGCAAAGTTCTTCTTACACAACCTTGATAGTGTTCATTGAGAAGAAAAGGAGTTGAGAACCTCAAAAGAATAAGAATAATTATAAAAAAGAACTTGGAAGCCAAAAAAAGACTAGTTCCACAGAAGTAGGTAATTCTAAGAAAGCTGTCCGGGATAGTCATCCGGAGAAAGTAAGTGGCTTTAGTTGATCAGCAATTAGAACATGCTAGCCCATAAGCACATTAAAACAAGCCGAGGAGAAGGGACCATATTTGAATAGCTTCTCCCTCGTTTCTTTTTCACTTAACCATCTGGCAGGTGCGTGGCCACACTGCCTGCAGTAAAACAACAAATGTTTGAATTTCAGAGGGTAGTCATGGAGGAAAAATCTGCCTAATAATTTTGCATGGTCTTAGACCAAAAAAACTAATTCCATCAGTCCAAATTCTTTGATGGGTACGTTAGAAAGCACTTTTCGAGCACATTAAATGGTCTAAGATGGAAAATGTGCTTTAAAAAACTGCTTAAAATCTGTAAATTTAATTTTTAAGCAGAGTATTACGAAATTAAAGTTTAACAACAAATATAAACTAGATCATTCAAAAATGTGTACCCAATATCTTGTAGAAAAATGTAAGTACTTTAAAAAACTTTTTGCACCCACATTTTCTGAGTTATACCATCCCTTATGTCTGGTCATTCATTTGTTTTTGCATTATTATTATTATTATTTTTTATTTTTATTTTTTATTTTTTTAAATAATAAACCTTTGTAATCGACCAAGAAAAACAATTTCAGAGAAATGGAGTCGTCCTTACTCGTGCGTTGTAGGATGGGTGAGAGTGACAACACAATTTGCCATAGCAAGGGCGGTGTCACTTCGGATAAGAGGAGCCAGAAGAACTATAAGGTCACTCGGAAGGGAAGATGGAGCGGCTCTTCCAGCATTGATCAGTTGCTGAAACAGTTGGTTTCCCATCTGAATTATTCAGGATATTTACGTTGCTTCCCAACTTTTTCCCTCCAATGCGTCACAAGTGTGTCACCCTATAGATATTCTCGAGGTACATGTACAATAAATTGTTATTTGTTAAAAAAAAAAAAATAAATAAATAAAAAATAAAATAAAATAAAATAAAATATGAAAAAAAAAAAAAAAAATTTCAACACTCGCCTTACCTATCAAAATTTGTTGGTTTACGTTTGAAGGTGCATAGAATTTAAAAATCTAATTTAAAAAAAAAAAATCAGTGTCTGCCTACACTGTACGCCATATGCCGTCTAGAGCATTTCTCCAAAACTACTGGACCAAAGTTTATGAAATTTGGCTGAAGAATCATTCATCGGCCGGGTATGTGCCAGTGACAGTGAAATCAATTCTGAACATCCCTAAAGGGTAGTAATTAAGGGCTGAAATATTGAAAAATCGAGATCTCAAAAACTTTCAAGGTAACAGTAATGTTGTATATATTTTCCCAACAAATCAAATTAAATCATCCGAAAAGCCATATGATCTTCTACAAGCCATAATGGAGCATCGACCTAAGATTTTTCAGGGGAACTGACTAAGTTTCATCAATGGCTGCTAGATAGCAAGCCAGCGACATTATGTGGCATACTCCACCGCCACGGTTTTGCCAGTTCACGGCACTGCATCATCAGCTCTGTTGTGACGAATGGGTTGATAATTAATAATGCACGCAAATTGATATTACAGTCAATTATTTATTAACACAAAGGTAAATTCAAATGTAGAACTAAAGAGACTGGAGGCCGCGGATACAACTTGAGAACTAATGGACAAAGAAAGACGGGCTGTAAACCCAACGGAAGGGGAGGGGAACTGAACTGTTACTCACTAGGAACGTAGGTAATTATAGCAGTTTCTTCACAATAAGCTCGTATAAGGAAAGTTCAAGTGTGATATTGTAGTGGATTTATATATGTTTTACTTGGTGTAGGTAGACCAAGTGGGACATTTATATTCTGATTATGCGGGTTAGTCCCTGGGTTATTCCTGTAAGGAATGTGAGCGAAACCGTCAAGGTCAGCTTGCTTGGCGGGATGAACTGAGAGATAGTTCGTGTCGCAGCCGCGTGGAGCACTGGGCTCGCATAGTGGGTGCTGGGTTCGATCAGTTTGGTACTGAGCCGTTTTGTAATATTCCGGCCTAAGATTTATATCTGTAGGAGGAATATGTTGAGCTTGGTTGAGGTACTGAAAAGTATCCTTTGTTTTTTGTACATTTGGAGTGTATTTGACACTCGGATCGGCCGGGTAGCCTTGTGTCGAATATCGTGGATATTCGGAAAGCTTTGTCGAATCATAATGATTGATTTCAGAGCGGGTCTGAAAGGTATCCTCGATCTTTTGTATGGGTGAGGCTTGATCTAACGTTTCCTTTGTGAATACGTTAGGTGAGAAGGCGATCTCGTCGTGAGGATCGAGCCTTGAGCCGTCGCTGGGACCGGCGGATTGGCCGGGCAGCGTGTAGGTAGCGCTGCGTGGGCTAAGAGGCCCGGCCGCGCCGTGGTCTACCTCCCCTTGCATGAGGAAATAGGACGGCCGACGTTCCATCGAAATATCCGAGTTATTAGCTCGTTTCCGATGCCTCTATGTGTAGAGAAATAGAGGGTTTAGAAGGTGGACTCGCTTGACAGAGCTTCTTTCCTTTGCTCGTATGTCAGGGTCCTACCTTGTAGTCTTGAAAAAGACTTCCTTGGACGGTAAATTAGAGCGTATGAGCTGAGTAATTTACCGGCGTGCCCACAGCGGTCGGTGACGAGCCTAGTGCTACGAAACCCGGGCGACACGACTAGGAACGTCCCAGCGGGCGTACGATCTAAAGAGAATATCGATAGATGTACCGGGTGGCGTCCTGACAGATTAACTACGTTGGGCAATGAGCAGGATGAATAATCACTGGACTCGTAGATGCCAATGCGAGATCTGTGTGGAGAGAAGGTAGGCCTTGTAGAAAGCAGTAGGAAGCCGTTCTTGAGATGAACTCGGGATGCAGAAGGTTCGTCAGCGTAGAGCGTGTAGAAATCTTCGTACTTCTGAGTGTAGTCGTCGAGAGCGGAGAGTGGAATGAATTTCGGAGGCTCCGAGCGGGGTATTTATAGGGAGGTGGCCGCCTCCTGCCGCCTCCTGATTGGTCCGCTTAATTTCATTAATTCGACTGTGTAATCTCATTGGCTCGCACATTGTTTTCTCAGTATCTGCGAGTATGATAGCTGAGCTGGTCCTCCGGGGTGGTTTCCCCCCGTCCGTCGCTGCGACGGGGTCCCCGGGGGTGGCTTACGAGCGTCCGTCGCGGAGCCGACGACCTTGAGTTTAGACGGGGACCTCGGGTGCTTTCTCTGCGTCAGTTGTTCAGACGGGGTCCCCGGGGTGGCTGCTGGACCAGAGGTGGTTGCTTGCCGCCTCTTGGTTGGTTCGCCTATTGTCTCTCGTGTAATCAGTGTTTCTGATTGGCGAGTAGGCTTGTTTGAATTGTCCTTGTTAGTTTTAGAGGACGTTTGATTTTCTGTTTGAGTTTTCTCGTTCAAGGCGACTTGGTTCGAGATACTTGTCGCATCTCTCTCGCCCAGTAAGTGTCTAGGGAGGTCGCCTTGTATGTTATTAGTTAATATTTCACTTTTGAGAGAGAAATTCGTATTTTCTCTCTGGTGAAATATTTTGTTTGACGGAGTTGTAACTCGACGTCTTATAAATATTTTTGTGTTGTGTCTACCTCTTTTTGGTAGCCCTGAAAAGGGCTGTTGAAAAGAGGGGGTGGTTTTCACCACAGGCGCCCCCCAAGACGTCGTGTTATTAACGACGACGCCGGCTGGGGAGAACTGGGAGGTCCACACGGAATTCCCCGTAGGAAACCCTCACCAGTTGGGGCGGAGGCGGAGGTGCAGGCCTCGCGTCCCGCGCCTGGGGTGCGCCCCGGCCTCGCCGGTTTCGACGAGCGCCGCGGGGCGGCCGTGGCCGGCCCGAGCTTTGCCGACGGGAGCCAAACCCGCGAGGGCTTGGCCCGTGGCCGCGGCTGGGCTGTTGCGGAGGTGCTCGTTCCGGCTCCGTCCACCCCGCCGCGCTCATTTCGTCCCACCGAGGCACGGGCACGTCGCCCGAGCTGATCCACTTTCGTGGAGCCGGGAGGGGCTGTTGAGCGGGCAGAGCCCTGGGCAGCTGCGGAGCGGGTGTAGCCGGCGTCTTGAACGTTGCTGGTGTTCTCCACACCACCTCCCTCGGCGCGCTGGCGTCCGCCGGTGTCTTCTTCTCCGGCGACGGCGGTAGCGGGCTGATGACTGCCGGAATTTCCTTGGCGAGTAGGAGATTTTCCACTTCCTCCGTGATCATCTGCTCTGTAGTAGTTGTGGGAGCTGCCATGGTCAAAGTTGGTATGAGCTCCTGGCGTGGGGTGTTCCATATTTATATCTCCCACTGTTCCTACCCGAGAAAAGTGGGCGTGGCTTGCTTCGAGTGCAGTCACCCACTTCTCGTCGAATTTGGTAGAGGGGACGCGCCCTCTGGCGGATTTTCGGGGAGATTTCTCCTTATTTTCTGCCTGATTTTGGTTTCGTGACACAGCTTCGTCCGAGTTTAGAGTGTAAGCCGGTTTTATTTGTTGTTTGGGAACTTTTTTCGTGTGTACGCCAATTTGTACTGTAACCGAAAACTTATCTCTCTTAATAACCTTGAATGGTCCCGTGTAAGGACATTGCAGGGAGGAGAGCTGTGTGGGCACTCTGATATAGACATGTGTACATGTATCCAAGTTTTTGGGCATGTTAACGGCATACTTTGTATTATTATGTTTAATATGTGTAGGCCGGAAGAAGAGAGGCTCAGAAAGGTTTGTAGAAGTTACGAAAATGTCTCCCGGGAGTGGTACGTCAATTCCGTAAACTTTTTGGAACGGTGTAGTTTCCGTTGCTGGGTCTACTGCCGTACGCATGGCGAGTAGAACTTTTGGAAGTGCGTCGAGCCAATTTTCGTTTTGTGCTTTGAGAGCCTCTTTCAAAGATCTATTTCTGCGTTCTACCATTCCGTTTGTTGATGGTTTGTATGGTAACGTGTGAGTATGTTTTACTCCGAGACGTTCCATAATGGAATTGAATAGATCTGATTCGAATTGTGTGCCTTGATCACTTGTGATGTATTTAGGTACGCCCTTTGAAGCTACCCAAATATTGATAAAGGCGTTTGTGATCGTGGTTGTTTCGATGTTGTTAAGAGGGACTGCCTCTAGCCAACCCGTTGCTCTATCAACCATCATTAAAATGTAACGTTTCCCTCCTTTAGCTAAAGGTAAGGGTCCGGTAATATCAACGTGTACATGTGAAAATTTGTTAGCCGTTTCAAATTCGGAGTAAGGGAGCTTCACGGAGCGAGTGATTTTTGCTCGTTGGCAAGTTTCGCACGCTCGGACCCAGTTGGAGACATCTGCACGGAGTCCGTGCCAAAAATATCTTTGTTTAACTTTATACACTGTAGAGTGTATACCTGGGTGTCCCAAATTGTGAATTTGGCTGATTATTTCTTGCCTTATTTCGTTTGGAATATAAGGTCTTGGGTGTCCTAGGTCTAGGTTACACCAAATTTCTCCTTGAGGGAATTCAACTTGTGTGAGTTTCAATTTGTCCTCTGCGTTAGGGGGAGAACGAATTTGTGCATTTGAAATGTGCAGTAGAAGATTGCACTCTATTGCAGCCGTAATTTGCGAAATTTCGGCTATGGGTGGACCCTCGTCAGTTTGGGTTGAAATCGATTTTGTTTGAATTTCAACTGGATCGAAGGGTCTGGAGAGTGCGTCGGCGACGACGTTGTTCTCTCCGGGTATATGACGAATGTCACTCGTCATTTGAGAGATGTATGTTAGCCATCTTAATCTCATTTTAGAAAAATGTGCATTTTTCTTAAGCATCGTGCCTAGCAGAGGCTTGTGATCTGAACAAATATGAAAAGATCGGCCGTCCAAGTCATTGTGCCAATGAATGCAAGCTTGGTAAACGGCGAACATTTCTTTGTCGAATGATGCTTTATTCTTCCATTGTTCCGGAATTTCTTTACTGAAAAATCCCAATGGTTGGTAAGATTTCGAGCCGTGTTTGTCTGTAATTTCCTGCTCTAGTGCCGCTCCGATGTGTGTGTCGGATGCGTCGCAGACTAATCTCCACTCTGCTGTAGGGTGTGGATGAGCGATATTATGTAATGTAGCTTTAATCATTGCTTGTTTTAAGCTGTTGAAAGCTTTTTCTCTCTCTGATGTCCATTCGATAGGTGTTTTGTCATTTTTTTTGTTTGACTGAATGGAGTCATACAGAGGTTGTGCCGTGTGAGCGAATTTACTTGAGCATGCTCGGTAGAAACCACACATACCTAGGAATCTGCGTAGACTTCGTACGTCTATTGGCCTAGGAAATTGTTCTATGGCTTCTATTTTATCTCGTTTAGGAATTATCCCTTCTTTCGAGATAGTGAAACCTAGGAAATCGACGGTAGGTTTTGAAAAAATGCATTTATCAAAACCTACTCGAAGTCCGTGTTCCCCTAGCTTGTCAAAAATTTGTTTGAGGTGGTTCATGTGTTCTTTATAATTTTTAGAAGCCACCAGGATGTCATCTAGGTATACAAATGCGAAATCAAATTTTCGCATGATGCTGTCCATGTATCTTTGCCATGTTTGAGCCGCTCCGGCTAAACCCATGCTCATTTTCTTAAACTCATAAAGACCGAAAGGTGTAATAATTGCAGTTTTATGAGCGTCATCTGGGTGCATCGGAATATGATAATATGCCGATTTTAGATCTATTGTCGAATAGATTCGTGTATCATGTAAATTCGCTTGGAAAGAGCGAATGTGAGGAGGAGGGTAGGCGTCTTTCTTCGTTTTCGCGTTCAGGAAACGGTAGTCGCCGGTGATTCTCCATGACCCGTCTTTTTTTGGCACACAGTGTAACGGGGATGCCCATTCGGAATCTGATGGTGCAATTATGCCTTCTGAAAGCATTTTGTCAAAAGTACTTTTGACTTGAGCCCGTTTTTCGCCCGCCATGGGTCTTGCTCGGAAGTGTACTGGTGTTCCTTCCGTGGTTATACGGTGGTAAACCCCGTTGTTTTTCCACTTTCCTTGAAGTTTGCTCATTTTATCATTGTATTTGTCAATGATAGAGCGAATGTTTTCGTCCTCCGTGATTTGCACGTCCTCTGGTTGAGGGTTATTGTCACGATGAGGGATAGTAGCTGCTATTTGTTCGTCAGTGAATTTTTTGTTCATGACTGCAGCTATTTTTTGATCGGCATAGCTCTTTATTTTATCTTTATAAATGTACTTGTGTTTGACCCGTATTCCGATATCCCAAGACTCGAGGAATGGTATACCTAGGATCGCTAGATCAACTTTCGTGATCATAAAATCGGTGGTCATGTCTCCGAGGCCGATGTTAATTGTCGTGTCAGCTCGCCCTAGTGTGTCTATAGGGGCTCCGTTAGCTGCTGTGAGCTTAACGTTGGACTTACGAATTTTTAAGCCCAATTTTTTTGTGACATTGTGGGGCAGAATGTTCACTTCTGCTCCCGTGTCGATGAGAAATTCAGTGCCATTTAGTTTGCACTTGAAAAAAAGCCTTTTATACTCAGTAGACTGCCGGTGTATAGGCTCAGATACACTGGCAGTTATTCGTTTTCCGAACTCTCTACGTCAGAGGTTGGAACGGTACTTTCTTGTACCGATCTCTGAGTATTTTCGTTTGAAACCCAGGTTTTAGGCTGGCTTATAGTCGCTGCCTTTTTGCTAGTTTTGGAAGCAGTGTTTGCCTTCCAAGTGCAGTGTTCTGGGTCTGCACATTTGCGAGTTTCGTTACCGAAACGTGCGTGGTTTCGACAGACATAGGCCGTCGGTTTGTGAGGCCTACTCTCTACTGGTTGGGGTTTGAACTCAGCTTGTTGTGAGAGGGCCTTTTTGAAACCAGTTTTCATGGGTTTCGGAGTAGATTCTACTCCTCGTATGTTTAGAGAGGTATTCTCTGTTTTGTACGCGTGTAGCGTATCAGCTAGGTCGAGCCGGGCGGTCGTGGTAGGCTGAGCTGCGACCATACCTCGTGCTTCGATGGGTAGAGTCTCGATCCACTTTTGAGTGATCAGAGCCTCTGAAAAGTACCCAACAGCTTTAGAGTACATTTCGTGGTACTTGGTGCTGGGTTTTTTGGCGAGAGATGCGGGGTCCTCGAGTGCGAGGAGCCTGTCCTGTAAGGACAACCCATATTCTCGCTGTAGGCGCTGTTTGGCCTCTTTGTAGGGTGCGTGGGGTGCCGTGAGGTAAGCTGAGTCGATAGCTTCCCTCATTTCTTCTGGTACCCACTTGTATATAGCTGAGAAGCATTCGTTCTGCGTTCTCAGGTGTTTTCGCACGCAGTATTGATCGAACTCGGCGAGTGCACGATCGATATTCTTCTTTTGGAAGATTGGTTTTTGATAATCTCCCATCTCCTCCAAAAGTGCTCGAAAGCCACTTTGTGTAGAGGGTTGTTGCGTGAGATGTGGGGCGTAGAGGCCCGGCGGGGGTCGCACGCCCGCAGTGGTTCCCTGAAATCCACTAGCTTCATAAGAGGGAACGAAATGCTCCGTGTTAAGCCTGTTCAAAGGCGGGGTCACCATTTGTAGTGGATTTATATATGTTTTACTTGGTGTAGGTAGACCAAGTGGGACATTTATATTCTGATTATGCGGGTTAGTCCCTGGGTTATTCCTGTAAGGAATGTGAGCGAAACCGTCAAGGTCAGCTTGCTTGGCGGGATGAACTGAGAGATAGTTCGTGTCGCAGCCGCGTGGAGCACTGGGCTCGCATAGTGGGTGCTGGGTTCGATCAGTTTGGTACTGAGCCGTTTTGTAATATTCCGGCCTAAGATTTATATCTGTAGGAGGAATATGTTGAGCTTGGTTGAGGTACTGAAAAGTATCCTTTGTTTTTTGTACATTTGGAGTGTATTTGACACTCGGATCGGCCGGGTAGCCTTGTGTCGAATATCGTGGATATTCGGAAATCTTTGTCGAATCATAATGATTGATTTCAGAGCGGGTCTGAAAGGTATCCTCGATCTTTTGTATGGGTGAGGCTTGATCTAACGTTTCCTTCGTGAATACGTTAGGTGAGAAGGCGATCTCGTCGTGAGGATCGAGCCTTGAGCCGTCGCTGGGACCGGCGGATTGGCCGGGCAGCGTGTAGGTAGCGCTGCGTGGGCTAAGAGGCCCGGCCGCGCCGTGGTCTACCTCCCCTTGCATGAGGAAATAGGACGGCCGACGTTCCATCGAAATATCCGAGTTATTAGCTCGTTTCCGATGCCTCTATGTATAGAGAAATAGAGGGTTTGGAAGGTGGACTCGCTTGATAGAGCTTCTTTCCTTTGCTCGTATGTCAGGGTCCTACCTTGTAGTCTTGAAAAAGACTTCCTTGGACGGTAAATTAGAGCGTATGAGCTGAGTAATTTACCGGCGTGCCCACAGCGGTCGGTGACGAGCCTAGTGCTACGAAACCCGGGCGACACGACTAGGAACGTCCCAGCGGGCGTACGATCTAAAGAGAATATCGACAGATGTACCGGGTGGCGTCCTGACAGATGAACTACGTTGGGCAATGAGCAGGATGAATAATCACTGGACTCGTAGATGCCAATGCGAGATCTGTGTGGAGAGAAGGTAGGCCTTGTAGAAAGCAGTAGGAAGCCGTTCTTGAGATGAACTCGGGATGCAGAAGGTTCGTCAGCGTAGAGCGTGTAGAAATCTTCGTACTTCTGAGTGTAGTCGTCGAGAGCGGAGAGTGGAATGAATTTCGGAGGCTCCGAGCGGGGTATTTATAGGGAGGTGGCCGCCTCCTGCTGCCTCCTGATTGGTCCGCTTAATTTCATTAATTCGACTGTGTAATCTCATTGGCTCGCACATTGTTTTCTCAGTATCTGCGAGTATGATAGCTGAGCTGGTCCTCCGGGGTGGTTTCCCCCCGTCCGTCGCTGCGACGGGGTCCCCGGGGGTGGCTTACGAGCGTCCGTCGCGGAGCCGACGACCTTGAGTTTAGACGGGGACCTCGGGTGCTTTCTCTGCGTCAGTTGTTCAGACGGGGTCCCCGGGGTGGCTGCTGGACCAGAGGTGGTTGCTTGCCGCCTCTTGGTTGGTTCGCCTATTGTCTCTCGTGTAATCAGTGTTTCTGATTGGCGAGTAGGCTTGTTTGAATTGTCCTTGTTAGTTTTAGAGGACGTTTGATTTTCTGTTTGAGTTTTCTCGTTCAAGGCGACTTGGTTCGAGATACTTGTTGCATCTCTCTCGCCCAGTAAGTGTCTAGGGAGGTCGCCTTGTATGTTATTAGTTAATATTTCACTTTTGAGAGAGAAATTCGTATTTTCTCTCTGGTGAAATATTTTGTTTGACGGAGTTGTAAGTCGACGTCTTATAAATATTTTTGTGTTGTGTCTACCTCTTTTTGGTAGCCCTGAAAAGGGCTGTTGAAAAGAGGGGGTGGTTTTCACCACAGATATTTAGTTTTATTAATTTCTCTTCAGTAGACTTATTAATTTCTACAGACACTTCAGATAGGTACCTATCTAATGATTCGTTCAATGATCAAGACAGGTGTTCTGTGTAGAACAGCTGTACAATACAGAAATGATAAACCTCTGAGTTATAATTTGCAGGGTTTCTTTACTATCCAGTTTAACATGATGAGAGTAATTATGAAAACTCGTATATCGCACTTGTATTCTATCTAAGATTCATTCACTAGGTAGAGGTAATTTATTGTTATTCACTTTTAATTTGTTAAAAGAAAATTATAAAAACAGCAATCATTTACTATGGGATAAATTTGTAGGTAAAAATACGAAATTATCACTTGAACAAGAACTTTCATCAATATCTTTATATAATTTTGCTTACCTACTAGAATTAGATAGGTACCTACCTACACTTTTGACAATATACACATTTTATAAACTGAACTGGAATTAATAGTGTTCGCGTATTTGAACTATTTGTAAGTAAATTATTAGTCAAAATAAAAGGTAGGTACTTCAAAATGTTTAAGGGAAAGATATGTCAATACAGAAAATATGTATTGTATTGTAGGTGGAGCCAAAAGTGCGGATATCAAATTTAAAGGAAGGGGAGAAAAACAAAGAACGATAGATAGGTGATGGTAGAAGATTGTATATATATATATATATATATATATATATACCAGTATCACTGTTTCAAGTGCCGCTGCATCAGAAGCTATTACTGATAGCTTAGAAAAACTACCATAAAAATTCAATATTGCTGTTGAAAAGCCGCCCATTCAAAGAGAAACTACTGACAAAGGAAAGACTTGAATGATAGATAGCGCACCTATCCAGAATTATGTAATACTTTTGTAACTGAATGTAATATCATGAAGATTGTAGTAGAAACCACACAATGAACAGGCGTAGTTGGATAGTGAAAGAGCGCGAGTCCTTATGTCATCTTGCAGGCTGTTAACTGATAGTGTATGTTGCTGGGTGATATTGGCGTTTCAATTTTTTATGGCTCAATTTCTAATAATAAGCTTTCAGAAGGTGCCTTCGTATCTGTACTCATTTTCAGATAATGAACCTACCACAGACTTCGTTTATCATTTAGGTATTAAAGCAGTGGCTGTAATTCAGATAGGTACAAGAAACCATTGTGTAATAATTTGCTACTTTCATGGATATCACACATCTTGAAACGTAAACCTCCACATTTTTTTAGGTTTGGTCGATTACAAAAGTTAATTATTGCAAATAATAAACTCTAATTTGGTTGATAAAAAATAATCCATTTGAACATATTTTACCGATTTATGTCAGCCATTCCTTGCAAATAGCATCCCAACAAAATTGAAGGCGTGAAATGTGAATGGAGGAGGGCAAATCCATTAGAGGGCAAGTCCATATAAATGACCATTCGGATTTGTATCCTAGTATTATGTTCCGTTCCTGCAAACACTTTTTAATTTAACTTAATCGCATTTTACAATGTGTTTTATGAGTTTTTTTGAATTTTGAAATATTGATCCTTCTCTGGAGGAGGCAAAAATCTTAAACAACGTTGTGCAAGTGCAACGTTGAGCAATTTTGGCTGACCTATATCTGCACACCGTTGGGCAACACTGTCAGATGTAAGTGTGGCTTGTTGGACAGCTAACCTATTCCTTTTCAATTCATCATTTCTGTGGTGAACACGTGCGATTCACCAATTTTTAGTTTGTTTAGTGAGTGCATCAGTTAGACCGCAAAAATGGTGAACTTCACGGTGGACGAGATCCGTGCGATGATGGATAAAAAGAAGAATATACGAAACATGTCCGTCATCGCCCATGTGGACCACGGTAAGTCGACACTCACTGATTCTCTAGTGTCTAAAGCTGGAATCATTGCAAATGCGAAAGCAGGAGAAACTAGGTTCACAGATACACGTAAAGATGAGCAGGAGAGGTGTATTACCATCAAATCGACCGCAATTAGTATGTTCTTTGAGCTCGATGACAAAGATTTGGTGTTCATCACTAACCCCGACCAGAGGGACAAGACCGAGAAAGGGTTCTTGATCAACTTGATCGATTCACCCGGACACGTAGATTTCTCTAGTGAAGTAACGGCTGCACTCCGTGTGACGGACGGTGCTCTTGTCGTAGTCGATTGCGTATCCGGTGTATGTGTCCAGACGGAAACTGTCCTCCGTCAAGCTATTGCCGAGAGGATCAAGCCCGTTTTGTTCATGAACAAGATGGACCGTGCATTGCTTGAGCTGCAACTCGATGCTGAAGACTTATACCAGACTTTCCAGCGTATCGTTGAAAACGTCAACGTCATTATTGCAACCTACAGCGACGACTCTGGTCCTATGGGAGAGGTGAGGGTAGACCCCAGCAAAGGAAGCGTCGGTTTCGGATCTGGTCTCCATGGATGGGCTTTCACCCTGAAACAGTTTTCTGAACTGTACTCTGACAAGTTTAAGATTGACGTAGTCAAGCTCATGAACAGACTGTGGGGCGAAAACTTCTTCAACGCCAAAACCAAGAAGTGGGCAAAGCAGAAGGAAGACGATAACAAACGTTCTTTCGTCATGTACATCCTTGAGCCCATCTACAAGGTGTTCGATTGCATCATGAACTACAAGAAGGAGGAGACAGCTTCTCTTTTGAAGAAGCTCAACATTGAGTTGAAGCCTGAAGATTCCGATAAAGATGGTAAGCAGCTCTTGAAAGTCGTGATGAGGACGTGGTTGCCTGCTGGGGAGGCGCTCCTTCAGATGATAGCCATCCATCTTCCATCCCCTGTGGTGGCTCAGAAATACCGTATGGAGATGTTGTACGAGGGACCTCATGATGATGAAGCCGCCCTTGGTATTAAGACCTGTGACCCCAACGCACCCCTCATGATGTATGTTTCCAAGATGGTGCCAACATCTGATAAGGGCAGGTTCTACGCTTTTGGGCGTGTTTTCTCTGGTAAGGTGAGCACTGGCCAGAAAGCAAGGATTATGGGGCCAAACTACACTCCTGGCAAGAAAGAGGACTTGTATGAGAAGGCTATCCAACGTACCATTCTGATGATGGGGCGTTATGTTGAGGCTATTGAGGATGTTCCCAGTGGTAACATCTGCGGTTTGGTAGGCGTTGATCAGTTCCTGGTGAAAACTGGAACCATTACAACTTTCAAAGATGCGCACAACATGAAGGTGATGAAGTTCAGTGTGTCCCCTGTCGTCCGAGTGGCTGTGGAACCTAAGAACCCTGCTGATCTGCCCAAGTTGGTGGAAGGTCTTAAACGTTTGGCCAAATCAGATCCTATGGTGCAATGTATCATTGAAGAATCTGGTGAGCACATCATTGCCGGCGCTGGAGAACTCCACTTGGAAATCTGTTTGAAAGATCTTGAAGAAGACCATGCCTGCATTCCTCTCAAAAAATCTGATCCTGTTGTATCGTACAGAGAAACGGTATCTGAAGAGAGTGACCAAACATGTTTGTCCAAGTCACCCAACAAACACAACAGGCTGTTCATGAAAGCCTGTCCTATGCCTGATGGTCTTCCAGAAGACATTGACAAAGGTGAAGTGAACCCCAGGGACGACTTCAAGGTCAGAGGAAGGTTCCTTGCTGACAAATACGACTATGATGTAACTGAAGCCAGAAAAATCTGGTCTTTCGGACCTGACGGAACTGGGCCTAACTTGCTTATGGACTGCACCAAGGGAGTCCAGTACTTGAACGAAATCAAGGACAGTGTCGTTGCTGGTTTCCAGTGGGCCACAAAAGAAGGTGTCCTCGCAGAAGAGAACTTGAGAGGAGTTAGATTTAACATCTATGACGTTACCCTCCATGCTGACGCCATCCACAGAGGAGGCGGTCAGATCATCCCCACCGCTAGGAGGTGTCTCTATGCCTGCATGCTCACCGCACAACCCCGCATTATGGAACCAGTCTACCTCTGTGAGATTCAGTGCCCTGAAGTTGCTGTGGGTGGAATCTACGGAGTTCTCAATAGGAGGAGAGGTCACGTCTTCGAGGAGATGCAAGTCGCCGGTACCCCCATGTTCGTGGTCAAGGCCTACCTTCCTGTCAACGAATCATTCGGCTTCACTGCTGACCTCAGGAGTAACACTGGAGGACAGGCTTTCCCTCAGTGTGTGTTTGACCACTGGCAGGTATTCCCCGGAGACCCACTTGACCCCGGCACCAAGCCCTACACCATCGTACAAGATACCAGGAAGAGGAAAGGTCTCAAGGAAGGTCTCCCTGATCTTACGCAATACCTTGACAAAATGTAAACTATTGATTAATAAATTTTTTGACTAAAATAAGCTGTTTAGACATTTTTATTGGTCATATACCCTTCCAATAGTCTCGTAGAAAGAATCTTATTTATTGTTTCTAATCCTGATGTTAAATTATAAATTGTTGATTATGGTTGCTTTATATTTCGGTATCTGTTTCTTACCAAGTCATTAACTAGAATTATTTTAAAAATAGCTATTGAGACGTGCGGTCTGAGTGAGTTTTAATTATGTTAGGATTTTATTTATTTTTTTCTAGTTTCAGTATTTTTTACAGCAAAACAGTACCGTCGGATAGAAGGTTCTGTAACCGATGGATATTTTATCAAATTTTACAACATCAAAAATCTTCAGTCGTATTTCATTTTTTGGATAACATGTTTGACGATATTCACAAGTTTTAAGCTCAGGACCTTAAAATCCGAATAGTTATTGAAGACTGAAAAATAACTGTCGTAACTTGATGAATATTCTCAGAACCATTCAGTCCACACCAAAGTTATGGTTATACATAACAGAGAAGAGTGACATTTCCAAGAATCCTATTTATGAAACTTTTAATGTTGAAAAATTTAATATACAATTTCCCTAATCAGGTAGAGAATAGGTGACTGAAATAATGGATTTGAGTAATAATTTTATTATTTCATGCAGTTGAAAACATCCCTTATAATTAAGGGTTTCCAGTGGTTGAGGATTACCAATTTGAAGGAAGGTGGAACTATCTATCGTAGTCTCATGATCGAACGATTTTTCTTTTTGTCTGCTTTTATATTTGAAAAAACAACTTGAACTGATTAGCGGCTCTGTCTGCAACCAGTCGTAAGAAGGAAAATTATCGAACCAAGTTTACTTCTTAAAAAAAGGAACAAATAAGGTATGTATGTTAAAATCGCCTCTTATTGGAGAGTTTCAGCCATGCTGCATGATTTTATGGACAAATTTTTGTATATTATCCTATATCACATTGTTTTGAAATTTGAGTACCGAGTGCAAAGACATTTTAATTACCTACTTTATGGTTTCAAAAACTCGTTCTAAGTATTACACCTTTGCGATTCAAACAGGATTTCAATTTTTTTTCTTCAGTTTTTACATCTTTTTTTGGCAAATGTTAACAAAATTTAAGTTTTTCAGAATTTTTAATGTTCTAGTTTACGACCGAAATTTTACCGAAATTGTGCTAAAAAATATAAGTTAGCGAATTTTTGCTGTTTCTAGTGATTTTTTTAGCACATTTTTCAAGTTCGAGCATTAAATGTGCTCAAAAAGTGCTGGCTAACAAACGTATCCTGTCATTTGTTGGAAAGCTTGATTTTTTGGCGCAAGGATGGAATTTTTTTCTAATTAAATCTTAAGGAGAGTTATCGTCTGGAATGACACACATACATATATTTATACATATCAGGGTCATATTTCGCAAAAACCACCAAATTTCAGGAAATTTTGTTAAATGAAAACTTGGTAATAATTTAAAGCGTTTTCAGGTATAACCCCTAAACAATCAAACTTCAATAGCGTACTTAATCATTCTAGGTATATGTTATTTCATAGGTGAGTTATATGAATGACGATAATAATTATCAAGAATGGTGGTTAAATTGTTCAAAAGTAACAACGCTACACGCACATAAAAAAGGAATGGATATGCCATTTGCTTCCCTGGTAACTACATCACCTAATAAACCATTTTTGAGAAAAATCAACTCAGTATTGAACTAGGGAGAAAAAACTCAGCAGAGTAGTGGATTGATCCAGTAAGAGTCCAAAAACTAGTTTGTATGAATAAGCTAGGACTTCACAGGAAGGTTAAGGAGGGGGAAATTGGCCCATTGGAATGTGGAGTCAGTGTCAGATGTGTGTGTGTCTGGAGTGTGTCAGATGTATTTGTCATGTGGATTCACGGAGCTATTTTCCAACGAACGATTTTGTGGGATGGAAAATCAGGAAGTTATACTCTCTCCGGCAACAGAAATTGATTGTAGGTGAAAAAAATCGTGACATTTTTTGCTATTGAACGAAAATTTTGAATTATCCCCAGAGCTAAGAAATCCATGTAAGGAAAAAAAAAATTAAACTCAAATGATTACAATTTGTACTTCAACAAATAGCTTCAGATCACAAATTGAGAAACCATAAAATATTAAATAGAAAGTCTTGCCGCATGATCGTATGGTTGAATTTTCGTAAATTATCGTGGTATTACATTTAGGTTAAATTGTTGATATTTGAGCACTTCGAGAGCAATGAAATTGTTAAATATAAATAGACTACATATAAGTAGTCTGTTTTTTTTTTTTTTTTTTTAATTATACGATTTTTGTGTTAGAAGCATTAAAGGTACCTACATTAAAATGACAAGAAAACAAAAAAAATTTTGAATTTGATATTTTTTGTCAGGGAAATCTGAAGTTTGGTCAGGGAAAAGTCGGGGAAGTTTCAAATTTCCATTTGAGGGCCACCCTGCATATGAAATTAATTTTCTGCAAAAATTCGTTAGAAACGTTAAACTCTAGGAGTCGTTTCAGAATGCCTTAAAACGGATTTGAATGCCGTTTTCGGAGCCGTTGCAATAGGTTCGTTTTCATGAAAGTTCGCTTAATGTAATAAATTTTGAAATTCACGTACTAAGATACGTGGGGTAGTGGGCTTTGAGGAATACATCCTAGAGTTGTTGAGGGTGAGAGTGAGAGATCAGCTTCTCGTGTTATTTTATTAGCTAAGCGCTTTCGCCTTTATTGGCCTCGTCAGAGCTCTATAGAAGTATTTTTTATTGATATCAGTGGTTAGGGGGACCCATCCTTTAGTCTTAGTTGTAAATTTGTTGCTGCTGTACCTTTCAACGTGTAGTTGAAGGTATGGGGGGGAGAGTTTAAATTTAGTTTCAAAATTAATAAAATATGCAAGATTTTGGAGCAGGTACTTATCATGATAATTTAATGATAAGTGCTTGCTCCAAAATCTTGCATATTGTATTAATGTTAAAACTAAAATTAACCCCCCCCTACCTTCAACAACATGTTAAAAGGTATAGCAGCAACAAATTTACAACTAAGACAAGAGGATGGGTCCCTCTAACCACTGATATCAATAAAAAGGCTTATATAGAGCTCTGACGAGGCTAATAAAGAAGACAGCGCTTAGCTAATGAAATAACACGAGAAGCTGATCTCTCTTTCTCACCCTCAACAACTCTATGACATACTAAGATATTGAAATACACGTCATATTCTCTCTACTCCTAAACATACCCAATGATATCGATGAATTTCCCATATTGAATTAATTTAGATAGTGACAAACATTGCCTGCAAGGGTCAATTTTTTAGTTATTTGATATCATGTGGGAGAATAATGTGGATATTTATTCAGTTGCACATAGTTAGCCTTCATTAACCAACCTCTTGGACAAATCTGTTAGGACTTGTGCTGCAGCTGGATTGTAGCTGTTTCACTCATACATGTATGAACTGTGTAAAAAACATCCTTACGAAATTATCCAGTTTAGAAAACATAGGAACGCATTTCCATGGAAATCCATTGAAGGTGAATGTGGCTGTCAGGACGCACTCTCTCAAATAGCTGATGGGGGGGGGGGGGTATTCTATAACTTTCTGAAATATAACCAAGAGTTGACTAATTTTTCACCAACAGGCAAAATGCGAGCAAAGCAACAATAATAAACTAATCAGAGTAAGTACTTAGTTACAGCCATTACCACCAGAACCGCCAAGGTTCAACTCAATACAATTAATACAATTTTATTATTATTTTTTTCACTTCAACTTTAAGGACCTCTGCTAAACTCATTGGTTAAATTTATATCATTGCATTAATGCTAAAAAAAATGAAATAAATAAATCAATAACAGAGCGATGTAGGACGAGGATATACCAAAATCTCAGTGTAAATACACTTAACCTCATCTTGTAACTCTTATGACCACCTAAGGTGGTGGTGAAAAGTTTTCCAGAGTGGAGAATATATATTAGAGTTGTTGAGGGTGAGAATGAGAGATCACCTTCTCGTATTAGGTACTTTATTTTAGCTAAGCGCTTTCGCCTATTGGCCTCGTCAGAGCTGAAAAAAGGTGAGTACACCCTGAGTACAGGTTTGTATTATAGTAATCTATTTAATTTTAATGTAGAGTTCAGTTTGATTTAATGTAACTATTAGTATCACAATTTCCACCTGACAGACTCTGGGATGTATTCCTCAGTCAACTACCCCACATATAAACTGCCTAACAGAACACTTGGAAAAATAATCCATGGCAAAACATGGCGGCCTTTTCGAGTTACAGGCTTGCAGAACACCTGGAGAAGTTCTCCAAGGCAACAATGCGTTTCTCCTCATGGAAAAGTTTTCACGTCGTAATAAAGTAACAGAATCCCAGATCCTTACTGCAACTTGGAGCAGCCCCTAGGTGGCTCTATTTCAAATTTCAGCCTCGTTGTTTGAATTTAAAATAAATTAAGCTAAGAGTCAGGAGGAGTCTTCTATTGGTTGTGGAGCACCAAGCACCCCCAGAAGGGAACATGTTTGTATACAAACCTCGAACTCCTGGTTCGATCATGTAATACTTTTTTCGATTTCAACCACAGACTATTTTACTAAAAGGATTTATTTATAATTTTTTCACTCGTATTTGAAACTTGACCGAACTACACTTACACATCACGATAAGGCGAAAGTTCGGTTCTTCTACCACCTGAACCACTCATGCCGTGGCGTGAGCATCTCCTTCCCTAGAAGACTCTATTTAGAAGTAGAGAATTTTTTACTCTACAGACGTGTAGAATAAATATTTTTTAAAATGATAATTCATGTTGATAAATTGGTAATTTATTGAATATTGATCCTGTACTGAGCGTTCAGAACCATTAGGTAAATGAATTTGTAAAAAGTCGGTTTACATCGATCCACATCTTTGAGAATAGTAAAAATTCGCATTATCCGCGTTAAATACCAAGCCACTGTGCTCTGTTGATTGCAGCATTCTGGTCAGACTCCTGACCTACCTCAATTTCCCTTCCTTCGATGTGCTATCCACCGAAAACAAGTTTGTGCCAATTAGACCGTACAATTAATAAATTAACGACCAAGCTAATTCTCTGGAGTTGCTAACGACCTTAAAAAATTGTTTTTGTGAAAATTAAGGTTTTATATATATAACTGCGTAAAAACAATAAATGCGTAACAAGAAAAAATATATTTTTCAAGTATTAACAAAGTATAGTTGAAACAATTAAGGTGTAGGTACAATTTAACTATTTACAGTGTTGAAGAGTATTTTTAGGGAACATCTTAATGATTGATCCAACATTTTGCTACGTGTCTATATTTAAACAAAATTCATCGAACTGGAGAGAGCGTCACCATTTCTTTGTGTCTTCAGCTTTTGCTGCACCAGCTTGCTTCATGGCGGTCATTGCTACGCCGCCACACAGAGCAACGAGGGTGAAAGCTTGAGCAGCGACACGACCCCTCATCATCAGCTGGGACATCCTACTTTCTCCAGTTTTCATGGTGTACAAACCATAGGTCAAGCAGGCAGTAGTCACCAAAGCACCTGTACAAAATAACAATGATAGTACTATTAGTAATGCTGCAAATAAATGATTTTTTTTCGATTATTCAGATAAAAAAACAATGATTAATCGATTAAAAATCGAAACTAAATTAGTGGGGGAGATCTGTTGTATCCAACCTAGTAGAGTCGAGCAAATATTTATCAACTCTTAGCAATGTTTTGTTAACCTGTTGCCATTTTTCTACACACCTTAAAACCCTAGCAACGACTCGGTTGTAAGCGGAAATCATCAGATAACGCTTGTATAAGAGTCTGCAACACATTGGGACATTTTATGTCTTTAGTTGAAGACTCGTACGAGTATGTGTTGCAGACTCGCATGCAAGCTTCAAGAGCCACTCAGCTGATCCAGACCCTGGGCATCGTCAAGTAAATGTCCTAAAGAGGCTACATATGATATTACAGCTTCCTAGAGTGTAAAGCATAGAAATTAGCTTCAAGAGCCACTCATCTGATCCGGACCCTGGGCATCATCAAGTAAATGTCCTAAAGAGGCTACATACGAAATTACAACTTCCTAGAGTTTAAAGCATAGAAATTAGTTTTAAGAGCCACTCATCTGATCAGGACCCTGGGCATCGTCAAGTAAATGTCCTAAAGAGGCTACATACAAAATTACAGCTTCCTTGAGTGTAAAGTATAGAAATTACCTATTAAAATGATTTAACCACCGCTTCACAAATCAAACCGTTCTCGCAATATTCGGATCACCTGCTATGAATCAAATCATCGAAACTCCAGCCCAATGAAATCATCAGAAATTAACAAGCGGTTGCAATCATGTTCACAATATCAATTATTGAGAATGATCACCTGTTTGTAAACAATAATTATTTATATAACCATGCTCATAACTCAGCTTGTTGGCCACCCACTTCGCATTAGTTAACGTATTATGGATGTGCTCCATACTTTCTTTGTATGCAAGCGATGGGCTACAGAAAGAAGAAGGCTGCAGGATGCTCTGGAATTACCAAATCAAGACGTGACACCGGAGGTGGTATTATCCAAAATGATTGAACGAGAGCAAAAATGGAATTTTGTAGCTGCCTACGTTGAAGACACCCTCCAGAAAAAGATCATCTTGGAACGGGAGAGACAGAGGAACCCGGAGTGCGGTCCCTCTTGGGTATCTTACGAGATCCGATTACCACCTTAGGATCTTAAAGATTTCCTCACCTGCCTACGTAAAAAAAAAAAAAACCGTATTATGGTTGGATAAATCGAGAAATTTCGAACGAATGGTCAACGAATTTTGTGGGATGAAAAACGACGAAGTACCATTTCCCTAGCAACGACTCGGTTGTAGGCGGAAATCATCAAAATTATTTGGTAACGGTTTTCGAGTTATGTGCCAGAGCAAAGACATAAAATGTCAAAAAGTTATAATTTACGTACAGAATCTGAAATACGATTAACAACATAATAATATTATGTGTTATTACGAGTAGGTTGGGTTGGTTGTGAGGGTAGACAAATTTACAGGCTTCTCTGATAATGTGGTTTAATGATATATATGCTGAACGCTTTCGCCAATATATGGCCTCTTCAGAGTTTATTATTTGATTGATGATCTGTATATTATGTTTAAGTAAAAATTTGGGTTCCTCCTTGAACATCTCGGTCATGACCAGTTATGTTTGGTGATGTTACTAGAGTCAATTTTGTGCTAAAATCGTGGGAAATGCAATATTTATGTGGAGAGACACACATAGTCTGAAAGTTGAACCTCTTGGTCTTGACCAGTTATGTTTGGTATTATTACTGGGGTAAATTTTGTACTTAAATTGAGAAATATTCAAATTTTTATGGGGAGAGATGCACGTTGTCTGAACTGATAAACTTTTATACAGATCATCAATAAAATAATAAGCTCTGAAGAGGCCATATATTGGCGAAAGCGCTCAGCATAAATAGCATTTAACCACATTATCAGAGAAGCCTGTAAATTTCTCTACCCTCGACCAACCCAACCTACTAAGGACAAGGCAACAATCCATAACCAATATGTTATTACTAGTGTATTATCAATAAGTAGGTTCAAATCCAATACTTTGTCTCCGCCACCATTTTCATTGTAACCAAAAACCTCAACGGAGAATTTACATTTCAACTACTAGATTCTGTCAAGGTTCAATGAAACCTTCATATCTGCGTGTGGTAAAGATGTATTTATATGCCATGCAGACTGAATATTGATCATTCTTTACATATCCACGAGTTCTAAGTTGTAAAGGGCTGATACATACACATGCGTATTTTGAGTAAAATATAGACCTCTGGCGTCACTCAAACTTTAATATTTGGAGGTATTGTTGCACAAAAAGGCCATTTCTGTCGTCCATTCTCAAAAATTATTAATCATTCTCCCATTAATTATTAGTCATTCGTTGCAGTTGCCAAGGGCCTCATGAGAATATTTTACTCTCTCTGTTGCTCTCTCCAATAATTCACTTTTCTACTTTATTTTCCCCAGGTCAAGTTATGAATTACGTTATGATGAATTATGATGGACCCTATTAAATCATACAACTTAAACAGTCAATTGCACAACTATTCTGATAACTGATGCTACCAAATAATCTGCAACAAAACATGTATAATTATGCCATAATATCCAACTACATAATAATACTCCCTGATGAGGCCTATATTGGCGAAAGCGCTCTGAGGGAAGATAAACTGATGAGAAAACGTGCCTAACTATCTACTCATCCCCTCACACCCCCTAACCATGGATAATGAAGGGAAAACTACCCAATGGAATCACTGATATATTTATAGGTATAGGCGATTGCGCCATATTACGAGTCTGTCAATCCACTATCATGTGACTTTATTGTTGATCGTTAACACAATTATGAAAACAGATAAGAATATGAATATGACAGATCATAAACTTAACATTATTTGCACTGAGGGACTCGTTTACTCATTGTCATGATTCACCAAAAACTTACTGTATGTACATTCTTTAAAATTTTCATTGTACTCTATAACTAGGTACTCAATATTAAAATTTGAAATTAAATGATCATTACCAAGAGGAACGAAAGGATTCTCCATTGTTTTCCTTTTCAATTTCTCCAGACCGGATTCTATCACTACCTCCTTGGAGCCGATCTCCTCCTTGATCTTGATCCAATCAAACTCTTCATCGGGTCTTTCGTTCATTTTTCGGCAGTGGTGGGAATTCAGTTATAAGTTACTCAGTAAATAAACTTCATTCACAGATTTTGTAATTTAAATAGAAATGAGCCCCCAAACAAAGCTAAAACGAAAATGTCTGAAAAGGTGATAATGAGTCTCTGTCGTGATAAGAGACAAGCTAAAAACCGCGACAAATCTCTATTACCGCTACTGTTCAAACCGCTTACCAAGAGTAGAGAATAATTGTGATTTTTTTAAATTTTATGATGATTATGAAATGAGTTTGAACGTGAAGCTTAGGTTTTCAGATGATGATCCGATCCTAGGCTACGGACTAACCATAGAATCAGTCTATAATATTCTGATAGTAACAGAATAGATACTTAGAAAGTCCCAATCCATCTCAAGAAAGGTCATCTCGGTATCAGTGCTGCCAACCAGTTTCAGCAAAACATCCACCCCAAATAGGGAAAAATACAAGTACACCCACAGTACATAAAGTAGAAAGATCCATTTATTTTTCCTCCAAAATTTTGGAGAAAATCATTGTTCTTGGCGTTCAAACTCCCTTTCCTAAATCTTCACTCTCGTCTGATTTGGTTTGGACAAATGACTCCCTTCTTCCATGCTCTCGTCATTTGTCGCTGTTCTGAGAACGATCCAGTGGAGGGATCATTTTTTCACTTGTATTTATGGTGAAATTCACCTTTGATTCTTATGTAAGACAGATAATATATAATATAAATCAAGGATGGCCAGTGAAACTCAAAAATCCCCCAGAAATCCCCTCCCACACTTCATTACCATAGGGCTCTGAGAGTCCTTAAAAATTTAAATCCACTACACCTAGTAACTCATTGGTTGTACGTAAACATACCTACTTATAAACTCGTAAACGAGTTCCACTATCTGCTTTACAAGCAGATACCATGTTACATGGATATGTCTTTGATTGGGGATTTCATAACGGTTTTCCTCGAGAGTTGTAAAAAAATCCTTTAACTTTGGACTGTAGGCGACGAAATGTAGGATAAAGAATTTATTCTATTATTCTTGGAGACACAATAAGCATACTATACATACTATTAAAGTTATTTCTCCAATACAGGCGCTATCATTTTCATGTCCTTGATAGCCTGATTTTTCATTAATAAATGAAATTATATCATTTATCGTTTCGTTCTCTTACTGAGGACATCTTCAGATCTTGCTTTCTTGACATTGAGTTGACTTGGTGAGCCACTGTTTTATTTGACAAATCCGTTATATTCGGATGTTTATAAATGTTTTCCTGGACACACCAAGATCTGAAGATGTCCTCAGTAAGAGGACGAAACGTTATCAAATAAAACAATAAATGAAATAATTGCATTTATTTTCGCTGGGCCGCATCCCGACTATTGTAACCGGCTTATTAAAAATGTTTATAGTCCAATCAACTTAGTTTAGGAATGTAGCCAGGTACGTAAGGAGGGGGAAATTGGTAGCTTGAGATGTGAACATTTATCACATAAATCAAGCGCATTCCAACGAGTGGCGAACGATTTCTGTACGATGAAAACTACGGAAGTTCCATTCCCCTAGCAACGGATTGGTTGTACGTGAACATCATTAGAAATTGTGACATATTTTTTGCGTCACGAAAATTTTTGGTTGACCCCCCAGAGCAAAGACATATCCATGTCAAAATCCCCCACTTGAGAATAAATCCCCTGCGTTGGCAGTACTGGCCATCTCGCTATCAATATCTGTCGCGGTTATTAGAGACTATTGATTGTTAGAGTTGGTGGTGATTTACTTCTTACTCCAGGGTATTAAATTCACCATGGAGGAAGGAAGGCTGATGAACAGATAGACAGGTGTAGGTAATCTATATTAATAAAATCGTAAGTATGTCTGTCTGTACATTGATTAGAATAATCAATTTTGCATTTATCTTCCGATTCATGCTATTTATAGACGATTGGTACCATTTTCTCTGTCTGTCCGGATGTTTGTCCGCTTTTTACGGTTACAAGGGACAATAGAAAATATCTGTATCATTCCAACTTAAATGATAGGCTACTTGAAGTTTTTACAATTTGAGCCAGAAGGGATGTTTTACGGGAGGGGGAGGGGGTGAAATGGGGAATCTTGGACACCATTGAACGAACTGGGGGTCTGATTGGGCGAATATGTTTGGATTATTCTAACTTAAATCACAGGCTACTTGAAATTTTCCAAATCTGACCGTTAGGAGGTGTTTCGGGAGAGGAGGGGGGTGAAATGGGGTATCATGGACATGAGTAAATAAACTGTAGACGTGATTGTTGAAATATGTTCGGGTTACCCCAGACTAGGTAGGTACTTGAAATTTTCAAACTCAACCATTGGGGTTATCTTGGATATCACTAAATAAACTAGAGCTGATTGGTATGAAATGTTTGAAATACTCTTACTTGAATCCCAGACTACTTCAAGTTTTCCAATCTGACCCATGGGGGGGGGGGAGGGGGGATCATGGACATCACTGAATAAGCTGAGGACTTGATTCATTAAATATGGTTGGAATACTCTAACTTGAATCACAAACTACTTGAAATTTTCAAATCTGAACCATAACGCGTATTTTGAGGGAGGGGTAGGGAGTGGAATGGGGGTATCTTTGACATCACTGAACAAACTGGGGATCTGATTGAGCGAATATGTTTACATTACGTCAACCTCAATCACAGGCTATTAAAATTGTTTACCCTCAACCAGAGAATTTTGCCAAAAAATAAGGTCTAGATATTTAATAGATTCTCGCCCTTTTCTCTGTCCAACAGTGACGACGTACATTGTACATTTTTCCAGACTCTTCATCATGATTAACAGGAATAAGACGAATAGGCAACATACTTTCCAGTTTATTGTTGAACAACATCACAAATGCACATGATAGATAAGTTGATAAAATTTGGATTATAATACTGAAATTAGGCGAGCAGTTATTAATGTCAGGAACTCTAATCAGACGGGACTACAAAGGTAGGAAGGTTTCCGTAAGTTGACAGAATAAAGTTCTGAGTGGTGCCATTCAAGATTTCATTCTATAGGGAATTTCAATTGAATTTACGAAACTACGTAGGATTATATTCAAATAGGTAATAATCATGTATTTATTTTCGCACAGTATTGTTATAAAGGTTAGATTGTACTTTGATATAAGAACAGTGCCAGTTGGTTTCCTATTAACTGGGTAACGCAATTACAGACAGATTTCCTCAATAACTAATCAGTTATCTAGGAATAGAAGACGTATGAGTCATTTTGGAAATAGCTTAAGTAAGTACCTACCTACCAAGCTTACTATATTTGTTCGTTGCGAAAATGGCCCACTCAAGACACAACTATATGTGTTTGCATTAGGAATGTATAGGTGCCTTATAATAATTTATTAAAATTGGCATTTGATTATCTTGAACAGGTACTAAAAAATGAACGATCTAAAATCTGCTGTACATGGTAACTCAATTAAGAAATTATATTTCCGATAATTAGTATCACAATGTTGTAAGGAGCTACAATAAATTTACAAAATATAACTACCTAAAGGTTTACGGCAAAAATATATATTTTGTCTACGTTTCTTTCAACAGGAGTTTTAAAAAATAATATGATTTTTTCCTTCACCCAAAAATACGACTAAACGCAACACCAAGTTGAAGAAAAAGTAGGTAACAACGTGTTGAGAGCTACATTCTGAAATAGATATCTAGATATTTAGTCAAGATGAAGGGCCTTTCAGTGAAAGAACTTTTGGCAAAAAGCGATTGATATAGTTGAAATTATGGGAAAGTATCCCATCAAAGTAATTAAAGCTAAATTCAGGTAAAGTCACACGCCTCGTAACTGGTTTTGCTCCTCTACATTTTCATCTAAGGAGGTCAACCCTGTATAGTTTGTGTAAGGAAACGGATGAAACCATCTTGCATAATCCCCCCCTCTCCTTCACGTAGCTACTCGCCCCTATTTGGTCTATCCAAAGCGAAAATTTAATTTCACAACCCTCACTAGAGGGCTCTTTGGTTAAACGCAAAACTCTCAGGAAAGTACAAGAGGCCAACAGGATTTCGTGCTTGCGTTGATCAAGAATCAAAGATTGTAGCAAGTGTATGCTCAAATCACAAGTACCAGCAATACTTCCCCAATGGGATAAAGATAAACTTGGAAACAGCTAGTGAAAATGTGGAGGTTGCTGCTCATAGCTTAGGTGCTAGATTACCAAAAGAAATTTTGAAGTTTACTAATCAGGGAGCAACACGAGCACGGTTATCGACCAACAAGTGTGCTCTGGAACTGTTGCAATCAGAAACTCCACAACACTCAAAATTTGTTTGAAACATTATATTTTTTGCATAGAAATTTGAGGGTACCTATTCACCAGATTTTCACCTGGGGGAACTTGCATGGGTTTAAATTGCTTGTTTCGGTTGCCTGTTTCTTGTTGTTCGGGGTGAGAAAAACTACAGCTCCTATCCTAACACTATAGACTTTTGGCTGCATCACTAAAGCAGATACACGAAATCTCTGGGGGTGGTAGGAGAATGACCGACCCTCATAATCCACAATAGAAAGGATCAATTTGGTATTCGTACATCATAGTTCAAGCAACATGAAAATACAGAAAATTCTTCAAAGCCCAAAATAAGACGATTTCATGGCAGATAGGGGTTCTATTTCAAAAACTGATGCCATTATCTTTCAGAAAACATTCACTATTTCACAATCTAACATTTGAAAGGTCTGTACAGTCGTTTTATTCTCAGCAATTACACTAATATCCAACATAAACCACAGTGAAACCGCTGTTACGATTTTCGGTGCAGTACCTACTTCATGTTGTTAGGTAATAATATTAATGATTCCACAAAGCTTAACAATAATGCTAAAATGGCTTCAATTTTTGTCAAAAGTAAGGTAAGTCGAAAAGTTTCATATTGATGTCCAATGCACTATTTTGCCAAAAAATCTTTCACCAAGAGACCTGAAGTCTTATCAGGGGATATACCTAGTAAGGAATTTGGTTTTGATAGTATTGGATCATGTCGTAGGTTCTGGTTCTGAAGTTGAGGAACGAGTTTCTAATGACGTTTATCATGTAGACGGCTGCTTCACGGTCAGAGGCATTTGGCGTAAAACGAGCACGAAGGAGCTTGATGGTTTGGCCTCGGAAACAGGGGAGACCTGTGTCCAACATGAGTGACACTAAGGAGATTATGGCTTCCTGGTAAGGCCTGAAACGGAAAACATATATTTTTAGTAGCATAAAATAATTCAATTCAATTCAAATAATTTATTGTGCAGGAAACAATATGTTTATGTAAGCACACATGAACAACAAAGACAAAAGACAAAATTAGACATGAGGTGGCGTAGAAAAGAAAAACATCAAGTACAAATTAAAAATATTTAGTAAATAAAGGAAATAATAATTAAAAGATAAAGGAAAGTTTAAAGATATTCTGCATCACCAAAAGAAGAAGGGGGAGAGGAGAACGAAGGGGAGTGCACTAAATGCTGGCTACTATCCGATGTCTAGATACTGAACAATAGCCTTCAAGAATCGACCAATGGAGGGGGACGCACGCACAGACAAGGGAAGAGAAAATAATGTTCTTACTAATGTTGTGCAATAAAGTCACAGAAGCTATGAAAGTGGCATTTACATTGGGGTGCTTTCCAGAAAAGAACCCACAAGTGGGAAAGCGTCTTAGTGTAGAGAGTTGGAATGGGTGATTCACATATAATATAGGTACACTTGATGAAAAGTAGTTAACCTCGGCAATTTCTAGAATTAAGGTCGATGTATCAATCCATTCGTATATTCGTATATGACCTTTGCTCCCATTATTTTAGTTGCAATATTCACATTTTTACTCGCTTCTTTACATACCTACCAATTCTAGGTTAGAATTTGAATTTTAGTTTGTTTTGCAACTTTTGTTCGAATTTTTCGTTTTTTATCTAAGAATCGGATTTTGTATCCTGATTGCAAATTTTTAGCTCAAAAATCAAAACGGTTTGGATACAAATCCAATAGAATGAAACCTCAATGACGTCATAAGTGAACAAAGTGAATGCTCCCACCTCCCTACCCAGCGAGCACGGGAGTGAGATCTGTAATAAAAAGGTGATGGAAAGAGAGTTGTTTACTGCTTCAAAGAGGAGAGGCGATTAACCTGCTACACCCAGAGGATATCTTGAAGATTTAATAAACCTCAGGAATATCCCCAGCTGCATATCTCCAAGAATCGAGAAGAAGGAACTACTCCTATCCATCACAGATAGTTCCTCAATTACGTCTTTTAGCTTTTTTTAAACCGTTATTTCATCCACTTGGAATCCTCCGATACCCATATTGTACCTTTTTGGAAAGCTCTCAGCAAGATATTTAAGCTCATGGAATAAAATGAAATAGGGGAAAATAGATGTTTGTCTCTGACCACAAAGATGAATGAGACTTCATTAGAAAGTTCAAGTGGCAAGTAGGAAAAACGAATTGTTTAGAGCGTTTCCCCCATAACTCGTAGAAGATACGTTTTCGCTGTAAGGCCAACACATCAGCAGTACGTCTCACGCATCTCTCCTTGACCTAGAGGTAACTTCGACATTCACGTTAACTTTCCATCATTCGTAATTTTCCTGTTAATGTCATTGGGCGAACTAACAGTACGACTGGATATAATAATAATAGTTGTATTGACATTATATTGTATATTGATACATTCATCACAGCAACTCTGTCTTTAGTTGTTCCCTGAGAACCGTGTGCACCCTCATTTCATTTGAAGTCACGATTGTTTGAGGCTACTCGGCTATTCGTGAGGCGAAATATTTAATACTAAAAACATCAGAAATTATACTGCAGTGTGAAAAGGAGGAAGGAACAAAGAAACATAAATTCCGTGAACCGAATTTATTTGGAGCAATAAACACAGGAACGGGGGGGTTATAACCTTGACCCGAATCTTACAAAAAACTTATTCAGGTAGAGAAATTATTTTCGATAGCCACATCAAAACACTTGAAATAACTGATTCTCGGGCCACTCAGTTCCGAAAGTGTTTGAGTCTATAAGTCGTTTACATTTTTGTAACCTTTTGACGATAGGCCAAAGGACTTTTCACTACTGTACGTCTCTTATAAATTAAAACTTCATCGCATTATAAAATTTGAGTAGTGAAAACACAAAAAGTACACAAATCAAATAGTTAAGTTAACCTCGCAACCAGAAAAACAATCGCTACCAGGGAATATTAGAGTCAAGAAGGAACTTGGCCTAATGAAATGAAAAGAAAAACAATATTCAATAGCCCTCTTTAGTTTGTGCTTGTCTCACACAAGGTTTCAAGAAGTGAAGGTTATATAACTGATCCGTGTGATGGCTGATAGACAGCATACGCGATTTATCGGTCGTCACCCGCGAACATCAGTGGACAGCTGAGTCGGAGGGTGCAAAAAGGGAGACGAGCAATAGCAGGAGAGGAAGGGGGGACGGCTACCACGAGCGGCTGTCCATCCTCCCACTACTCTCGCTTTGAGACTCTCAACTAAACCGTACGTAAGTCCTTGATCTATCTCCTCGCATGACGATTTCATATATTATATTATTATTTATCCTTCAAAAAAAATCCCGTAGAATCTTTTTGGAGCAACACTTACGTCTTTGAATATAATCTCAAAGCAATCCCCTTTAATCTGTGTACTCATTTTGTCACCGTATTCCTGATATCTATACAACTATATATAGAAAAGACAGATTTATTATAGTAAGGAATAGTCGCATAGCAAACTTCAGTACAACAGGGCTTCAGCCCTTGTTACATCTGTGGCTGTCAGAGCTTATCATCAGCTGAACTTATCGCAGGCCTGAGACGCCGCAGACTTATCGCATCGAGATACGTCGCAGTGTTGATACGTCGCAGTGTTAGATACCATGGTGCGCTACGTTTCCGTCCAATGGATACGAATGTGTTTACGGATGCCTCGTAGGTTTTGTGCCACTAAAATTCTCCATTAATTTATATAAATCGCATGTAACCCGACTCTGGTTAGACAGCTGGAATGGCCTGTAATGGAAGCTTAGTAACAAATAGCATTCTACATTAAACCTTACCTGACTGCAATGTAGGCTTGGACGCATAGCTCTGTGAACCATCTGAAAGGTGCAGCTTCAACTTTCCCGCCCATGACCATGACCATTTCATCTGTTAGTTTGATATCTGGCTCAAATCCCAAATTGCCACCAGGCGACGATTCGAACATAAATCCAAAATCTGCAGGGGAAAAGAACATAATTTATTCATGAAAAAAAGTCAAAATTTGAAAGTTTTAAATCACAAAGATATTAACGGTTTTATATTGGATAGACTGAGAATAATATTTCAACTGAGATATACCAAAGGCAAAAACGATTCTATCTTCTGTTCCTAAGTTTCTTATAATTTCTAACCCATTTTCAAAATAATAGTATTAACATGTGGTTTTTTCCCAAAAAACTACAAAAGTTGCAGCCCCATCACATTATAGTTGTGAGTCCTCCCTAGCCCAAGATAATTTCATATTTTTATCTATGTTGGATTTGGCAGGAGTCACAAGATAGATTGAGCGAATTCCTCTGGAAATAATTTAAATCGGCTGAGTTATCTAGAGGAGTTGGAAGTCGCCATAATAGCAAGCTATAGGGAAGCGATACAGTAGTAGGGGAAAACAATTTGAGGTAGTTAAACAATTAGTAGGGAAAAAAACCAGTTTATTACTAACCGATATGGATTATGTGGCCTTGAATGTCCAGCATAATGTTGCCGTTGTGTCTGTCTTTTATTTGCAACAAGAACCCAATGACACTGTAGGCTGCCATCGATCGAACGAAGTTTCTACGTGCCGCCTAAAAACAATAAAGTTGCTGTCATGCAGCATGAGCTAATTCTCCAAATTTTCCTTATAATAATAATTTATGTTAATTGCTTTGAAATTGGGAGCACGTTACCTACATGCATCATCTAGTAACGTTATAGAGTAATACAGAATCTATTATAAGGCATATTATTATAGGTGTTCCAGCTATTATGTTTTAAATTAATACCATTGCACAGATGAAGTCAGTACATGTCGTGCACAAAAATGTACCCAAAAACGTCTGCCAGGTTGGGTGGGCAGTATATCTTCCTCATAATGTGTCATATTGTAACATGGACGTGAAGAATTAGTTGAAGAACAAAGTTCGATTCGAAATGACTGAATGCAAAATATAACAGTACCTATCTAATAAATGTGTATACATGCTAGAATGCAAATTGGGACAATTCATGTTAGCATGTGCGGAAATGTCCGCAATAATTGAAAATTTCATTAAAATCTATTCATTATACCTGGGTGTCATTCAATATTGGTTTTGCATATGCGTAATAGCTAGGTACCTATCATTCGAGCAAATGCGATAAAACACAAAGGGCATCATTCTGGGCCCAACAAGTACTCGAGTTTAACAAAATCAGACTAATAGATAATAAGAAAACGACTTTATAAGAAATTAATGTTTGCGCATGCGCACAGACTACAATAAGTCAAACGATAGTGAATTTTATAGGTCATCATTAGGGAGCAAACCTGGGAAATCCCTGAAAATTTCATAAAAATCGGTCCATTAATCTCGTAGTTTTGCCTGTGTCAATCAACTTCAGTTTTGCGAATGCACTATAGTAATTCACCACGCGATATAATTCATAGGGAATTTTCCTGGAACTAATACCCATCTAGTACACGAGTTTGAACGAAATCGGATCAATAGATGATAAGAAATCGACTTTATAATTTTCGACAGAGTTAATCTGGATCTGCTCGTGGAAAAGCTTTGTGCATTTGGGATCACTGGACCATTGCTGAAATGGCTGTCTTCGTATGTTCGCGATCGCTGTCAGAGGGTTTCGATTGGCGGGGTTCTATCAAGTCCATTCACACCAACTTCAGGAGTTCCGCAGGGTTCTCGCTTAGGGCCTCTGCTATTTTTGGTCTTTATTAACGACGTATCCAATATATTTTCTGGGGTTAGCTTTCTCCTGTTCGCTGACGACCTCAAGATTTTTCGAGCTGTGGTGGATCCTGATGATGTCGATATCCTTTAGTCGAATATTGACTCCCTTTTTCAATACTGCAGCAAGAATGGTATGGAACTGAATGTCAGTAAATGCTGCTCAATATCTTTCTCAAAGGCCAATGCGACCATTGAAGCTCCCTACAATATCAACGACACACCATTGTCAAAGAAAACCGAAGTTCGTGACCTTGGAGTGATCTTCGATGCAAGGCTTTCATTCTCAGCTCATTACTCACAGCTTGTCTCCTCAGCGCCGAGGCAGCTTGGCTTTCTGATGAGAACTACACGCATGTTTACCAATGTTCATAGCCTCGAAGTGTTGTATGTGTCCCTCGTGAGAAGATTCCTTAAGTACGTGCATTTAAGGGCTCGGAGTGATGGAGTTGAGTTCTGCGATGTTGCTGTGCGGGTGTCTCTTGGACTTGCTTCTTTGAAGGAGAGGAGGAAAGTACTAGCTGATATTGTTTTCCTAGTGAAATTGTTAAATGGCTCATACGAATCACCCTCCTTGCTCAACCTTGTGAATATAAGGGTTCCATCCTACTCGACTAGGTCAAGAGACTTTTTCTCACCATCTTTTGAGGGAACCAACTACGCTATGAATAGTCCTCTCACACGGTTTCAACGGACAGCGAACGAGTCGCCAGTCGACATTGATCCGTTTTTCGACAGTGTGAATAACATTAAGTCAATGCTATCTAAATTTTACCTGCAGTATTAAATTAGTTTATTTGTGACAAATTTAATTTCTTATTTATCACTTTCATTTTGTTTTTCACTTACTGTAGCTGAGAATTGTTGAAAAATTCTTAATATGTAATTTGGAGGACGGATAGCTCAAACTTAGTTTGGGGAGGCGTTTGCCCTCCTCATAGTGTCAATGGTTGGTGGGGAGACCAACACATAAATCGGCACATTAACATGAAGGAACTGGTAGCTGTCCGAGAAGCTCCATTTCACTTTGCAAGTGTCCGGTCCTCAAGTAGCATTTTGTTGATAGTAGATAACATGACAGCGGTAGCCTTAATCAACAAAATGGGCTCAGTTTCTCTGCCTCACCTGCATGAGGTAGCAGAACAGAGATGGGGCTTTTGTGAGAAAAGAAACTGGTGGATTCATGCTAAATACATAGCAACTTCCAAAAATGGAGTAGCTGATAAGCTATCAAAATTAGATCCAAGGTCAGCGGAATGGGAATTAAACCAAAGCACCTATCTTTATATATAATTCCGAACGGTCTTTGAAATAGTGAAGAACTTCGCGGTCCGATTTTAGTGTTAGACTGCTCATTCGAATCAGCACGGCCCCAAGTTTGTTGCAAAAGTGTTGCCGTTCGTCTCTATACCCGCCTTGATCGTGTTCTAGGCGGTCCTTATCATCGAGAGTTGTTTATTAGGCTGTGGCGGTAACAACAGTTGCCATCAATTCACGGGAGGTAAGTAAGAAACGTAGTTTAGTTACTAACATCTAGGAGAGTTATTTCTGAACGAAGAAATTGAAACTGAAAGTATGTCTTTATATATAATTCCGAATCGGCCCCAAATTTGTTGCAAAAGTGTCGGTAAGTAAGAAACGTAGTGATGGGGTCTTTTCTGATCAGCTGAGTGAGCTAAATTCTTTCCTGTTCAACGTAGGAAGTTGAAATTTAATAGGGAGACTCTCTGTTTATTAGGATGTGGCAGTAACAACAGTTGCCACGGAAAGTAAGAAACGTAGTGTAGTCACTAACATCTAGGAGAGTTATTTCTGAACGATCTTTGAAATTGTGAAGAACTTCGCGATTTCAGTGTTAGACGGCCCCAAGTGTCGCCGTTCGAAAAGGAGATCGAAGCGCATATTCACACGCTTACAAAGAAACGAAGAAGACTCGAGATCACCATCATCTCACCACGCCCAAATCCTGAATTCCCCGATTCAATTTTTTGTTTAGTCTCATAGTGGCGAGGACCACCTCAACTAACATTTTGATCGGTACTTCCTATTTTTTAATCATTTAATAACATCGCCTTAGCTTTGCTAGATTAGGGCTTTCAAGCCCTAACAGGCCTCTAGTAATATTATAATTGAAAAACTAGGAGCCCCCTCCATCGACCTTTTTGGGTCAGCACGACTACATAAATGCATTCGCTCTTTCTCTTTTTGGCTGGAGGAGCAAAAAATTACCTACCTTTGGTCGTGAGGAAGCAAAATCGCCAAAAACGCAAAAAATTCTTTATACAAGTTTAAACTGGAAGACATAATTAGGAATAAGTTTGTTCAACATGAATTTGCACAATAAAAGTTTTTGTAAAACTTGCTTTAAAAATGTTTGGAATTGATAAAATAACATACTTGAAATTCTTTCGTGCTCTCATCGCCATAAGTTTTAATGAAGTATTCGTACATTCCAATGTCGGTCTGTCTCCCCAATTGGTCTCTAGATTTCGCATCTGGAACGCATTCTATAACGCCACACTGGAAAATAAGGTTAAAGGTGAAAAAAAAAAAAAAAAAAAAAAAAAAAAAAAAAAAAACGGGAATTTCAAGAACCGATTCATAACAATGGTTAGAAAACAAAGCAAATTAGTGGTTTTTGATATCTTCAAATGAATTTTTGTGCACGTGCACATCGGGGAGCAGCATAACTGGCATGACTTAATAACTTGCATTATTAATTGTTCGTTAATCCAATCTTACGGTGTATGCAACAGGGTCCACTTTTAGCCAGTTCTTGCTTAGGTTGGTAGCACTGAGGGAAGGCACAGTCCTAGTCTCCCCCTCCGCTAACTGACATACCATGAAATGTTTAGAGCAGTCCTTAGTTGGTTTGATTCCAACATTCAAACCTTATTCCTTATAACTTATATTCCCTATAACCTATTCCTTATTAGTAAAAGTTGATATATTATATTATTGTTTATTATATTAATAATAGAAAATTTGCTAGTTATATTATTTTATTAGGAAATTACCAAGTTTGTCATTATTTTGATATGATAATGCATTGATTATAATTTTGAAAATTTTTTGTACTATGCATGGCTTAATGTGAATAAACAATGCAAAAAAAAAAAAAAAAAAAATAGTCACTTCATAGTTACAATGGGTATGCACAATGCTCACGATCTTTGTTATTTTAAATGGGTACCCCAATTTTTTATTGCTGATTCGAATCTACGTGAAATTCCATGAAAAAATGAACCATAACTCAATTTTTGAGTGCGTAAAAACGAGCGCAATTCTGTGCTAAAACTGCGCAATTGTGCTATTGTGAAATAATGAAATTTTGGAGATATTGAATTACCTCATGAGAAACACGATTTTGGGATTTTTGTAACCGCTGAATCACGTAATTATGTTATTTATTGATATTCGCAACCGAAAAACAAAATTTTAGTCTGCTTTGCGCTGTGTGGAAATGAGTGCAATTCTGGCCAATTTTTCGGTGTTTTCCCCAAGTTGGTGTTGCGAATATATAAATCAAGGGTCCCCATTTAAAATAAAAACTTAGTGCGCTCTGCACACGTAAGCACGCGCAAAAATGTCATATTTGAGATCTACGAGAAGAATAAGAAGGGGGGAGGGCACCCTCCATACGTGTACACCTTGTACCTAAAGTTGGGAAAATCAGGATATGATTAGGATAAGACTTCCAAATAGGTCTCTTCGAATTAAGGATTTTAATGGCACTTCCCAAATGTTCCCAACTCCCCCCCCCCCCCCCCCCCCCCCCCCCCCCCCCTTATAGCGACGGCCTTGAATGTTAGTTGTCGATTTTTTAAGGGAAAAGTGGGAAGTCAATGGGCCTAGTACAGTGAGGGCTAGTGGACAATAAGCTGATTTTGGAAAAAAACGCTGAAAAAAATCACACAAACTCTACATAGGTTCCTCAAGTGCTTATTGTGCTTATTATTCACCACAAATACAGTAAATGAAACCGCTTCTCATAGATTGAGTATGTATTGCAAAACGTGTAACATTAACAGGAAGAATCAACAGTGACACCTACCCCAGGTGCAGTGGCGACCACTCTGTATGGGAAAAGATACAAATCCAAACCCACTTGCTGGAAGATGTTCTTGAAAATACCAATGACTTGGAGTGCCAGCATGTCTTGCCTGACGTCATCCCCCACCTAATGAAAAATAGAAAGGCAATTAGTTTTACATTACATTCAGAGTAAGTATATTTAATCTGGATTTAATTTAGAACCTAATCCAAACATTTGTTGAATGGAACCTAACCTTAAAAATAGCAGCTTGCCAGTATTCCAAGGTCATTGAGGTTTTTTCTTGAGTCTCAACAGTGTTACCATCAGCTACAGCCATGGCCATGGTTTCCAGTTCGTTGATTCCACACCGTTTAACTTTAAACCTCGCCAAGTAAGGGGCTTTAGCAGCACTGATAACAGAAAGTAATAGATACATTTAAAATTTGCTGAAGATCGAGTTCTAAATGTTAACAAAACAACTACAACGAAAGGAGATGCATCATCCTCAGAGAGTACCCTCCAATAAGAAAATATACAAAAACACGTAAGTGATATTGCCAAATTGAATGAGCCCCAATAGCCAGCCATACATAATCAGATATCTGCGACAGATTTGGTCGCCCGATCTCATCTGACAGATATCGCTAACGATCTGGAGTGACCGATGAGATCGGTCGTTGCCCCTTAACACGAAAAACTTATCGGCCGATCTTTCATGCCCGAGATCTGTCACCTGACCAGTGCCCGATGTCATCTGTTCGTTCGTGGGATGAAATCTGACAGATTCAGGTCTGTCACCGACGTTCGTCTGGCAGACTCGAGTTATCGGTCGAATCCGAAATTTTTTCCAGATCGGTCACAGATTTCGTAAGTTGATGCCATGGGGTTAGTGACTGTCCGTAGTAAAAAGCGTAAATTAGCGGCTTTTGCGGCGGGTATTTTTTCTAATTGCCTATAAAACGGCTAAGCCAAAAAAATACAAGTTTGGGAGAAGTCATGGGTTTCGTCGTAAGCAATGTTTTTGACGTTTTTGTTCATGTAGTCAACATGCTTCAACTGCCACAGACAAGGTCTGTCTCTATACATGTCGATCATCATTTCATTTAACTCGTTTGGCCACTCTTTTTTACCCATTTTTTGATACCGCACAAAAAAACACCAATAGAAACTGTTTTCTTTAGAGGAGAGATCTCACAGGGGAAAACACACGTGGACAACTGAACATCTTAACGTTAAGGGACGCTGCCCGATCCAATAGAACAGTTCTGTGTACCACAGACATCGCTTCCGAGAAGTCTGCAGGTTAAGGGGGACGCCCGACTACCATCTGCTAGATTTGTCTTATGAAATTTGACACCAACGACACTTCTCTATAAGTAAGAACATATTTAAAGTAGTAGTAGCATGAGTTGTTCTTATTTATTTAATGATTTAAGCCATATCTCAACCAGAAGGGTCATTAGCGGCATAAGTAGTTCAATTTTTGTGAATTTCAAAGTTATGACAACAAGCCAAATCACAACATGGAACAGACCACGAAGATGGCTGCCAATTGAAACAAGTGGATGCCCGACGCTACGACTTGGTTTACAATAACAGTAAGTAAATTCACTATCATGAGTACTCTCCTGGCCAGTGTGACTGTAACAAATTATGATAATAGACTATTCATCTTAAGTAAGCGCGATTGGTGTCAAGATTATCAGAATAAAATTGATGAATAAACGAACTTCCTAGTGAAGTTCATTTATAATTATGTCAGGGGCACTAGAGGGTGGTTTAACAATGTAGTGGCCCCCAGCCATGGAGTTGGACAGAGCCAGTTTAAAGAGAAAATTCAAAAATTAGTGGGACAGGCACCTTCCAGGAGGTCTTGCCAACTGATACTCAGCCTGGCCAAGTTGGCAGCACTGTCCGTGGTCCCCAAATCTTCATTAGTTGAAAGAATGATACTGGCAGAATATGATACTGGCTCGGGAAATGGGTGGGCATAAACCAACCTCTAGTGCCCCTGACATAATTATGAATGAACCTCACTAGGAAGTTCGTCGATTGTGGAGTGAAAAAACTAGCCACGAAACAAGATGCTATTACACGGCAAACAATGGCACCTTTTTTGCCGGAGAATTCGTTTTGAAAAATAATAAAGATGAGCAAACAAACAAATTCCCATCAGTCGTGACACGCAGCCAAAGGAACAATGAAGATTTGGGGACTGCAGACAGTGCTGCTGACGTGGCTGGGCAGCATATCGGTTAGCATGACCTCCTGGAAGGTGCCTGTCCGGCTAATTTTTGAATTTTCTCTTTAAACTGGCTCTGTCCAACGCCGTGGCTGGGGGGCCACTACATTGTTAAACCACCCTCTAGTGCCCCTAGATATACTTTTATTTAAAAATAGTAAACATTTGTCTTTAAAACCTAAGTTATTCCTCATTCAGGTGATAATGTTGGTAAGTAACGAAACAGCTACCTGTGTGTCAAAACGTCTGATCAAAACTGCAACTGGAATGTTATTGGTCATTGTTTCATAATTTAGCAGTTTATATTTAAACATGCTTCAAAGACCTGGTCTCAATATAAATTCTTCAGGGAAATTTAAGGACCTAATTCAAAAGATTCAAAATTACTAATGGTGTTTTTCTTACCTCTGCATGGGTGTACCACTCTTATAGTCTATATCTAGGACCATAGCTTCTGGGTTAGAAGGCAAGTAGCAACCCTCTTGGACTTTGATGAGGCTTAGAGCATCTAGACAGGCTTTTTTCCTTTCAGCACCTACAACAAAAATAGTTTTGGCATACTACGTGTAAACAACAGTTAGACGATTTTCACTATTTCGATAAACACTCAACTTACTCGACGTATATGTTTGAAAGTTCAGGAATTTTCACAGTTTTGGATTTTATAACCATATAACATAATTGTGTAATCATATAACTGGGAATTCTTATAAATTATGCACAGTCCGTCTGAAGAAAAACACTATATAAAGTTTTGAAAATTAATAGGCACATGGAAAAATGCAACACCAATGAGTTCAAAAGAGCAAATATTTAATAAAGAGTTTAATGTAATTAACGAAGAAACGGAAGTTAGTGAAGAACGTAGGCTATTTCCACGAACAAATTAAGAGTTACAACGTTAAATCGGTTTCGACGGTTAGGCCATCATCAGTAACAAACAATAACTTGCTTCAGCTACTTTGAACAAAAAAGCAAGTTTCAAAATTTGCGAAAATATATATATTTGTATGAAATATGTAAATCATACGTTCCTCCACTGCTTTGTATGGTGATAAGTTTAGACTAATACGTAATGTCCCCCCCAAAGTTGTTGAACCCCAAAGCTATAGTTCGGTTATACAAAGCCCTTGTTTTACCCATCCTCGAGTATGGCTCAGTTGTGTGGTCTCCTTACAATAGTGGGTACAAAATTCAGTTGGAAAGGGTCCAGCGTTGCTTCCTGAGGTATTTGGGGTACAAGCTACGTATACCTCCCGAAAACCTCGATTTTTTCAGGTTAGGCTTGGAATACCGTGTTTCTCCTCTGGAGGACAGACGAGTTGTGGCTGACATAATATTCCTCCACAAGCTTCTAATCAACAGCTTGGACTGCCCTCCTTTATTAGCCCTTGTTAATATTAATGCGTCTCAATATGCCACACGCTACAATTCTCTGTTTTCAGTCCGCCGTAAATTATTTATACAATCGTCCCCTCTGTCGCCAACCTCATGATACCAATGTTTTTCTTAGCACTTGTCACGAAGTCGACTTTTTCAACGTCTCCCTGTCTTCTTTAAAGTACCATTTATCATCCTTTTTGCTATAAACCTAAACTCATGTGCTACCCAACAATTCACTTTCTTAAATCCACTGTCAAATATTCCAGTTCTGTAATTTATGATATCGTATTTGTACTAGTTCATGTACCATATTATTTTTGTTAATCTTTTATCGTCAATTATGTCTTATTTCAAGAGGCAAATTTTATACTAAACGAAACGCTTGCATACGAGTCTACAACACATTGGGACATTTTATGTCTTTAGTTGAAGACAAGTATGTGTTGCAGACTCGTATGCAAGCTCTAAGAGCCACTCAGCTGATCCGGACCCAGGGCATCGTCAAGTAAATGTCCTAAAGAGGCTACATATACGAAATTACAGCTTCCTTGAGTGTAAAGTATAGAAATTACCTATTAAAATGATTTAACCACCGCTTCACAAATCAAACCGTTCTCGCAATATTTGGATCACCTGCTATGAATCAAATCATCCAAACACCAGCTCAATGAAATCATCAGAAATTAACAAGCGGTGGCAATCATGTTCACAATATCAATTATTGAGAATGATCACCTGAGTGTACACAATTATTCAAATAACCTTGCTCATAACTCAGCTTGTTGGCCACGCACTTCGCAGTAGTTAACATAATATGGTTCGATAAATCGAGAGCTTTCGAACGAATGGTCAACGAATTTTTTGGGATGAAAAGTTTAGTTTATGTGCCATAGCAAAGACATAAAATGTCAATAACTTAATCTGTATTTGTAATATATTATTGAATTTTTCGTAACTGGCTCTAGCCGTGAATAAATAAATAAATGTCTAAATAAAAAAAAATTATTACCATTGAAAATTGAGAAAAATTACCTTTAGGATAAGGGCGTATTTTCCCAGATATACCAGTGATCTGGTCAAAGAAATCAAACTCTCTTTCATAAAAGGCTTTTGCTGGACCTGACAAGTTGCTGACGATGCTATTTACAATTGATTCCAAAGTGTCATACAAACCTGGGAATAAAAAAACAATACATAATTTAGAATATAATATATGACGTGGTGATAATATATATAATGATGACGTGGATCTGCCGATGGCATTCAGGCGTTTTTGCCTTCAGGCGGCGGATCAATGAAATCTATAGAAATTGTCACGTGACTCTGGCCGCGCGTCAACGCGCCGGAGTTGAACACTTCGGTTTGATTTTCAAAATAGTTTGATTTTTGCCATCACCGCCTCGCATCAAACGCGCAAATTCAAGTATTCGGATTCGTTCCACATTAGTTTTTGGTTGTTTTCCGGCATCTTTATCGTTTATGGTTATCATGAGAACAGAAGTGCATAAACGCCCAGTTCTGAGTAACGCCACGAAGGGTACTTAAATCATATACATATATATATATTGGACGAGACAAGTTGGGACAAAATGGTGAAGTGGGAATGAACATGACAAGTATGTACTAAGCGTAATATATCATAGAATATAATTGGTGGTGGTCAAATGTCGAAAGTGTCTTCTAACATTCTAGAATATGACTTGCCATGTTCTTCACTTTCCCTCAACTTCGATTGCAAGTGATGAAATTCATAAAACCTGCTTCGGCACTAGACATTAAATTTTCTACACCTTCGTTCTTTTATTGTTTTGTGCTAATAATAATAACATAAGAGAGGGGTTTGATTGGTCAGCAACTCAAATTTGCTAAATGGTGGCATGAAAGCAAATTGAAACACCAAGTAGCTTGAAAAGTCTAGGTAGGTACTGGGCGATGTTTGCTCGTCTAAGAAGCGTTTATGCGTTTCCACATAGGACTCCTTTTTTTCTCTCGCGGCGTGACGCACCGACGCGCCAACGTTCGTTTTTCTCGCGCGGCTTGACGCTCACGGCGGAGTCACGTAGGACACAGCCTTACTATCTGGTTTATATGATGGATACTTACTGTCTTTGTTATGCATTTCTTCATCAACAAACATGTTAGTTTTCATGTTCCAAATCAACTGATGGCCCACAATTTGAGATCTCTTTGATATGTTTTTGATGAATTCTATCACATAGCCCATCTAAAATAAATAAACAAGTCACTCAGAATTTATCAATAGGTCGATATTAGTTATCAATGGGGTAGAATATTGTTTTCGTACATAATTACAAACAAAAATGTTCAGTCATGCAGCATGATCGTATGACTGATTTTTCTCAAATTAACTTTCACATTATAATAAGATGCGAAATCGTATTAAAATGTGAGCAATTTTACTGCGAAGAAATGTTAAAACCCAATTTCATGGCTTTTATACTATACTATTACTACTTTATACTATTACTAAATACAATTCTGCGGCTCAAAAAAGATTTGGGATTTTTATACTTTTTTTGTGCAATTATTATAGATTTTTCGGCAAATATTAATGAAATTTGAGAATGGTATTCAGCATAATCTTGAGCACGAAATTCTTAATGTCCTAGCTAATTGTTATTAATTTTGTTTTGACTAAAATTCTGCTAGTAATGATAAATTTACCGATTTTCAGCTTTTTTTTGTTGCTATTTTCAGTGATTTTAAGTGACTTTTGAGCAATTTATTTGAATGTTGACCAATTTAATGTACTCAAAAAGTGCTGGCCAGCGAAATCATCCTTTTATCTGGAAAACTTGATTTTTTGAAGATTTTTTTTAGCTGAGTTCTAAGGAGAATTATCATCAAATGGCGCACACACACAAATATACATATACATAAAGGTGTTACAGATGGTCGGAAAATATAGGAAACATATATAACTTACAAAATTGAGAATATTTAGCCGTATAGGCGTCGTCAGCTCTAAATGATACGGCGAAATATTCTCAATTCTTGTTATATTTATTTATTTGTAGTTGTATACAGGGTGATTCCCTCGCAGATGCAAAAAAAAATTTGGGTGAAACTATATCAAAAATGGAGTAAAATGCCGCCAACCGCATATTTTTATCTCAATCCGCACTCGAGATATGATTTTTTAAAGGTTTTTTTTTTTCAGGAATACCGTGTTTTTTCATTTTAAACTCGGATTTCTCCACTTTGCCTCATTTAATTTTAACTTTCAACCTCATTTTCGGTATCAGCATTAAATTTCCTATAAGAATAGTGTACTTGGGTTCTTAAAAAGTACCATCCGAAGACCCTCACATCAGCTCAAACATTGAAGATTTTGAAAAAATAATGTTTCTGAAAATCTTTAAAGTTTTACTACTCTTTTAAAAAGAATCCTGGAAACTGGCAAATCTCATAAAAACTGCTTCATCTAATATGCTTTCCAACGGTATTATCAATTTTACTTTTATTTTGTTATTTAGGGGAGAAAATAATGTTTTAATGTTAAAAAATGTGGGTTTTTCAATGAAATTGTTGGTTTTCTCGAAAGATGACCCTCCATGAACCAACGAGTATGGGGTCGGTTTCTATGTATTTTTTCTCGTTGGACCAAATGGAAACTCTTGCAGATCTCTCAACTACGTTATAATCGAGTTTTACACTTTAATTAACTAGTTTTACCCCATAACACACATACATTTAATCGTAACAAACAAACTAAACATTTGCGATTTCAAGTGTAAAACTCGGTTATAACGGAGTTGGAGAGATCTACAAATGTTACCATTCGATACAGCGTGAAAAAATACATAGAAACCGACCCCATACTCGTAGGTTCATGGAGGGCCATCTTTCGAGAAAACCAACAATTTCATTGAAAAACCCACATTTTTTAACATTAAAACATAATTGTCTCCACTAAATAACAAAATAAAAGTAAACTTGATTATACCGTTGGAAAGAGTATTAGACGAAGCAGTTTTCATGAGATTTGCCAGTTTCCAGGATTCGTTTTGGAAGAGTAGTAAAGTTTTAAAGATTTTCAGAAATATTCTTTTTTCAAAATCGTCAATGTTTGAGCTGATGTGAGGGCCTTTGGATGGTACTTTTTAAGAACCCAAGTACACTATTCGTATAGTAAATTTAATGCTGATTCCGAAAATGTGGTCAAAAGTTAAAATTGAATGAAGTAAAGTGGAGAAATTTGAGTTTAAAAGGAAAAAACACGGTTTTCCTGAAAAAAAACCTTTAAAAAATCATATCTCGAGAACGGATTGAGATAAAAATATGCAGTTGGCGGCATTTTACTCCATTTTTGATGTAGTTTCACCAAAATTTTTTTTGGCATCTGCGAGGGAATCACCCTGTATACATTACACACATGAAAAAGCGCTAACTCCAGGCAGGAATCCTTTCAGAATGTCTCAAAACAGATTTCAATGAAGATATTTTTCAAAAATTTTGGAGCCATTGAAATAGCTTCATTTTCTACAAAAATTTGCTAATACGTGTCAAATAATATTGTCTTTTGAAATAACATAAATTAGGTACATAACCGTTTCCTGAATACTGAACAGACATTGCACAGGCAATGCTGTAAGCACTAATAAAATTACTGTTAAAATTGAATTTTGGTGGGAAACAAATTGTGGAATCCATTAATGCATTTCTCACCGTGTCATGCCGCAAGCTTTGCACCAGTTGAGGGATGTAAAAGAGAACTGCGTCAGCAGGAAAGCTGTTGAGGACCCTTACTGCATACTGAGCAGTGATGGGGTGTGGTGGGTACTGCCTCGAAAAGTATGACAGCGCCTGTACTGGGCTCACTCTAGCCCACGTTAACGTATGCACCAGCTAAACGAAAGACGTGGTTTATAATTTGGCTTTACAGTGACGTTTTTAACATGGATACTCTTCTTGGAAGCCCTGCTAATAGACTTTCTCAAGATTTACCAACTAAAATATTAAAAATTAAACGAAATTAAAGTTTATATCATCATTAGAACTCTTACTCACCTCAGGGGCGTCATCTAAAATTGTATCAGTTGTGACCAAATACTGAAGGGCATGAGCAATGTGTGATACGACTGTTGGATTAGATCTCACAAGTCGACAAACTTCTTTCACCATACTATCAGAAGTTTTCAGTCTGGAGGAGAGAGGAAAACAAAACAAAAAATCATTTTAGATCATGGGATGTGATTCATCAAGAGGTTTTAACAGGTCTAAATGGATCTACTTTTAAGTAAGTCCAAAGTCATTAATTAAGAATGGTGACTGCTTACCTGACAGGCAAATAAACTGCTAGGGCTGGACTTAGGTCCCAAGCCAGTCTAGTCGTGTCTCGAAGGACTTTTTCTGAAACTTGTTTTGATTTCCAATTGATGATGTGCTCCTCTCCAGGGAAATGGAGTTCAGCTCTTGCAGTTGGATTGTACCAAGTGATCATGAGATCTATTTCCACAGCCTAGACATATTAATAAAAAATAAAATAAAATAAAGATAAATAATAAATAAATAAAATAATGGATAACAACTTTTTCTCAACATTGACCATGAATACTACACTTTAGCGGTGTCTAAATGACTCCACACCACTTTTCCCCCAGAAAATCGTTTCATCAATTTAAGATGTTTTATTTTTAATAACCCAAATACACTTAAATAATACTCGTCACAATTTTTGTTTGATTTGTTCAGGACTATAAAAAATTATTCATGAAATTTAAAATTTAATGCAATACATTTTCAGGCACTGATCAAATCGATTATTAGGTAGGTATGCACACTGCCCAGTTGGAACAACAGAATGTAGAGTAAAAGCAGTGTGACCCCTTCAATATGCTATTTGCAAGGCACTTCCAACAAAGTAAATCACATCAGGCTGGCTACTTAACTGCAACATTTCATGACATACCAATAAATCCAGGATCAGGTTTCTTTTCTTGATGTAGTCTTTGACAAAAAGGTCCCCGGTATTCGCTTGCCTTTTAGTGCGACCGGATCTCTTTGAAAGAGTGTTTGTTGATGCTGAGAGAGGTACAGTGTTAATCCAACCAGAGGCAGAGTTAGGCCGAAGATAAGGATCAGCACCCACGTTGGTACCTAACGATGGCGTGGTCATTGTTTGTGACGCCGTTTCTATGCTTCCATTAATTTCAAAATCTGGAGACAAAAGTGATTAGTTCAGCATTGAGCTAGGAATTGAGGCATTACACCAAGTTATGCGACACACATATGTGACCTTTGTGACATTGAAAAAGTTCCAGTCATGCAGCATGTAGAGTAAAATGTAGCATTTTGATGTAAAAAAAAACTCATAACTTTAAATTCGATTTTAAACAAAAAAAGAAAACTATAAGTAAGTAGATATTTTACACTTTTGAATATTAATATCCCTGAAGAAGCCCCAGTTCCTGTGGAGAAACGTTAGAGTTTAATTTAAAAAAATTTAAGGACAGGCCTTTTTTATAAAGCTTGTTTCAGTTTGGATCCAGCCCCTTTTGAGGGAGCTCTAGAAAATGTCTTTTAGGCGGATTGTGGAACTTCTCCTTACAATCGATAAATTCAATCGAATCCGTATGTGATTGATACAGTCTGACTTTGTATTTCGACTTGTTATCATTTTCGCATTGTGTTCCAAATGTTCCACGTCCGCAGAAATAATTTAAAAAAATAAAAAAATACCATGGAAAAGATGACATGTTATTATGAGAATGAGAGCATGCCAATCGAGAAAGAGGAGCAGATAGTCCTTTATAGATATGGTTTCACCGTAAGTAGGTGATGGGTCACTTCAGAATACCTAATCAGTGCATGTAGGAGCCAATTTATAAGGCCTAAACTAAACTGCCTAAAGCTCTGAAGAAATATGAGAAAAAATGTACTGTTTTCAGTTGTATCAAAACTACATTTTATGAGGAGACATGATGAGACTATTCACTATTACAATGGAAGAATAAAACCTAATAAAAAAGTCACTCAGAACCACATACCTCCGATGACAGAAGCCATGAGATATTTCTTGTCAGAATGCATTGTCTGCCAGAACTTCAACAACGCCACAATATCTTCAGATAACTGCTGCGGAGATTGAGTAGGGTTTCTGAACCCTGTACAAAAATGGTCCAGACAAGCTGAATAAACTCGTTCTCTCAAAACGTTTTTGCTGAGTGATCGAGGGAGGACGTCACTTTGTAGGAGAGAAAGTGCACAACTGAGCAATCTGCATATCCAAAAATATAGCGGTTACAATACTAAATTAGTAAATCATTATTTACAAGAAAACAAACCAAATGGATAGAACCTTAATTTGACACGGATCACATAAATTACAAGGAGTCAACATAAGAAAAGTATATCAATAAGTAGGTACAGTTGTTTATCTAGCTTTCATGTGCACTGTGCTAGAAGTGTTCATGTACCTGAAGCGTGGAGCTGCAGCTGCTATATGTCTATTCAATCTTGCTTCCTTACCTCCCACACACATTGGGAGCGATCTGTGCAATAGTGACACTAACATGTCCACCTTCTCACGACTGCTGTATTTAGCAGTCTCCACAAGTTCGTATAAAAACTGTTAAAGCAGTACAATATCAATTAATTGACATTCTCAGTACAACAATGACATTCTCAGAATTGTATTGCCATTTATTATAAAAACCATACCTGAATCCAAATGTCGTGAGGCTTGACAAAGGGTGGATTAGGCTCTAGAACACAACCTTCATAAGCAGCGAGAGGACTGACTTCCTCGTGTTCCATTGAAAAGAGTCCAAGTCTTTTATCAAACGTGTACTGAGGGCAGAAGTGTATTTTTATGATAACTCCACTTTCAATGCGCACAGCAAAAGTTATTAGGTACCTAGTTTACATAACACCTAAATCCTAACCTGCCAAGCTGTCACCATCTCTTCTAACCAGACAAGTTCTAATCCAGGACGAGCGGAGATCAACCACTGCCAGCATTGAACAGCTGTGGACATTGCTTCTGCAGTAAAAAGTTCAACTTGTGACCATGCAACAACGTGAAGAAGTTTTCGATTCATTCCTAAAACATCATGAAAACACTGGAATGAAATAAGTTACAAACTCACTTTCAGTAAGCAAACCATTTGCGATGGAACATACCTTCTGTTGATGTCAGAAGTGCAGTGGCTTGCCATAGAGCATCATGGAAAGCACAATTATTTCTTTCCAGACACGCCTTTTCTATGTTTTCAATGAGCTTATTGGTTATGATTTCTTCATCAAGTGGTCCTTGAAGCATACCAGCCACTTGTCCGGCAAATTTGGCTCTTTTGCTTACAGAACAAACAAACAGTGGTGCACTTTGTCCACCTCTCTGCTTGTCCAGAGTACTATTCTGTAACGTGTACATTTGAAAGAAAAACCTTAATTAATCTCCAATAATAGCAACTCACTTGTTTAACCAAGGACAGGGTAAATATAGATGGTTAAAAAAGTTTGTTCAAACAACTGATTTAGAAAGTAGGTACAAACCAGAACAGTAGACTGAATGTTGACTCTCTTGTTGGAAAAAGTTTCTGTATCCCATTGACCTGAATTTACCATCTCATTTAAATAATCTTGAAGATGTGACCGGGTGGCGTTCGGAGCCCATTTCATGGCTTCCTGAATTATTCCACAGCAGCGAGCAGCATAATCATTTACTATACTCTGAAATGGATGATAAAAATATTGAGACAAACTTGTGGAATATTTGGTAGTTCTCAACATTATAAGGATTAATGGTGCGACATTTGACGCGATCTACAAAATATATCATCTTTGGAAAGTCAGATTACTGGAGAGGAGATTGAACTTTAAGCTAGACTCGAAGTGGATAATATTTACAATATAATTGTATACCCTTACCTCCCTCGCTTCAAGTGTATCCATTAGTTGGATCGAATACGGTGTGTTGGGTACTTCAAGCCTCGGAGTGGGATCATTAGGATCCAGCTCCAAATAAGATGAAAGAACATGAAGCATGTCCAGCATTCTACACAGAACTGTGCTGTTCCACAGAATGTGAGGGAACTTGTCTACCAGCCCTGATAAGTATTTATCGGCAACTCGGCGAATCTGCTTGTGAACATGGTTGAAATTGACCAGTAAGAACACTGCATGATCCTCCAGTTCCGTCTCCCTCATCTCGTCTTTTGGTTTACGAGACATGGACTCTAAAAACATGGTGAAGACTCGATCTGCCACTCTGGGAAAACAAATTAGTAAACCATAATTAACAATGGGTGTATTTTATAATGGTGAATATTTAAATATTTGCGCATAATCAATAAGGAACAACAAGTAATAAAAAGCTCTCACTTGGTAGTATTAGAACTGTTTTTAAGCACGCAGGCCAACTTCGTAATTCATGCTGTTCCTTTAAGGAATCCTAATTAAATCTATCATTGGATTAAATTTCAGTTGTTAGGAACAGTTAATCTCATAGAAATGATAGGAGGGATTGTAAGATCATTTTTTAGCTCACGGGTGTTATGCAACAAACGCTTAGTCTATAGAGACAACACTCAATCTTCGAGGGGGATCCGTACGGCAGCTGCACTCAACAAGCTTGGCCCGAGGTTACCTGAGCCTACAAAAGCAGTCTTAGGCACTTTCACTTTTATTTTATTTGATTTGACTGTGAAGTGTGTACAGAGCGTTAGACTTGATGCACTATTAGCAGACACTTCTAAATTAATGATGGTGGTATCAGTACTAAGGTTCAATTTACGAGATTACTTACGCAGCTACACACAGCCACATTCCACTCTTGTCGGTGATGAGGGCCCGGTCTACAAGGTACTCCAAAATAGGTTGAAGACTTGGCTCAGGAGAATGTTGAACCCTGAGAGTTTCCAACCAGTACACAGAAAGAAGGAATGTGCATTGGGCAAAAGACAATTTGTTTACATGGGCGGTGATTTCAGGTGGATTCTCAAGCAGGGTTAAAATTTGAGTTCGAAATTCCTGAAGTTGAGTCTGAAAATGAAAGAAGTTTTGTTGAACTTGAACAAAGATTTATTCAATGCCTGAATATAATTGATTCTATAAATTCTAAGTTAGCTATCACGAAAGTTAAATCACTGACAACAGTCTAGCTAAACCATTCCAAGATTCATCTCAGATTAAAAAATAATTAAATAAATAAATAATAAAAAATGAACCATCTGCAGTGTGAACTACAAGACATACATGTGACGATGCATAGCAACGTAGTTGTGCAGTTGTTTCCAACAAATATTGTGAAGTTAGAACATTGTATGTAAAACCGTGAATTATTATAATATAATAAATATATACTCTGTTCAATTTTCGTAAATCATCAGCATTAGCTATTTTATAACAATCATCTTATAAATGTGCACGTACCACCGAGACGGAATCATTCCTCACTGCTGAGGTGTACTGAAGCTGGCGCAACTCAGATCTAGAAGAGCTTTGTGCGACCAAACAAGGGGACTTGACTGCAATTTGTTCTACACCTTGCCTCCATTCATTAGGCCACAAACCTGATAGAAATGAGGATAATTAGTAAAATAGCATCAAGAAAAGAGGGAGTATAATATTTACAAGACAATTATGCATAGGACATGTTACCAGATTGGGTAGTGAATCCCATGACGACACAATACAACCAAAAATCTCTGAATAATTTGAGCAGTCTCGGTTTTGGCTGTTTAATAACTGGTAGTCGTCGAACCAACACTGCGATTACAGGGATCAACATTCCAAGATTACCAGCACTGCTTGACGCCTTCAATATCAAAGAGATTATGTTGATCAAAATGCAAGGAAGAATCCACAGTAAGTAGGTTCAATTTTTAAAATGCGAGCGAAAAATGCAAATACCTTATTGGTTGGAGCTTTATCAGATGCCCGTTTCCCCTCCAGTCCCAACTGCACAAACAGTTCCATAAGACGAACAAGTAGTTCACTCATCTCATGCTCTCCTTGTATGTTAGCAGCAATATTGGCTAGCGCATTTATCACAGCTCCAGATACGTGCCTGAGAAAAGCCATACAAAATTATAACTGCGATAGAACAATATTTCACTCACAGCATCAGCAATAAAAAGTGGTAATTTCAAGTTTGGAATTTGTATGAGGTCAATATACTGATTTAGGGATGATATGTTAAACGGAAGTTTAAGAAAAACGTCTAGTTCCACGAAAGTAAAGCGCTTGGAAATAAAAGAATAATATGTGGTATGGCCAATATAATTCATCCTCCCCTCACTCCACTATACCAGAGTCACTGGAAGGCACGACACAAACAAGATTGAAAATGAAGAGTTACACAGTTAGATCGATTTCGACAGTTAGGTTATCATCACAAACAAGCAATAACTGAACAGAAAGCCCGAGGCCTATACAGCCACAGGTGAAAGGGAGCTCGAATCCCATTGGTCGAGAGAGATGCAAACAAAGTGATGGGGGATTATAGCTAAGCAATTGAAGTGACAGGAGGGAGGAGAGTTACTCAAATAGGTTTTAACAATATGAAGGGGGTAATCCCAAGCTTTACAGAAACGGACGTATCAATGGTGAAATATATTGAAGGATATCCTTATTTACCAGACCTATCACTTTTGATAATTTTGAAATTTTCCAGTACATTCAACACATCATTTCATTGGACGAAAACGAAGAAATTCTACAAACTGTCTATCTACCAAATTACCATTGTAACTATGGTTGGATTCTCTAAGTTGATTTGTAAATTCACAGATTTACCTACACCTTCCCTGAAATCCTCTTCATGTTCGTTTATTCTTTCCCTGAATTTCCTCCCAATTTGACCTGAATAATCATGGCCACAAGAACATTTTAGTTTATAAACCCCACGTTTACGTAGTTATTGTTTGTTACTGATGATAACCTGACAGTAACTATTTATTTTAGTGGAATTAGACAACGTTCTTCTTTAACTTCTGTTTTTCATTGAACTGGGTTTCTCCAACTATGTCAAGAGTGATTTAATTTGGGTGATATGTATCAGGTTCTAATGAAACCCAAATTTATTTTGCGTAAAAAAAAAAAAAAAAAAAAAAACTGAATTTATGTAATTCAATACAATTTTTCCAACAGTAGACTTGCATCTAATGAAAAAGCATATAGATATGATTACTTTATGATAGGTATGATATTACTTACTTATACTGATTAGTCTTGTCGTTCGTATACGCAGCATTACTCGCTTCAACAGTAATTTGTACAAACATCCTCATAATTTCTTCATAAACGTTAGGCTATAAAATGATAATTTAGGCCAATGTTAAGGACTTTAGGTTGTAATGTCCACCATTAATTTTGAATGAAAACAATAGATTTAGAGAAGGGCTTTGGGGGCAGGAACGAGTCTCGAAATTTCGAATATCATGCACAAAATGAATAAATGAAACGTAGATGAAACTTTAAATTATTTGACTTACCTCACATTTGGATATTACTATGCAGCCCAACTGATCAACAATGAGAACGTCAGCTGGGGAAGGTACGCGACAAAGCCTTTGCTGGAAAAATTGTAAGATCGTTTCAGTGGTTTTTCCAGTGTCCTTTAGAGCAACAGCAATGTGTCCTAGCATCACTATTGTGTTGTTTGGAATTAGAGCAGTCTCACTGAAAACGAATAAAAATACATGATAACAAGCAACAGATATGATCGGAGATAGTGGAAACATTGCCAATCCGATGTAGGCAATATGAGAGGCATTAATGAAAAGTTGGTTTTAATATTACAGTTAGGTGTCCTCTAAGGTCGAGAGGTCTAAGACGCGGTCTAATGCCACTCGGGAGCAGAGAATCCTGGGTTCAATTCCTGAGCTGGTAACAAGATTTATCAGATCTGGGGTCTATATGCAATTAAGTGCGAGAATTAGTGACAAATTGAGATACCCTATAATAGGTTAACTCAAAGAAACTTCATTTAATCAAATTTTTTAAAATTTAACTTAATCTAAAAGAAATTTAATTAAATATTACGATTAGAACTTTGTATGAGAAAATCAGTTTCAGGACATCCTAATGAAGCACTTGTTGCAATGAAAGTTTTATGCATGAATATTCATGCATGATGGATGATTCATGCATGTGACAAACTTTAGAATAGAGTATTCAGAGAGTGAGAACCAGAGAATTATTGGAAAAGTTTGTTTTAACCTACTTTGGTAAACACGCTGACTTTGAACGGAGGGAGGTTAAGAGCCAAATCTGTGATGTGTCGTTAATAAAATTCCACATCACTTTGTTCAATCATCGATTGTGCGACTAACAATGTATAAGGAATTCTTAATTCAGAATGCAATCTGGAGATTCAATGCAGTTTGGAGATGTTCAATGATTTAGATCTGTGTAGTAATGACATTTGAACATCTCGTCAACTTTCCTTTCGCTTAAGGATGTTCATGCATGAAAAAAGCTACACAAATTAACTGCCTAATGCAAAATTTTCAAGCTGAATCTGGTTGTTCAACTTGAGTATCAACTGGCAGCTTTTATATACGAAACGATACCAACCTGTCTGATTTTTCAGCTGTATACAGTCTATTGGAAAGGGAAGCAACCAAAGCAGGAATACAGTATGGATCAACAGTGTAGGCCGATCTTAGGGCCAGGCACAAATTTTCAATCGCTGAATCCCTCAACCTCTCAAATGGTGATAAACAGCAGTCACAAAGCGTCCCACTTGTTCCGCCAACTAGAAAAGAAACATCATTCAAGGCCGTCGTTGATACTAAGTGTTGGTGACATAAAATTCTTATCACAAATTCTTCATCCCCTCTGAACTTCCAGAATAGATTAAATGAAGTAGCAAGACGATATATAATAGTTACCATTGAAAAACTAATTCAGGGTTCAAACCCTAAAGAGGATAAGGCTTGCATCATTGATATGTGAACGAGTGCATTTGCGCATATTTAAACCTATCTACGTGGATACATATGTAAATACCTGGATGGGATCACAGGGCTTGTGTCTTGACCAATTTAACCTGCCTTGTCTGAACTTAACCTGTAAAAAATCAATAATATCTCTCACCTTGGGCATCGTGATTCAAATTCTTCTCACAATGAAGGCGGTACAGTTTTGAAAGAATTGGCGAAGGTGACACCAAGAAATCTCTCAAACAGTGTATCGATGTACTAGCAATGTTGGGATATTTTTCCGCCAATTTTCCCAATCCCTAGAGAAGTCAGATCAAATTAATTAACAAACAGGTACCGAAAGAGTAAAACCGAGATAGATGTAAGTAAAAAAAAATATAAAAGTGAGGACAACGCAAAACACGTGCGTTAATCTTATTAATTAGAATGCCATGCGACAATTGGAATTTTATAAATATTTCAAACATATTTATATTTATTGAATGTACATACCAGTTGCATACACTCAAACTACGAATCAAAATGTGAACCTTTAGAAAACAAACGGGTTAAAAATTGATCAGGCAAACACGTTTAAAAAAAGTCGAAAACTATGGAAATTCCAAGCTTGGGCTTCCTACTAAACCTTTAGTGTAGGATGATGACTGTAAACAGACGTCAGAGTTGTGGCGAACACTAAGACCTAGTGGAAACAACCAGAAACCATAGTCGGTATTACAAGAACCACCATAGTTTCACATTTTCAGCGTGATGCTGAAATGCGTAATGCTGCCTTACTTCTGGATGTCCAGATGACCTTTGACAAATATAAAACCATCAACCAACTTTTTTTAGGTATATTTTGTTAGTTTCTCCCAGATGAGAGCTCTTAACCGTGTCATCAGTATGGAGGATAGTTAATAAACGGTATGGGGAACAGTAAATGCGGAGAGAGGTCATTTTGTATAAGAAGAATCCTACAACTAAGGTCATGTACCACAATAAAACCGTGAAGAAATTCAACAAAGAATTCAATGTTACTTTTGAACGTGAATCTTTAGAGGTGCGAGAACCGATGATAAGATGACCAAGAATTTGATAGAGTCAACACTCTGGGAACTGATTATAATAAGTAGATGTCAAATCAACGGTCCTTTATTAAAATTGATTGGGTTCCATTCTATTTCAGTAGGTAATGATTTTAGTAAGCATCCCCATGTTCAATCTAGTGAGCATGAGCTCATCTTAGAATATTTGACATTCGAGAGCTGTAATCGGGTTGTAGCTTTTCGATGCTACGTCCGAATATATTCGGGGTGGATGTCTTACATGCCATGCTATTCCCGAGAATACTTGAGCTATTCGAGACTGCTTTGGTGTGCTATGAACGAATATATTCGTGCTCGCTCCCTCGACCTACCGGTTGCGTTAATAAGTCTTTATTTCACCAGTACCCCTACAGGGAGCAGCACTGCTTGGACCCAACGATGTTTACGGAAGATTGTTGCCATCTTATCTGCTTGATAACAGTTTGGTTTGTTTTGATTTCCCTGGCATTCACGAAACAAGTGAACTCACGATGTTGCGCTGTTTACACTGAACAGGAACTATTGAATATTCTCGAAAATAGCGATTACGAAGATGAATTATTTTGTGATTTGTTTTCTAATGGTTTAACCGCGAATGGTTCCCCTGTTGAGTTACGTGTTTGCAGACGTCCCAATGATTTCAGCAGTGATTCTGATGACGAAGAGGAACCAACAGCCGAACAAGTAAAGGACTATACATGGGATAATTCCGAACCAAATATTGTTCTTCACAATTTCATGGACAATAGAAGTGGGGTTCTGGCCAGCAACATCAATGATCCATCATCCAGACTGACCACATTGCATATTGCTCATAAAACAGTATTTAGCACAGATAACCTGAATGAGCATAGAAGCATGCAGATAGCTGGCACCAGCAGGCTCAGCCGGGCGCAACAGCTAAAAGTTTAACCGAGTAGTATTTTTGTAACATAAGTTCTTTAAAATATGGCATTTTACCATTTTCTCGACACACAAGCAGAAAGCAGGGGACTCTGGGAGGTCAATTCAACTCAACAATGGGAGCCCGACCTAGTCGGGAGGCCTGAAAAGGCCTACGTCCAATCCCCCTTTAGGCACCTAGTGCCCTCTGGGAAGTGTGCACTACTACCTGCATGAAAATGTTACTATTCACCGTTACCCGATATGAAATTTGTAGGATAAGTAGTGTATTAGGACCTTGGAGGGCAGTCTCACAAGCCCCATGGTATGAGAACACCTCAGAAGCCCGAAAACTATTCAACTCCACAAGGAAATTACCTATGGTACCTACCGATTATTTTGTAGAATGACATTAACTGATAAAATATTTAGGGTTTGCAGGATCAATGTTTGATTTCGTATATCAAAGATATATTTTATACTTCGAATATAAAAGTGGAAACTGATAGGACAGCATTTTCAGGGCTATTACAGGTATACACGAACCAGTCAGTACAGCTGGTGACAGTATGAATGTACTCTGACACACGAAACTCACAGCATCACCCTTCACTTACAGGTTGCCTAAAATAGTTTCTGCGGATTGCCAACACAAGCTGGCATAATCATATTTTGACTTAATGGAGGTATTTTTTAAATGGAGAATGTCAGTGAAAGTCGATTCAAAGGGCAAATAAACGGGAAAGGGGTTAATTGGAATGCTCTTGCGCGTACAATAAACAAAAGGAATAATCATAAATGGGAGGGAAATTGAGTAAATAAACAAATGAAATGATAGTAATGATTGAAAATGAATCATCATATGTAATCAATTAAAATAATACGTAGGGAGATAAACTGCACCAAGAGCATTGGCGATAAATTGAATGCCTAGTTCACAAACACATCTCAAGTACGATAGGTCCCCCTCAGGAATTTTCTGACATACCTTTTAGTTAAAGGGATGACATTGGACGATTAAAATATTGTGCACGCATGTCAAGGCAATTGTGGTTAAAAAATGGATTTCAAAGCAGCGGGAAGCTGAACGAAATAACTAAAAGGTTCAAAATGCACAAGTTACAACAAGTCATGAATTAAAGCAAAGCAAAAGGAGAATAATTAGGTTGGAATAAATTAATAAAAAAATGATACGCGTTTTTCAAAACTCTAATTAAAATGAATGCAACAAAAGTTAAAAAGATGAGAATGAATCCGGAGAATGTTTAATCAGAATATTGAGTATTAAAATATTTGAAAGGCAATAATTATTATGAAAAACAACAATAATAAAACAAATATTTAAAAATTCGACGAATAAGTTATTTTTGATTGAAAGAATATTATAGTTGACGAGAGAATTATTCTGACAAAACTTACGAAAGAAACTAAATTCTGAAGTATCATGTCTTACAGAATAAAATATTTATCATAATAATAATAATGTATTGTAAGACGTAATCGAGGTAAAACTTGCACTACATAAGTCAATTACAATACCACTGCGAAGGAGATAATATTATGCTTGTTCTAAGACGTTTCAACGGTTAATTTCAGGTGGTGAATATTACTGCAAACTAGGAGGAAATCCACTCACTATGGCAAAGGGTGATTAGAATAAATTCCTAATATAGTTTAATGAAGAAATCAGATTCAGCAATTGGGTCCAATACTTAACCGGTACCATCAATCTAGTTTAATCAAAGGATGGATATATTAGTTATCTCAACTACTAAGTAAGAAAAATATGAAACAAAATGCTTAACTGGCCATTCTAAAATATCTATAGACTACTTTTTTCATCACCATTCGTTCAACTACTTTGATTTGTGGTTTTTAGAAAGAAGTTACAACGCTAGGTTATGGGGAAAGAAATACTCAGACAACTTGGGTTGGAAAATGCATTTGAGCTGATGGGTATAGTACTCATACGTGTACTAACCGATTCATAGCAAACAAGCCACAAAATAGAGCATATCGGATCGATGCAGCATCGGAATAGCAATATTTACAGGGCCATTCGTAAATCAATGCAAATTGCGACAAACAAAATGTTTATAGGATACCCGTGCAATTCATAAAATCAAATAGCGAATCGTAATCTTGGAGTTACTGATTTTGGGGCTGCAATGATACGCGAGGGGGATCCTAAGTTTACCAAAAATTACCTCAAGGCATACCATGAGGAGTGGCATATGAGCCAAGACGAGTTTGAGGTTATGGTTGGAGTTGATTTTTTCTGTCAGCCGCCCACATAGACTGTCTGCACCTGAAATAACATTATTCAGCATTAAACTAAGCACTTACTTTACAATTATATAAAAGGGCTCTGTACAAAATGACAACTGTTGACGATTTAAAATCACGTAAATTGACATGTATTAATTACCTACTGTTTTACATAGTAAATAATCAGTGCATTCTGGTGGCCTGAAACCAGTCCAATATCTCATCAGAACGTTCGAAGGATGCATTTAACTCATTTTTTCTTTCTTTTTATACAGATTACGATGAAAATACTTTTATTGACCTTTACCAATAGACCACCCCTCTCTTTTGCCCAAACATTTTGATTCTGGGGTAAAAATAAGTTTTGGGGTGAAATAAAGTTTTTGATGAGATTTTTACAACTCTAAGTTGAATTTTAGTGACGATTAAAAATGTAAAATTGAGTAGGCCACAACAAGGGCCTGGCCTGAATTCAAATCTTAAATGGAAGATACAAAGCATTAACAGTTCAGATGAAAAATTGTGTTCTATCCCCAACTTTTAGGATACACTTTAAAATGTGAAAATTCATGAAAACAAACATCGTTCTAGTCAGTAAGTACCTTTATGATTGAAAAGAACTATGTCACAACTTATCATAAATGTTGAACCAGAAAATAATATTAATAACTTATTTGAAATCCGCACTGGCACAAGACAGAAATTAACGGTAGTATTAGTGTTTCGTCCCAACAGCAGCTCACTTTGCCAATAATTGTATCATGCGATGGGAAATTAGTACAGCACAATTAATAAAGCTGCGCAGCAAGATGAGTGAGAGTTTAGATCGTCAAACGATGAAAATTCATCTCAAGTTAGAAATTTAGAAATTTTCCATTGAGTGCACTTATGTCGTAAATAATACGCGCGTAAATGTGCAAATTTGGGCAAGAGAGATTCATTATGTTATGAAACTGACACTGTAACAACATATGGGAAAATAGAGTTTGGAACTTTCTTCCATGACTAGAAAACATTTAAGAATATTTGGAAGTTTGTTGGAAAGTTGTTTGGAAGAAAAAATGTACGGGACTCAATACAAAATAAAAAATTAGAAAACTGATCAATTTTTCGCAAAATGCATACGTATTTAGTAGAGCACGGGGGTCTGACTGACTGACTGCATAAGGCTTCCGCAGAAAGAAATCCCAGGCCTAATGGCTTATATTTCCCCAAAAGGGCCCCTTTTAATTTGGGGGTTCTACGGCTGCGCTATATCCCTGAATTTGTTGCTTAACTCAACAATCTTCTTGATCTTTTTCCAATCTAGGTCTCTGAGTGAGGCCCTTTCGATTGTATAATGTCCTAGGGCCTCTTGCCTAGATCTCCAGTGTCTATCACAATCACACAACAAGTTTTCAGCCGTACCCTCTCCGTTTCCACATTCGCAGAGTGGAGAAGATGCCTTGGACATGATAAAAAGGGTCCTCTTGAAGCTAAAATGCCCTGTGAGGACCCCAATTATTTTCTTCATTTGCATTCTAGGCTGTGATATAATCCAGTCTGAGCGACTCTTATCGCAGCCAGAGATGCACATCCTAGATTGTCTATACCTGCTGTCCACTTTTCTCCATAACTCTTTTAGATCTTTGATGGCCCAGGTGTTTGCCTTGGCCTTACACGCGTTCCGCGTAATGCCTAAGGCTGAGATCGGCCCGTCATAGTTTCTAGACGACCTCTGCCTGGCAAGGCGATCTACCTCCTCATTTCCTGTGTTTCCTTAATGACCTGGTACCCAATTGACATACACTTTGTTGTCTAATAGGGTGCCTAATTTGTTCAGTTTGTCTTTAGCCTCTTTTATTATTGTTGAGGTAGTGACCGTATTCATCAGTGCTTTTATGCAAGCCTGGCTATCTGTATGTATGACTACTTGTCTGCTTCTCGTGTTATTCTCTATTAAGCTGTCAAGACATCTGATAATGGCATATAGCTCACTCTGGAAGACAGGGGATATGTATACAGATGACAAAAGCTGATAACGAGAAAAGCCGGTCAATTAAAAAATGTAAGAGAAACCTATTGATAAACGTATGTTAGTTCTTTAAACTCTTACAGAGAGTGGCAACGCAGGGGAGCCAGGTTGGTGTAGTTTAGTTATGTTTTACTAATTGCAAATACGGCAGTTTTATTTGATCAGTCAGAGTGTAATTTGACGGTGAAGTGTTGTCATTCAGAGATTCAGAGTCCCCACTCTGTGAAAACCAACTGTAGTGAACAGTACGGGAACCCCTGACATTACACTATTCTTGCTGCACACCTCAAATTAATCGAGAGTATTTAATAAAATCACACAGACAACAAAATTAACTTGATCCATTAAAGTAGTATAAGTAAGTTAGAAAGGTATTAATTGAGAAATACCAAAACAGTAGAAAGATAAATGTTATGAAAATGCTCCACAGCCGTACATAGATCAAAACAAAAAGATTAATGATTGCATGAAGGATCATAGAAAACATTCAGCAGTTCATTAAATGAAGCGCTCACACTTAAACAATAAAACACTTTAACAACCTGGGGATGATAACTGTGACGCTAGAGTATGAAGCAAGAAAGTTGGGCTTTCTCTATAAGGAACTGCAATAAAATGGAACACAAAATAGTACTGCGAATTCAATGAATTTTTTATAGCTCTAATATGGTTTTAGTCCGAAAACAGGATGAGCTTTTTTAGATATGTTAGTACCAGTTACAAGCGGAAAATTTCCACAGTCGATTTGATTTGATTGGTCTCAATAACCGAGTGGTTCGGCAGCATGACCTTTTGTGTGCAGTTCTTTCAGGAAAAGGTCAGTATGTTTGAAGTTTGACGATGTTCTTATCATTTTTGGACCGTAACATTTGGTGCTGGCTGAGACCCAAAATTTAATACGTAATCCCTGATTAGCCAGACTGTAACCCTCAAATTCCCTGACGCAGCATCTTCACTTTCTCACTCACTGAGTCAAAACACTGTGACAATGAACTCACTCAATGGTGGCTTCTTACAGTGAGCAACTTCTCAGCCAGTGCCCTGCAGTTTCACCACATCATTTGTCTGACCCCGATTCAGCTGAGGGTACCAGATTTTTTTAAGCTCTGGGTAATGTAACGAGTGGGAAAACTTGGCCTCGCTAGTCGAGTAGTAAAGACGGCGCTATTGTTTGGGCTCCTCTCAGGAAAAGGCATGAGTTCGAATTCCGCAAAGGTTCGTACAATTTTTGGGGGCCAACAACAGCTTTTACGTAGGTGCTTCATAATTTTCAGTTTCCCAACTCTTCGAAAGGCTAAAGAAAAATAATAAAGGTGGAAAATTTGTTCTGAATTCTTCTAACCCAACGTGGGTCTAGAATGAAAACATATCTTTACGAATCAAATAAATATATGTGTGTAAATGTGTCTGTCTTTTAGTCACCAGTCTCTGGTTAAAAGTATTCCGACCTCCAGAAACGACTTCAACGAATTCCTGTTTACGGATTAGGTTTCTATGCTCAGAAGCGAAGCACTGCCACGAAAATTAGCTCTAGATCATAGATTACAGGTTGATAAAATATTTTTTTTTCTGCTTTTCCACTAAATGATTCCTCCAAATAATGGAATATTTTGTTGATATTATACATTTATATCTACCTAGTACGCATTTCAGGTAGATAAGTAGAGCTGAAATCCATATAATAGAACAGAACTGCATACAATGTATTGGTTCAATAAAAGTTATTGTATCACTAGCCAGGTGTTATCGCTAATTCACTTGGACAGAGATACCCTGAGAGGAGCTGGGAAAACTGGGTCAAGCTGACCTAAGCAGTTCGAAATAAAATTCGAAAATCAAACTCAAGCAGTTCTACACCATTGCTCTACTCCCTCCTGAAACTCAAGGCACACTGATCATTGTTTGTATCGAACACTCAACTCCTTTGATTTAGTGTCATGGGCCATACCAACTAGTGCCCACAACCAGCGGGTGCCTGGGCAGGACAAGAAGAACAACAACAACAACCGAACAGGGAATTGATTGTAGGTGTTAACTGGCCAATTGCTTCGATATCCGAATACGACGAAAATTGGGTCGGCAAGCCCTGTGTCGTCGAAAAGAGTGAATTCTGCCCAGGCCAATGAAGATCTATGGGACTAAGAGGATGAATGGACCAACAAGGACACAAAACCTAGACCTGGCCACACAGCTCGAGGACTAGCTGTGAATTGTTGTCGGGGGTGATGTCATGGGCCATACCATTAGTTTTTTGATTCTGCCCACGTATTCTCTGATCTAATTGTTTAACTAAAATAATTGATTTATGATTTTTTTTGTAATTCTTGACTCAAAGCACGGCATTATGCACAATACTAATCAATACATTCAAATAATCTAAATTCCATTAAATAGATTAATTCATGATCACAATTAACTTAGGAGTACTTGAGAAAGTTGATAAACCAGTAAGTATGGCAGATTTCAACACTATATATCATTTGTTTAAGCGGCCCATTCACGATCCTGTTGCTGGAAGTGAGGGGAACGAAAAACTTCCCTCTCTTCTTGCACGGGAGGCGTGCAGGACGTGTGTGGAGGCCTTCCTGCTGCAGGTGTCCTGCAGAGCTCATCGGATGGGTTTCCCATCAGACCATCCTGAGGTCCGGGGTCCCCCACCCTATCAACCTGCAAGGTCCGAGCGTTTGTGGAACTGCCAGAAGACCTTAAATAAGGAGCCATTGAAGAATGGAGAATGCAGAAGGTATACACAGAATACCGTATACTGGCGGGAAACCTTCGGTGCATGGAGAACGCACTCTGAGGCAGGAGAGCAAAGAGGGGAACTTCGTTGCACTCCCCATCTCCTGCAGCAGAATCGTGAATGGGCCGCTTTAGTCAAACCATAGAGATATTCAAACCACCACGGAGAGAACGTAGGATGAACTGAAGTTCTGTCCACCAAAATGAAGGAAAAATGTCAATCCAAAAACTTGAGGGCTGAAAATATGGTGTCAGTACATACTTAGAAGCATCCAATATTCTACTATGAACATCAAATCTTGTAGCATGTAGGAAATTGGCTCCGTTGGAGTTCGCACATAGCATCATGGGTCATCTGACTATCAATCCCATGTCTTCCATCACCCTAAACTTTCGTTTATACATGCTTACCTCAATTTCGACTCTTAAAACCCTTCGATCCAATCGGGGAGGACCAACGACTTATTCTCAGCTTGAGAAGGCACATGTACTAAACTTGTACTAAACTAAATCCTTTCGTTAAAACAAACTACTAAGTAACAGGTAATGACACACAAGAAACATTTGTAACTGAGTTTACCTGCTTCATCAGCAATAGCCCACACCAGCAGGTCGACACAAGCAGAATTGGCTAATACGTTCAGCTTGAATTTATTGATGGTGGGCACATTATTTTCACGTTCCTCTTTTTCGCTAGCATCATGGTTTCTCGACTGCAGCTCAGTCTGACCACACAGGAAAAGCCCTTTCACGAATTCTTGGACATCCTTAGTAAATGGCGGAGGTAAATCTGGAATATCAAATGAAAATCGAATCACCTTTTTGAGGAGCTTGAAACACTAGAAGATATGAAAATTAGAAGAAGGCGTTACGTGGCATTAAGTGGAATGACATGAACATGAAACAAGCCATACTGAAAGTGAAAGACAAACATTGTAACTGATTCAACAAAAAACAAAGAAATGATTCAAGGCATGTTTTAGTACATTTTGTAAGTTGAGGAAGTGTGAATTTTCCATGAAGTGGAACTAAAATGGTATTACTTATATATTGGCGAAGAGTGATAAGATAACATATTAATATAAATAATAATAGTGCTACTACACAATTGGATGGCACACATATTCCTAATACTATGCCAACAAACATATATTTAGCTGACCTAACCACGTTTCTATTCTGAGCAATTTGTCCACTTCCTACTTTTATCAGAGTTTTACACAACGTTCACGAGTTTTACGAACAATAACCTGTACGAATGGGGAATAGCTGTGTAAATTTCGTTGTTTCCTTAAATTGTCTAATAGAGACGTAAGATATGAACAGTATAAAATTATCTGAATTGAATTGACAAGGAGAAAAGGAAAGTGTATGAAGTTAAAATTTAGAGGACTGCTCTCATTTCCGCACGTGGGAACGTGTGAGAGTGGGATACTAGAGGTTCGTGCAGGGGCAGTTCTGATGAATTCTAGACATTTTCAGAACTGTGACAAATCGTCCCTAAGCTTTCCAGAACTATTAACCGTTTTAGCACTGTAAATCATATTTATCAAACTAAAGATATGTGCTTGAGTGACTTAGCATTCAAATTCCAGAAAAAAGGAACTGTTTCAGAAACAGTTCCAGAAAAAATGAAATATTTGGAACTGCCTATGCACAGCACAGCTAATGCAGTACTCAACTTCAGAAGTACGGATCGTAGCACTGCAGATGACAAAACTCGACTGCGCTTGCCCAGAACCGTCCAGAACTGGCACTAAGAAGAGAATGAAGCTTAGGTATACGCCTATAGTAAGGTGAGAAAATAATGGAAGGTAAAGATAAATGCTAACTGCCTCCACGGATCTACCAACAGCTTCCTTCAACTGTATGTCAGTAATAGCATTTTACCTGCCGTGATGGTAGAGAGGAACAGATAAAAGGGAGGGAGTGCAATTAGTGAGTGAAGGGATGGCTAGCCTCTAGGTTTTCACTCGCCAACATTTTTCGGATTTCTGCAGGCAGGAAAATAGGGCAATTACCTACGTATATTTCCTACTTGTTTCGATTAACTAAGAAACATTACCATAAGTTGTTCAGTCGATACAAGCCTCAAAGTAACGTTAGTACCTTTGTATTCAACAAAAAAGAGTAGGTAAGATGCTTGAGTTGAAATGTGAGCAACAACGAATTAGGTTGTTAACAGTGACATGTGGGTTGTGGCGTCCAGTTTTTGATTAATCAATCAAAATTTGTGGATGTTCTTCACGAACTGATCATTATTAAAATTCAGCATTGAAACGTCGAAATATTTTCTTCCCAAATTTTAATTCAATTTATTGAAGAGTCACGAGGAGCAGTGTAGATAATGTATATTTTAGCGAATTTTCTTAGAAAATGAAGCTATTGCAATGGCTCCAAAAATTTTAAAATACAAATTTTCAAAAATTTTCTTAATCGAAATCTGTTTTGAGGCATTCTGAAATGATTCCTGGATTTTAACGCTTTTTTATATGTATATAATATATATATATGTCATTCCAGACGATAACTCTCGATAGAATTGAGATAAAAACTTCGTTCTTTCGCCAAAAAATCAAGCATTTCAAAAGAAAGGATGAGTTCGTTGGACAACAATTTTTTAGCACATTAAATTGGTCAAATTTCGAAAAATGTACCCAAAAAATCACTAAAAATGGCTAAAAACGGCCAAAAATCGTTTAATTTCTATTTTTTGCAGAATTTTAGTCAAAACTAAATTTTTAACGATTAACTAGGACATTAAAAATTTTTGCTCAAAATTATGATGAAAAACGTACTTAAATGTCATTAAAATTTGCTAAAATATCTATAAAAACTGCAAAAAATTTAAAAATCAAAAATCCCTTTTGAATCAGTGGAATTTTATTTAGAATAAGTTTTTTGCCATAAAATTGGTTTTTAACCATTTCTGTCAACTAAAATTGCTCCAATTTCAATGCTGTTTAACATACTATAGTATGATAGATAGTTTATGAAAATTCGCTCATACGATCATGCTGCATGACTGGAACTTTTTTATTAGCCTTTCTTTTTTACTACAGGCTGCCTTGAGAGCTACAGTTCAAACAGGAACTTTATTCTAGATTTCCATCATCGAATTCATTATTACTGAGAAGCCGTGGAAACAAACATACATAAACCCGAACGGAAACATTTGTTAGGGTTGCCACTAAAACGTAACAACATAGGGACCAATAAACTGCCATACTAAAATTTTAGTATGATCGAGATGTCACCTAGTTTATTTCATGGAATAAAACAAGGAATCTCAAACCCTTTCTAAACTGGTCAGACTTATTGGAAACAAATGAAATTAACAATGTTAACGAGCAATGAGATATTTGAGGTGGTGAAACATTCAGATGTATCTACAGAATCAACGCCATACATAGGCTCGTATAATGGAGTTTCATGCTTCCTGAATTTTAGTGTACAACATAAGCAAGCTCTGAAAAACAAAATACATATCCAATAATATGGATTTTTTCTGCAATGAATTTATACACGTTTCTGAAGGTGTTCAAACCGCAAGCACATGATACGATAAATGCGTGATTATGAAAAAGCAAAAATGTGATTAGTGGTGATAAAATGCCTTCAAACTTAACTAAAGGGGAGTCAAATAGAATTTTAGTTTTTACCTTAGTTCATATCTACTGAAAATTATAACATTTATTGAGTGGTTTCAGACAGACCGAATTTCCTTTTAAATTTGCAAGAGCAAAAAGGAAACTCAACCTGTTTGAAACCATCACATTGCCAAAGTGTAATATTATCAGAGTGTCCTTTATGATTGTATAACACTTCAATGAAGATTTGTGACATTTTAGGAAGTATGGGCAAGAAACCCAAATCCTATCACAGTATTTGGCCAACAATAAGTTAACTAGAGGGATATTCTGTAGGGTAGATAAGTTATGACTGTCGTTATAATATTAAACCATGATCAGCGAAGTTATTTGAATGAGCATTTTTTGTTATTTAAGATAATTAGCTTAACAGTAGGGGAGACATTCAATGATGTACGCACATAATTTACACGTAGAAGGTTGGCTGTACTCTCTGTCTCGCGGAAACGGCTATACGTTCATTTTTGACAAGAATATTCCTAGTAATAGTAACTTCAACAACCCTTTAAGGGCGAATACAGACCCTAAGGCTGCATAAATATGCATATAAGAAAGCAGGAGAGTTCTATTTCACTTTATCACCTCACACGCTCCTTAAGCACGATCCCTTGGAGTCATTGTACCCTTTCTATTTCACAAAACCTTCGGGAGAAGCTACTTGTCATTCCTCGCTAAAAGGGGCATGTGGCAAGGGAAGGATCCCCAAAGCCTTTAGTGAACCTTCACCATGATTCCAAAGAAACTGAAGCATCTAAGGACCATAGACCATATAATGAGCCATTGCAGCGTGTTTGGGTTTCACCCTTGTTCAGAAATGAGAGATGATTTTCAGCAAGCTTCTGCTTGGGAAATACTTTTGATCTGCCAGCTCCGGTCTTCTGGACTCTGAAAAGTCGTTTGATATTATCCAGCCCCGCACATCTATTACTTCTGCGCCTAAATGAATAGTAATAGACAAGGGTAAACGGATTATAGACAACTTTTACTGACTTTAGAGAGCATTTCAAAAGTGTTGGATTTTATTGCTGTTCCACACCTACCAGCATTTGTTACACGTGGTCATTCCTTATCTATGGTCATATCCCTCCCTATACCTGAAGTAAAATCCACCAACCAAAGTAGATAAATAGATTGCGGATGTCGTAATCGTGCATGAAATGCGGAAGTGCTGTGGCAAGTTGGACTTCAGGAGCAACATCCCGTTTTGAACATTGAAAGTCACAAGATAGGGAATTTTAGCCATTATTCAAGGCCACTGTTACAATATTTCCAATGGCTTAAATTCCTAAGGAAAACAAAGGGCAAAAGAGAAATGAGGTGGCGGAGGCATTGGAATGATAGTTGACAATGGATGGGACTCGACAGCTTCTTAGAGCTCACGAACAGTAACTGGAGCAAATGCTGATAATGGTGTGTTTGCTACACGGACGAATTGTCCATGTCAAGTACTCATGAACATGAGATTTCCACTGAAACGCTCTTTGCTACTATGAGTACAGCACTAGCAAGCCTTCCAAAGACGCCTAGTGACCAATCCCATCAGGCCATTGGGAGCTCATGAAGCCAGTTTTCTCGAATGGGTGGAGCTTACAATCGAATGATGGGGGAGGGGCTCCAACACTGTTATAAAACCTTATTACGAAAATTGTTTCGGTCCTACATCTATAATGAGTTCAGTTGAGAGAAGAAACAACAGAAGATCCTAAATAATCATAGGGGAAATAACAGATGAAATAATTATTTGAATATTTATGAAGTGATTTGGGGAAAATAAGCAAATTCGGTTTCAACAATAAATTCGAATTGATGTTTCGATAATATACATCGATGGTCCAAAGCCATCAATAGTAGTTATAGATGTTCAAATATAGATACTTCTATCGTTTTTTTTTTTTTTTTTTTTCATTGGCTATCCAGATTTCCTCCCCATTTGGGTGAAGTCTTAAGTGGCTTAATCCCCCAACAAGACCTGTCCTCTCTATCCTGTTATAAGCTCTTTGGCAAGAGGTCATATCATTAAATCTTCATAACTGTAAATCAAATAAACTGAAATCATAGCATTCAGTCATTGATGGAATAATGAGATAATGACGCACAGATATTCACTTATAAATGGTAATTAACGTATGAACCCAAGCAAAACAATACAACAATAAATAGAAGAAAATAAAGCGAGAAAGAGAGAGAGGGAGAGAAAAAATTGCAAAAATATCAACAACTTTATGTAGGAACACCTATCCACTTGAATATTTTGTTGAAGAACATGCGCAATACAATTTAGTTCACCAAGGCCACTATAATATCATTGAGATTAGATGTACCATGAGAATGCAATAATGTTTTCGTATAAAGTAACGCCGATTAGCTGCAAAGCATGAAGCTGGCTCCAATTCGTGTTGAAACGACAGGAAGCGGTGATGGATGCTTTGCTGTATGTTTTCTGCTCAGAATTACCTGTATTATTGTGTTTATGATATAGGTTTCTCTTTCTGTAAACCTGCCGTTTACCGTAATCAAAACTATCCCATCGTTCAGTGAGTACTGTGAATGACACGAAAGCCACGAGAAAAGTATAAAATTAAAAATAATACAAAAAATGAAGAGAAAAAAGGAATGAAACAAACTATAATGAAAGAAATAGTTAGAATATGAAATTATTTTATATAAATAGGTTAATAAACTATACTGAACAGTTATCGAGCAGAAATAGATGAAATATTAGTTCAATACTGAAGAAGAAACAGTACACCAACATTTATCAGAATAGAAAGGTTACAGAACCACAAAGTATTTCGAAGGATAAACACAGTGTATGGGGAGAAACGTAGAAAATAAAAGTTGACGCTAGTTGAAGGAGGAGTTTTGAAACCTACAAAAACAAGATTCTTATTACATGATAATAGACTTAAAGACACGAGAAAATTATGAGTTGTTATAATATTATTTATTAAGGTTTCTGAGTGGGTTAGACTCTGTCCTGAATTTTCCTCGTGACTAAGAAGTCAGCTTCTAAAATTCGTATCCACATATCAGGTAACTAATGAAACGTGAGTCATCAATAAAGTTACTGAGCCTCATCTCTCCAGAGACAAACTGGAAGGGTAGGTAATGTAATTTAAAGAAGAAAATAAAATCGTGGACCAATTGAATTTGACTTTTATTGGCTGGAGAGGAATCAGGATTATCAATTAATGCCTATGATTAAAAATAAATTAACCACATCACTCAAACCACGAGAGATCCTGTGTTAGAAACGCAAGTGAAAGGTGATCTTTCCATGTAGGCGCCTGTACCTACGCAGACCCTTCCTTTATGTAAAGACACGTAAAGAGTAATAGATACAGAAATGCTGTTAGCTGACAGAGGAAGAAAGGGAAGTTGTCCATTTCCATGAAATAAATAATTACAATGTTAGTTACGGTGTTTTGGTGATTAGGTCACAATCAGTACTAAATAATAAGGATATTCATGGTTTCTCGAGCTAAGCTAAATGTGTTAAGTCGAACACATCGTAATCTGTGGGGATCATCAGGTCCCTCACTCACTCACTTCACGGGGTTTCCAATTGGCAAAGAGTGTCAGGCACTTATATTGGCTTATACGCTTCTTCATAAAAAGGCCCCTTTAATTTAAAAGACAATTTGAGGTCCATATATTGAATTCTGCTAAACTTCGTAGATTAGCATCAGCTGACTCTATTATGACAATAGTGAAGTAAAAGATGGAAGGCACTAGCAAGACAGACAAAAAGAGTGCAAAAAAAACCGTAACCATACCGGTTTCTCTGGGTAATTTCAATGGAGGACCAGGAAAGGTTAGTGTGCGACCCATACTTTACTTGCAGGTGTAGGACTGGTGAGACAGGCTTAGAAGGACTCTTCCTGCTTACGCGGTGAGAGCCGGGGAAGGCCACCGAACGCAAAGGCCGAGGGGAGGCGTCCCATACGTCAGGCACAGGGGGAGAGCGAACCAGAGGGGACGAGCCCGAGGAGGGGTGCAGACAGAAGGGGCGACTGATATATAACCCCCGGAAGAGGGCTCCTCCACACACGATCTGTTGAGTTTTTGAGCATTTGCTGTTGTGATGTGATCAGTCCCCCGGACTAAGGCCCTCGTATATACGGCACCCTAGTTGTTACCCGTAACGTACACTCCGTTTATTTCAACCATTCGTAGTAACGAGGTGAGGACAACGCGCCACCCCCTCAAGGTAACGTGCCTATTGGTAACACTTTGATATTGTAATCTAAATATTAATTCAATAGTAACGTAGCGTCATAGTTCTTGTCAGCCAAACCATTCTACCATTACCTCCGGAGCACAGCTTACACAGGTTATGTTGTTTGTTTTTCGATTTCCAAATTGTTTAGTTCCATGTTTTCTGTTTGAAAGTTTTGTGAATTGCAAATGCCCAACCTAACACAAAAATAGAAACAAGGAACAACAACCGTAGCTGAAATAACGAAAACGCGAATGACAAATGTGAAAGCTGTTGCCTTTCCGCCATTTTGAGAGATTTTAACATGATTTCGTATCAAAATTAGCAGATCTCAGAGTCTACTATCGTTGTAGAGAGTACATAAATGTACGACAGTTTTCGAAATAGGTACAGCACGTTTAACACATTACAGCATCCCAAACTCCCTGACCATGAATATCCCTACTAAATGTTATTGCTCATTACTGATGATACCCAACTGTCGAAATCAATCTAATATAGTAACTCGTTGGTGGGGGAAATAGAAATTGGTATTCATACCCCCCCTAAGTGATTTAGCTCTTAGGTGATAAGACAAGGGAAGGACTGTCACTGCCATACTGAGGTCAGCAACTCTTTCACGCAGTTCAACTACAGTGAGTAGAAGCACTGCATTTAATAAGTGCAAACTGAAGAATAGTACTTGATATAAGCTTCTGGAAAGAAGTTATGAATTTGTTTAGAACATAATGGTAGAGTCCTACTGTATACAACCCACGTTAGGTGCTCAATTGGAATATGTTTCTCCATTAAATTGAATGTTGGTAGCTACTGGTTAAATTTATATAATTAAAACAACAGTTGACAAGTTATAGCCAATAAAAATATGAATATAGAATTAACACTTCAGATTTATGACTAAGAAATAGTAAGACAGGACTTACCTGTTTGGTATTTCAGAAGTTCTCTCAGAAGTGAAACGAGCACGAGATTCAATGTTTCACTTATACTCCTGTAAGGGTAGATTTTCACTTGTCCTGAATAGTAGAGAACAGAAGCTTGGGCGTCCAGTTTCGAAAGCAATTCGGGAGTCAGAAGCTTTTTGGCACAAGCAAGTATGCTCTATAAAAAACCAAAAAAGTTCCATACATGTAGCATGAAAGAATGAGCGAATTTGCACATTTTTTCGTATCATATTTATGTTGTTTTGAAATTTTATCAATTGTGTGCAAAGGAATCGTAAGCTAAGTTTCCACTCTCAACCCCCTCTCAGAAGGCTCAATGGAGGCCCCCGGTAAAAAGGTGACTTCTGACTGATATTCGTGAACTCCATCCAAGTATGGATAAACGAAGTTAGCCTCCACGCAAAGGGCAAGGGAAGGGAAGGGTTAATTTTTTTATATATCTCACTTGCAATGTGAATAATGGAACGAACTCACTTGAGGCGTTAGTGTTGAGGCACGGAGATGGAGAGTCTGCCTCCACTGGTCCTGGTGAGCGGTCTCCCTGAACAGCCACAGGGGGTGGGGGGGTCGTGCAGACTTCTTGGGCTAGTTAGCTAGTGTGGATGGGGAATGACCCCTATCCCGTTAGACCCTAATAAGGGAACGGAACTGTTTATTTTAGCTCGATCAGAGGAGTACTGAACCCATTTGGTCGCCGCCTCATCAATGAGGAACTAATGCCCAGGTGGCTTGCGTTGGTGGCAGCCCTAACTCAGGTCAGGTACTGGCAAGTCGATTCTTTCGAGACCGGGACTCTCTATAGATACAGGCCATAATGAGGCTAGATGCGTACCACAGAGTTTTATAAAGCACCTTCTGTTCGGGCTTGAGAATGAATGAGGACGAAGTTATATTCACAGCTCAAGGTAGGTTCAAGTATTGGGAGTAGCAGGACCTTTATGCTCGAAGTATCCCCCAGGAGGCTCGAGTCCCGTACTGTAGAATAACCTTTGCTCTGAGGGGACGAACTACCAGAGTTGCAGATTCATTCCGGAGACACGGACCCTCCAGCACAAGGTCTCTCCAACTCAACTCAGTATTTTGAACGTTTGTGATCCAAATTCATCGATACGCCACGTTAAAATGTGGTCAAATCGCACAAAAACAAAACGGTGCCGAAAAGAAAAAATAAAACAGATATTTTGAAACGAAAAATATGAAAGTAAAAGCTGTAAGCTCGGGAGCGAAACAAGTTGCGCGGAGGTAAAAATACAAAGTGACAAGAAATTCTGCATCTCATCAAAGATGGCAGAGTGGTTGGAGGGTGCGTGGGGGTAGCCAACGTAGGAAAGCATGAACTCTGGTGGCTTTTTTCGCAGGTTTTTTCAAATATTTTTCTCTGAAAACCGCGATGTGTAACATGCCACTGCATAAGTAAACTGTCTTCTACAAAGACCATACTATAATGGTCGATTAGTAAGTGAGGTACTGTTTATCAATACACGGTAATGGCCAATCTACCATGAACTTGAAGGGAGATTCTCGAATCATGTAGTGCAGCTACCTTACCGCTTCATTGTGGAAACGTCCAACTATAGTTTTCAATTTTTTTCTTTTGACAAGACTTTCCTACAGCCTGTTTTTCTAGAAACACTATGTACCTACATGATTATTTTTATTTAATTGGTAAATTTAAATTGGAGTGGAAATAAAGTTGGTGTGTGCGCCCAATCTAGCATTGTGGATCTACTTATAAGTAGGTACCTACTATTGTTTGTATGATCAGCAACCACCCAAATTTCACTAGCATGTTCTCCTTAATTCACCTAAGGTTTACGAGATTATACGAGATTTTTCAACGTATTCGGATAACTATGGGTATTGTTTCGTGTCTCAGACAATAAGTACATAATCCATCTACTTTTGTCTTGAGTTTAATCAACTAGCTTTACCTGAAGATGTACTATAGGAAAGGTAATGGGGGGCCGCTTTTCAGCAAAAGCTGCCATCCGCATGTGAGGGAGCTGATGGAAGCTGGATCCGTACTTGCAGAAATAGTGAGTTGTAGGGTCATACTCTTGAACCTGTTGTTGATTGGCTCCACTGCATAGCACCCTTAAAAACAAATTGTCCAATTAGGGGTATATAATAAGGGGTTGATCCCATGGTGGTGAGGGATAAATTAATTTTAACCACACAATCGTTTCCCCTCCTCACCAATGACACTAGGAAGCCAAACTAATAACAATGGTAGATGAGTAGTCCAATTGATAATTATCGGTAAAATATTTTAGCGAGATTCTTACACATTCTTCAATCCAATGAGTGAAATGAGAGAGGAAAAAAATTTTCTATCAATGAAGCAATATCAAAAACTAATGAGTTGTCATTTACGTCTGAAAATTCAAATTTGAACGCTTTTGGCGCACAGATTTACTCAATCCAAAATTTTTACAAAGAACCAATGTAAGTAAAAACGAGTGATTTATCAATAGAATTTTAGTCAAAACAAAATAATCAAGCGCGAAGAAACATCTAATTTTTTTTCCGTAAAAAAGTATCAAAAAAAGTGTTTTACAGTGCAGCAGTTTATTAGGAAATTTTTGGCAAGAATGTTTTCCTAGGACAATCGGATGTTGAGCTCTAATCAACAGTGGAAGAGGTGAGTCCCAGACGTCAATTTCGAGCTTTTTGTATAATGGATTCACAAAATTTCGAAGTTCAAACATTTTTGTTATTGTTGTTTATTGCGGTTCCTTGGAATCCATCACTAGTTTTCTGATTGTTACGGTCGGTTGAAAAATAGTAGATAGTGAGTATTATTGTATAGTAAAAACCATTCGTGATGCCTCTTTCTGAAAATCAAGAAGTTTCTCATTGATCCATGAGCCAAAATGAAACAAGACGTATTCGATGTTCAGGATGTTGAAGGGAGTTTGCCAGTTAGCTGAAGGCTATCAAAAGGTTTATTTTCCATTTCTTCTTCTTCTTCTTCATTGTTAGGGTTCTAACCAAAGAGCTTATAATAGGGTAGAGAGGACAGGTCGTGGAGGAGGAAGAAGCCACTTGAGACTCTGCCATGTTAGGGGCAGAAACCAGGTAGCCAATCAAAGAGCTTATAATATGATGGAGAGGACAGGTCGTGGAGGGAAAGAAGCCACTTGAGACTCCGCAATGTTAGGGATTGAAACCAGGTAGCCAATGAAATAACGATAACGATGAAATGAGGTTTTATAACAGTGTTGGAGGTTACGATTGTAGGCTCCACCCCTTCGAGAAAACTGGCTTCATGAGCTCCCACAGTTTAACAGACACATGCCCTCTCTATCCTATTATAAGCTCTTTGGTTCTAACAACTCAAGCAAGATCTAGGGGGAAGTAGGAACTCATTTGAGTTGACGTCACAAAATGAACACCGATGATTTCAGAAAATCGTGTTTCCTGATTAAACGGCCACTTGGCTAAAGCTCCAGCATTAGAGAGAATAAAGAAACCCCACCTCCTACTGCAATAACAGAAGACATACAAAGCCTATTCCAAGCTGTCATTGTATCTCTTCTTCTCAATTCATCAGGAACGGATAAGGTGGATCCCGGGTGTCCCTAAACGGTTGACCAGCTTTGACCGCCGTTGACCACGGTGTTCCCCTACTCCGATTCACATAAAATTTTAACCAAAGTCAAAAATGGGAAAGACGAACGAGCTGACGAAGTTTCTACCCCCCTACTAGCAATAAGGGTAAAACTGCTTTGACTAGCGTTGACCACCATTGACCACAGTGTTCTCTTACTCCGATTGCTTAAAAATTTCATCAAAGACGGAAAAAGGCAAGACGAACAATCTGTCAAAATGTCAACCTCCACCCCACCTCCCTAAGAGCAATAAGCGTAAAACTGACCAGATTTGACCCTCGTTGGCCACTGTGTTCTCCTACTCCGATTCGGTTCAAATTTTGATCAAAGACGAAAAAGGCAGGACTTACAATCTGTAAAAATGTCAACCCCCCCCCCCCCCCCACGAGCAATAAGCATGAAACTGACCAGATTTGACCCTCGTTGACCATTGTGTTCTCCTACAATTTTATTCAAAGACAAGATAAAGCAAGACTATCAATTTGTAAAAATTTCAACCCTCCACCCCCACCCTGCTACGAGTAAAAGCGTGAAACCGACCAGATTTGACCCCCGTTGACCACGGTGTTCTCCTACTCCGATTTACTTCAAATTTTAATCAAAGACGAAAAAAGTAAAACGAATAATCTGTCAAATGTCAACCCCATCCCTCCCATACCCGCCTACGAGAAATAAGCTTAAAACTGCTATGACCGCCGTTGACCACCTTTGACCATACACCGATTCACATCAAATTATAACCAAGGTCAGAAAAGGGTAAGATGAACAAACAGTCAAAGTTTCAACTCCCCAACCACTCCTTCCAATGAGCAACGAGCAAAAAACTGGTTTGAGAGAGAAACTTTTCAGTTCCTTATGATGGCAATCCTCCCATATTCTTCCATAAACCTGAAGTTATTAGCTTTACTTTTTTACCATAAATACTTTCATTTCGGATTAGGAATATCATACTACGTACAAAACTAAATGAAAAGAAAAATTCTGCAATATGTTGCTCGAGTGAATGTGTAGGTAACTGGACTAGTTACCTACCTACCTATATACAACATACTAGAACATAACTACTTAAACCCACATACCCAATACATACTACCTACATACTTACCCACCGACCTTCTGCCTGCGATTCCATATGCTAATTTATTGTTGAAGGGCAATTAATAGCAGATAGAATCGCATGTACCTAAAAACCTGACTGCCGTTGACATCAAATTATAACCAAGGTCAGAAAAGGGTTCAGTCCCTACAATGAGCAACGAGCCGATTCACATCAATTGTTCATAAACTGAAAAGTCATGAAACGGGAAAGACAAACAATGTGTACAATTTTAAACTCTCCACCCCACCCCTCTACGAATCATTTACGTAGTATTATCACATTATGAAAAAAATCCTAATAGCTATTATACACCATTCTTCAATTGTTAAACATTTGACACATTCTCAATTTTGCATTTTTTAAGCATCAAATGGTTTTGAACTGTTTTAGAATCGTATTCTAATAAATAATTTACTTGTTCATCAGTATTAGCAAACCAAAAATAACTGCTAATGGATCAGTATTGTCTCAGATTCCATGATAGTACATGTTCAGAAATTTCTTCTACAAGGCAAACATCTATGAATAGATATTGGTGTATGTACATCCTTCCATTCTTAATATGACATTAGAGATCGGCCAATATCAAGGCCCACATAAATAGCTATTTTAATCATTTTGAGAATTTGTTTGTTCCTAAATATCCAACTCATGTCTAGGTTTGACTTGATACATGTAAATATATAGGTATTAAACAAAATTATTATAAAATACAAATAAATACATAATAAATTGGCGTAAGACACTGACCTTTAAAGAAAAGAACTTAACGAAAACATTGGTTTAACATTTTAGAAAACATGTTACATACGAAAAGAATTAGTTTTAGAACTTACGATAAAGCAAAACACCGGAAATGAAATTGATTCAAAATCACCGAATTCGGTGGAGAGTTATGAAGGAATAATTAAATTATTTGGGAAACAAAGTCAGAAATACCACCACAGTATTGTTTTTACTAAAGTAATTTTCAAGAACGAGTAGAAAAGCAATGAAGTACCTAATAAGTATAAATATCCCCAAAACCAGTCCCAATATAAACAACATGCAGAAAGAATAAAACCACCTACAATGATACATTCAGTAGAAAGGTAATTTCAATAAGTTATGGAACCTAAAACTAGTAGATGATTAAACTAGTAACCTGAACCAGAGCAGAATAGATTAAAAATGAAAGTAAATAATTTTAGCCAGAGGTCAGAATCAAATAGTTTTTTTGGCGAAGACAGGCGTATTCTAAAGTAGCCAAGCGTGCTTTTTAAAAATAATGCTCCATTAGCAGCTGTGATGTTAGAAGTGGTGGCAAGAAGTACTAGGAAGTCCGTGTAAACAGGAACCAGAAGTGAAAGTTATTTTTGTGGCACTCATGTCTGCATCTTCAGTTGCTTTGCTTAAGAAATACAAGTGATTGTGTGGGAAAGGTAAGATAAATATTGAAAACGCACTAGAAAGAGTGACCAGGATAACCATAGAAATACCAATTTCCCACTGTCTTTAATCTGAGCTTTTCTGTAAATCAAGTTTGCTGTGGTCATATGGATACCTTTTCTTGCAGATGCACGACAGCTCTCAGTCAGAAATCATAACAGAAAAGTGAATTATCTAAAACTATCAGCGAATTAATATTAATCATCACAATCCCTAGAATTTCAAAAGTGATAAACCATTAAATGTCTTAAGGTGTATGATGTTTCAATGGAAAAATACCATAATACAAAAATAAGACCTTGACTGTTAACCAAATCTAAAGATACTAACTAGAGGAAAGATACACTAATCTAATTTGTTAGTTGAAAACTCACTATGATCGTGAACAAGCAGAATAAAGATTTACCATTTCATGTGTGGAAGAAGAAGAAACAAAAATAACAGTGGCAAACTTTTAATTTCTGACGAGTGACCAACTTTCATGTAGGTAAGTTTCTTAGGAGTTAAACTGCTCAAAGACTTCTTCTGAAGACAATTATTCATAAATGGATGATGGATCCAAAATCACATGATGGGAGATTTTTAAATTAAGCAATCTATCGTTGACGCTGTAGAAATTCCCCAAATTTGAGCCCCTTATGGACTATAACTGTATACCATTAACATAGCCATGAACATAGCCACGTGTAGATATCACCAAAGGACCTTCAAAACCACTGTGGGTAAATATACCAGCTCCACAAGGCTGAGAGAAAGGACATTTGATTGAAACAGTCATCTTGGTCATTATGAGAGGAAGGGTTGGGTTGGAAAAGTAACAGTTCTTGTAGCTCAACATAACATAACATGCTCATTTTGTGTGGTGAAACATTTATCAGTCGTTTCAATTCATCAGTCACTTGAATTAAAACGTTGGCCAAAACAAAGAACAATAGGTAAAAGTAATTCAGGATGGTTGGAGGTAGATGGTAACAGAGCTGCTGTAATTACAAACTTCTAGGAGTCCAATTATTCCTAAGTACTGAATAAATTATGAAATAAACATCGCCAACCCTGTTAGTTTGACCTAAATTACTGATTTCATAAATCTGTAAGCGATTCAGAATTTAAGAGTATGTATGTACGGATCATTCTCACTGTTTCAAATATATACCATATATTTATGTGCTACAATCCTTGGAGCATGATTAAAAAATGCAAGAACTGGAACTAGAATATTATAATGTAGTTCATGAGCAGAAAGTAATAGTCTTTCCCAAAGAGCATTGAGAACCGCCCTTGGGTCAGAAAAGTAAAAACTACTTTAATTTTGTGAACCCCTCTACAGTGGTTAATCTTCTGTAACGACCCAAAAATATTTGATACCTCGACAGGAGTTCGAACTCGCGTCGTCACAACTACGAGAAATTATTATTAATTTCCCGGAGTTGCAACGCTCTAACGACCAGAGCTAAGAGGCCAGGGTGACTAAACCTCTTCGACTGTGAGAGTTATTTTCCTGGAGCGTAACATTTCCCCGGAGTCAAATACCAGCCGTCTCGGCTGGTTTGGGATCGGACGAATGACTAAGTGAAACTGCAGGCCGCTGGCTCAGCAGATGCTCGCTGGAACAAGTCAGCAGTCGAGCGAGGTCATTGTCACTGTGTGTTTTGACTCAAGTGAGTGAGGAAATGAAAGGCATAACAACAGGAAATGTGATGTGTACAGTCTTTTGGCTCGAGAGGGATTTAATTAATTATTGTTTCGTATGATTTTCGGGTCCTACCGACTGCGCCACTGTAACGGCCCAAAAATATTTGATACCTCGACAGGAGTTCGAACTCGCGTTGTCACAACTACGAGAAATTATTATTAATTTCCCGGAGTAGCAACGCTCTAACGACCAGAGCTAAGAGGCCAGGGTGACCAAACCTCTTCGACTGTGAGAGTTATTTTCCTGGAGAGTAACACTTCTTTCTGATTTGTAAAAATGCGGTAGTGTAAACATTCACAGGGGCAGTGGTTTACTTTATAAAACGTAAAGGGGCCACCCAGATCCCCAGCACAAAGCATCCAGCCAGCCTAGACAAGCCACTCCTAAGCCCACAGTTTCAAATCGTGATTGTCCAACCCATTCATCCAAGGACATCTGAAATTTGAATCTGAAGAATCGTTGGGTACGTGCAAGGAAACGTCGAAGAGGTTCAATTAATTGGCCTCGGTAACATGGATCCACCTTTAGGGGGACCTTTCCTCAGAGATTCTCCCTGGAAAAAGGTATAAGTTAAAATTCTGTCAAGGAATCTGATTTTCGCTTGGCGCAAATGGTTACAAAATGAAAGCTTCATGTTGAACTAAATATCAATAGGTATGTATTTTGCATGCAAGGAAACCCCCGCAATCAAAGTGGTTTGATAAACTGGACTTGGCAGCGGTGTTTTTCTGGGCTTCTCTCAGGAAAATGCATGAGTTGATATTGTTGATAATATCACATGAAATGGTAAGCTTGGTGAAGAGTAAGGTAAGCATTCTATTCTGACCAAAAAATACAGGGAACCGATTAGATAAGTTATAGAAGTTAGGCGCCATGTTGTAATTGCAACACATGGTTTCATGATAGGTAATATAACTAGACTTATTTCTTGAAGATAACTGCGACAAATCCACGTTGAGGGTTACAGCCAACTATGCAAATAAGGGGCAACTAAACCTACTAAATCTAAATTTAAGGGGCAGGAATAATATAGAATCAAAGAATCAGATGAAACGGATAATCAATGGGATTATGTTATGTTAGTTATAAAGGGCAATCAGAAGAACTCAAGCATGCATTCAAACCAAGCCAATCCACCAGTTCAATCAAGCACATTTAAACAGGAAACGGACCCATAAGTCGGGCCCAAGTCACATTTGGAGGGCCATCGAACTTACGCCATGTCTGCTGATGGATCAAGGTAGCTCAGAGTAAGTATGTCCAAAGTAGTTAAATTCAAATTCCCAGATAAAGATTTCGGGATTATAGATCTGAAATGGAGCATCACAAGAGTATGTTTTTCAACTCACAACAAAATACCATGCACAAAAAGAAAAGATAAGTCTCGTGCAGACACGGTGTTCACATTCTTAAATCAACAACAGTTTCTGGTAAACGCCACTTTAAAGAGAGCATAATGAAATATGAAGGAAGTCACATCCCATCAATCAACAACATAATGCATTTAAGTAGTTAAGTTTTAAGGTAGAAAAACGTGTGTTCAAAAATTCACCTGAATTTATACAGCGAACTCTGTTGGCTATTTTGTTTGTGTAGGTTCCGTACTTTTCCATGTAGATAGTTAATTTCTAAATATAAAGGGACTAACAGCAACCCATAGAATGTATTTAGATGTGAGATGTGTGTTAGCAGTAAACTTAAACATGAACATGAGCATTTAAAATGAAATGTAGTTGATCTCAAGAAAATTTAATGTAATCAATTTTAATTGAAATAACCTGCTAGCACAAGTCAGGTCCCCATGTCTACATACACCTTTCACGATGATACAATGAATTTCGAGAGTATATTGTAGAGAACGCTTAGCCTTGAAAAAGGAAACATGTGCACCTCATAAGAATAACTGCCTTGAAGTTTTGGAGCAGAAGTTCATGCAGTTCACACTCACAACAACGACTGATTAGGGAAGGCATGAACTGCTGATGCTGGAAACCGACCATGCTATCTTTTTTCTCACAGCATTTTATAAAAGAGGAAAATGGAGTCAGTTCGTATGTGTTAAGATGTAAGTAGTATAGCTGACAACTAGTCTGACTAATAGGTAAGTTGAACATGGAATTCGAAAGATTCTATTCACCCCACCACCCTAATGTTTTCGACTGCTAAAGACCTTTTGGTAAAAAGACCTTTTGGCTGTATTTAGTTTGGTTCATTGAACACAATGGAAAACTTACAAAGAGCAAATAAAGAGGATGAATGACTGATGTGACAACAGCAAGGTATAAATCCACAACCTTAACGCAATGATGCCACCTGATGACTAAATGGTGAGAACAGAGATCTGTCGAGGGATCATACTGAGTCGTAGGTTTTCAGCAGTTGTTGAAAGATTCCCAACCAAACAATCAAAGTTTTCTACCCCTTTACCCTTTAACTCAAAAGTTGAGTAGGGAGGAATCTACCATAATCAAACCTACATAATGGTCTTATTTCCCATTTTCACAACGTCAATACATACAATAATAAAATCCAAATTTATTTTGCATAAATATGTTTACCTAAAGTTCGTGAAGCTCTTCTTTTTGGTGGAGTCGGGAACTTGTTTTGGTGAGCTGACCGTGGGTTTTTCAGGCTTTGGGAATATTCGACAAAGCAGCGGCGGTTCCTGACCTGGAAACCTTCCCAGTGATCTTGCATGACCAAACAGCATAGGGATTATGATACGACAAACACCGCCTGCAATCATTCATCAGGAAATCTTTGAATGAAACATTTTCTTGTGTGCAATGATAAGGGATTTCAAGTATTATGAGTCTGATAATGTCTGTTCTCTAAGAATTCAGGAAGTTTCCCTGGCACCAGACTTCTCCCAGTAGTTAAAAAAAGTAATCAATAATGAATAAAATTCCCAAACATTGTTCCATCGCACAGATTTATGGGATCGAACAATTACAAAACGTTACTATTTTCAGGGAAAACTTCTAGTTGGTTAGAGGAAGTGAGAGAAAAGGGAACATGTATAGCATACTTCAGTATGTCAACAAAAGCCCCCTCAGATAACGGTGTGAGAGTTGCAATATAATTTAATAATGTTTCCAGGTAGCCAATAGTACTCACCACCTTATGTCCTCTACTTTCTAACCAAGTTTTAAGAAAACTGTTCAATTCCACGAGAACAGAAAACCAGGTACAAAGTAATAAGGAATCACAAATGAGCATATTTAAATTATGGCAGGAAAATAAATCCACAATTCAGACATAATACTGTACACTTGCAACACCTAATTCCCATAACGTAACGCAAGTCTGAACTAAACTTTATGACTTAATCACGTAACCCTAGTGATCAATACATACAAACGTACCAGTCTGTTGTTTGGGTGAGTCAGGGCTAGATGTTCTAACAAGTGAAGTGAGATCACATAAAAATTTGACTTGCGTTGTGATTATTTCATCTTGCTTTTCTGGACACTTGGCTGCTATGTCACTCAGAAGTGTGTTCAGGCAGAATGTGAACCGTTCGGCTGTTGGCATTCCTGAAATCAACATTTTTTCAGGTTTACGTTTAATTCAAGACAAAACGTTGTATTGATCAAATGGATACAGTAGGTAGGCAATGACAAGATATGCACTTCCAGAAACTTGGAAATTATCATTAAAAACGTGGCATTTCGGTGGTGTGTTTAATGGTGCACCTAAAATTTGCCAAAAAGTGAAATCCACGTTTAACCCTTCCCATGAGAAGGTGTTCAGCATATTACATACCCATGTAATTTTCTGCTTGAAATATATTTTTACCTAATTGGACAGATTAGAAAAACAAAACACAAAATTTAGTCCAGAATTGGATATATTAATAGTTTCTCACAATGTTTAGTTTTTATGAATGCCATTTATTTTAAATTAAATATCTTGAGTATGCTCTTCATAATCCATGTCGTCTTCTTCGTCGCTGTCTGATGAGTCATCTTGTAGGTTTATGATGAACGGCTCCATCTTGTCGTCTCTAACAATTTCTTTGTCCCAATCGTCTGACTGAAGCTTTTCGGCGTGTCTTACACATTTCTGCCAGTCTTCAGCCGTAACTTTATCAATTGCTTTTGACGTCAACCTTTCCACATCTTCAAGTTTGAAAGTTTTGTTTTTATCGGCCACTTCTTTCTTTACTTGAGCCCAAATTAACTCTATCGGGTTATATTGACAGTGGTATGGGGGTAATCTTACCACTTCATGTCCCCACGACAAAGCTAATTCATCGAGCTCGTATCTTTTATCGTGTTTAAAAGGAAGTACTTTTTGAAGGAGTTCAGCCTTAGTGTCTTTGTCTGAAAAAACTACATTTTTTGTTGACAACCAACTCACAATGTCTTTTTTTCTCCAATTAGTACACGGCACTTTGTCTATTTGTGCTGAATGATAAGGGGCGTTGTCCATAATTATTGAAGTAGGCTCCTCGAGGTTTGGCAGAAGTTGTTCACTGAACCACTTTTTAAAAGTCACATTGTTCATTTCAGAATGATAGTCTGTACCTGCCTTCTTTGCTCGAAAAACCCATTTACAATTTGGGACAAACCCTTTGTTACTACCCGCGTGACATACTATTAGCCTCCCACCTTTTCCAGTTGGTACCTTTAAACCCCCACTTTTGTCTGAATGCTGCCAAATGTACTTTTTTGTATGCGTTTGATTTACCCACGTTTCATCCAAGTAAACTCTATCATTACGTTAGCGATGACACTTTTAGTTTGACTATTTAAGTCATTAGTTTCGTCCTTCGATCTATTCAATGTATAATATAGAAATAACTTACATAAACCTACACATTCTGTGTTTATCTTTGTCGAAGCCCATTGCCCCTATTGCCTGTTTTGTTCAAACATCCAATTTTCACTTACGACCTATGAAGGTAATGAATGAAGGAATTGTGATATCATTTTACATTTAGACCGTTCTGAAATATTTTGGTATCTTGTCTAGTTTGTGAGTCAGTGTGTGTTAACTAAATGTGAAGATAATTCTATCAAAGTCCGCCAGTAGCGCTGATAGTGCTATCATGAACCCTTTTGTTCGCACTAACTCTTTTAATGGGTAATGATGGACTAGCAATTCAATTAGGATGAAAACAGGAATTGTGCGGGCTGAGCTCCATATAAGGTCCACTAAGAGAAATCAATGGTAGCTGCTGCACATAAACATACGTAAACTCTTTGTAAGAACCCCTGTTGCCAGAGTTGTCGGCGATTTAAACATTTTAAGAACTATCCAAAGATTGTACTGAGTGAGCCATCAATGGTTAGTTCTAGTTTCAACTCATTCTTAGTTCTATGAATATTAGTTCTATGGCGGATCAAACGTGGAAGTCAATTAAGGCGTTGCGAATTCACTGTGGCTTGAATATGGGAACCATTATGAAAGAACACTATAGGTACCTGCAAAATTCCTGAAAGGTGCAATAAAATTAGTTGATTATTGAGAGAGTAAGGGCAATTTTGCATTACACTCATCTTCTACAACATCTGAAAATTTCATCAACATCGCAGGACGATTAAGGAAGTTATGCATGAAACAAGTGTTTTTAGGTACACAGATAGACCTAGGCAAAACAAAAACATTAAAAAATCTCGGGTTTTTAGTGTTTCGAGGAAAATCTTGGGTTAGCAGTGGTTTTAGACCCCAAGTCTTATGAATATATGGACGTCAACGGGAAAAACTGTGATCATTTTCGGATTCAGCAAAATTGCACCAAAAAACATAACGATTGTTGGTTTTATCCGAGTGAAGTAAAAGCCGATTTTTTTGTTGTAAATTACCTGTATTTCAAACTTACAGATAAATAATATATGCCGTTTTAACTTAATTCTTACTGTCGGTTGGTAGGACGAATGTATCTTCTTGCCAAACAGATTTAGGAAGAGCCTTTAGCAGCTTCAGAAGATACTGAAGAATCCTATCCAAATGCTGCAACTCCGACTCTAGTAAATACACGCCAAGTGCAATGACCGCATCTTGGTTTCGCTGGTCCAGTCGAAACACGCCCTGGGAGACTTCTTGAGGGCATAGCGCAAACAAGGTATTCACCTGAAATGAAATTAATGTTCTTTACAATATTGGCTGAGTGCAGGACTTAGTATGATAAAGTAAAATACACAATGTACATTTTGCAATAAATGTGTACAAACGCAATAACATAATATGTGTTTTTGACATGGATATGTCTTTGCTCTGGGGGGTCAACCAAAAATTTCCGTGACGCAAAATTTGTGTCACAATTTCAGTGTTTTTCACGTACAACCCAGCCGTTGCTAGGGGAATGGAACTTCCGCAGTTTTCATCGCACGGAAATCGTTCGCCACTCGTTGGAGAGCGCTTGATTTGGGTGATAAATGTTCACATCTCAAGCTACCAATTTCCCCCTCCTTGCGTACCTGGCTACATTCCTAAACTAAGTTGACTGGGCTATAAACAATTTTAATAAGCCGGTTAAGGTTTGTTCCATCCACCTCACCGCGGTTAACCCACGGTCAGCACGCGGTCCACAGCCTCTGTGATCGCAGTTGGACGACCGTAACCACGATCCAACCATGGATGGAACGCTCAACCGCAAGTGAGGTAAAATAGCGTTACACCAGTCATTTCGTGTGACTCCACTCCATTGGAAACATTTTCATCGCCTAGACAAAAGTCGACTGTAAACAACGACTCGTTGTTGTGATTTTCTATTCTCATTTTCAACAACTCATCGTGGTGATTTTATACTCTCATTTTCTATTTCTGGCCGGTATACAGTCCAAAGTTACAGGATTTGGATAAAACTCTCAAGGGCAACCGTTTTTTTGTCACAAAAATGGTTGATGAGTTCGACACAGAACTAAGGATTGGTAATAGAGAATAAAAAATGAATAGAGAAATGAATTTCTCAGAATAAAACAGAGAATAAAGAGAATGAATAGAGAATAGAGAAATGAATTTCTCAGAATAAAATAGAGAATAAAGAATTTCCCAGAATAGACCTACACGCATTGACGGTAAATTTGCAAGTGTTTTATCTTGGCAGAAAAACATATGAAATAATTATTTTGGGAAGAAACCAGGGAAAAATATAAATCAATACTGTTTGGGATTCAAATAAATCTTTATTTTTCAATCTTGAAGCCTTTTTCCACAAGTAGGTTGAGGTGTCCACCCACCGAGCTCGAATTTCAAATGAGGAAGGTTATGAGTAGGTTTCAATTGCGTGAGGTTTCCTATAACAACCGGAATGAACCTCACTCCATCGGGCGGTTGGTTTTGGTTCGACCGCGGTCGACCCGTGGTCGACCACGCTGCTATGATGGAACAGCGGTTCAACCGCTGTGTTGAGCTGATTGTTGGGATGGAACAGCGGTTGACGTTACTGCGCATGAGTCGGTCGACCACGGTTCGGTGGATGGAACAAAGCTGGTTACAATATTCTTAACGTAAAGCAATAGCATCATTTACTCCACTCCATAGGAAACATTTTCATCCTCTTGACAAAAGTCGACTGTTAACAACAACTCATTTTAGTGGCTTCTCTCCACAGTTATTTTCAACATCTCTATAAGAAAACCGTTGTTTTGTTGGAATTAGTCGGGATGTGGCCCAGGGATTTGTTTAAAGTTAAAGGATTTGTTTACAACTCTCGAGGACAACCATTATGAAATCCCCAATCAAAGACATATCCATGTAACATGGTATCTGCTTGTAAAGTAGATAGTGGAACTCGTTTACGAGTTTTTTTAAATAACTAGATCAGTGCTTACGAAGTGAGTCACATGATTGCGCATTTTTTCTAGTGCCATGCACAGATCAAGCGTTGGGGATATCTCAAATAATTTGTTAGGACCGATCTTCAGCTAAACGCCAAAGCTCTCAAAGCTTGAAATGCCAGTTCATTCTCTGATATTGCCAGGTGCATGGATGCTGCAGGGTCTTTCCTGCTGGGGTCGTGAAAGCAATTTCGTAGATTGGGTGTGTTGGGGGTAGAGACATTTTTATAGGCTTCTCAGATAATTAGGTTTAACCATAGGATGAGAGCTTTCGCCGTCATATTGCCTCTTCAGAGCCTTGTAGATTAGCTGGTTGTTGACGGTGGTGTTGTGCGGGGTTGATGTACCCCTCATCCCTGCTTCCCTCAGTGCAGTAGTTCATATTAGTTATGGATTGTTGCGTTGTCCTTCGTACTGAGGGAATGAATGTATGAACTACTGTACTGAGGGAAGCAGAGATGAGGGGTACATCAACTCCGTACAACACCACCGTCAACAACCAGCTAATCTACAAGGCTCTGAAGAGGCCATATGACGGCGAAAGCGCTCAGCCTATGATTAAACCACATTATCTGAGAAGCCTATAAAAATTTCTCTACCCTCAACACACCCAACCAACGAAGGACAAGGCAGCAATCCATAACTAATATGGAAGCAATTTCATGAAGCAGTTTTTAGCCTGTACAGGCTCTCTTTCTGAGGATCCCGATATTGGTTCATTTCAGTGCCCAGTTACCCAAGAATCGATCAATGCCAACTCCGCCACATTCCAACAGCACTAACATATTTATCTATATTTTTAAAACCGTCTAATATATAGGCTTTAAACCTAACTAAAATAAATGGAAATTGTGAATAATAAAGTTGACAAGTTTTAAAGAGATCTCATAGCATAATCCAATCCCCCGTTGACCAACCTTGTTCTCAAGAGTAACTGAAAGCGCCATGTATTTCAAAATTATTCTGAAAGAACTTGGAAATTGTTACAATGTTATTACGTTTTATTACCTATATTGAACATTAAATCATTCTGTTTCATATTTATGTGGTACTGATGTATCACCCCGCGAACGTCATGACCAGTTGGGGAACGTTCTGGATTACTAGGTTACGAACATCAAAGATTAGGGAAGGATTTGAATTTTCTACCTAATTCCTACGGAAAAAGTTATCCTGCTTCCTAGTGTGTACTAGAGTGGTTGTAGTTGTAGGCAATGCACATAAATACTTCCAAGAACGAGTGATTTATGAGTTTGCCTTCGTTTTCGCCCATATCACTATCCACATTGATGTTCATTAATAAGGAATAAGTTTGGATTAACCAATAGCGGACATTATTATAAATTAAATATAGGTAAATGAATGTAAACCAAAGTAAATGGTTCTAGGGGTTAGTAATCAAACCTCATATAGGTCACAGTGAGAGTTACGTTGACGGACTAAGGGTTCAGTAAAACTATACATTATAACTATGTACCTACCTTTTCCCAAGGAGTGTTCTCTATAGCAGCCAATGATCTGGCTAAATGTTGCACTGTTCTGCGAAAGAATAATTTTTCTTCGGAGAACATGTTTGAACGAATAGGTCCTCACAGTTGAATGATTTTCATGTCTGCCGATTCTTTTTTTGGAGCTTGGCTCCAAGTAAATTACCTACGACACAAAAGCAATTAGTATTCACCAGTTACGAAAGAGAATCAACGTGAATCCGAAATATTCACAGGATAATCATCTATTGAAAAAGTTAGCTGAGATTCTTGAGAAAATGTAAACGACGTTCGTTATCAACAATCAAGTTGATAAGAAATCAAGTTATTCTGTTTCGCTTCCATACATCGCGGATCCATGAGCGTGGATACTTTTACAATGCATACTTTTTTTACAAGTGGTAGGTAAGTTCACTTTCTGTCCTAACTCCTAATTACGAAGAAAAGAGAAAGCGGATAAGTATAACAGTAAATCCTTTTGGTAAACACCGAGTGACTTCTTGAAATATCCACTCTCCAGGAGCAGTTCAGAAACAGGTGGACAAGGTTCCTCAATCAGCCTCTAGAGTGGGTAGGAGTTGACACCTCTTCTGTACACCTACCACATGTATTGTTGTTATATCAGGGAATAGGTGATTCACAAAATATAGTTAAATATTACAAAGGTATTAATCAATCAATCCTGTTACTGGTATAAGATGTTATTGATATTTGTGCGACAGCTTTGAATAAGTAGTGCGGAAGCGGAATCGATAGCGGAAGTTGTTGCAAAAATTTCTTTTACAGAACTAGATAGGTACAGGAAAATATCTGTCCAGAACAGATACCTAGGTACCCACTCCACAGGTATAGGTAATTGATAGGTAGGTAATTTATATAGATAGGTAATAGGATACCTAGTTAATTTATGGCGTCCGGTTTTTTCGATCTGTATTGTAGTCAATAAACATTAAGATTGAGAAGGTATAAATGTACCTATTCGTGAGTAAGTAGGTACTTAAACCATGTGTTACTTGTTACAGGGACTTCCATATGTCTGGTTTCTGTATGATAAAGCGAATAGATCATGATTTAACCTGATGCGCTCACCTCTCCTGCAACCATCAAGCAGCAGACGGTCGCATCTGCTTCTACATTGTGGAATCGACTAAAAGTAATGATTCATGAAAATTGGTTGAAAATAGTATACCTAAATGGTATAGTTAATTTTTCCCACGATCATTATTTTTGTCGCACGCATACACACATTTCTAGTTTATTATTATTTTTATTAATTAAATTTTTTTTTTCCAATCCAATCAATTCTAATCAAGACATCCCTCTTATTTGCCCAGCCTTTTCTCATGCCTGCCAGCGCAATAATTGATTGTAGATTGCTGTCAACAATACCAATCTAACGTGAACGAGTTTTTATTTGGACTAGGAGCCTACTAACTATAGTAGTTAATCAGTGTCAGAAAACTAAAGAACATCATTCGTTTAGGCTTTGAGAATAATTAACCTGAAAAATAGTAAAGAAAAGATTATTGAAAATTCTTCAGGTGTCTGTACTGCTGTGTAAGTACCGTCAACTCATACAACTTTGTGCCACTTTTTTGGTTTTTTGAGCGTCAGAACTTTATTTGTCGTCGTATCTCGTTGAAATGTTTACCCAAGATACTTACACATCTCAGTGATCAAATGTCGCTAAGGGAAAAATTCCATCTGTTCAGCGAATAGAATGGTAACTATTTATTCGTGGCACATTCTTTACCCCAGGAAGGTGCAACTTTGAGCCACCATCTTTTTTAGCCTATAATGAAATGAAAAACCTAATGTGGCTCATTGTGGCGGTCTGAATCTTGTTAATCAGCATGTTGACTTTGCAACGTAATACAAAAAAAAATTTGCCCTCGGAATTTTTAGTGTTTTTTTTTCGATTTTTTAAACAAGGTGAATATAAAAATCAATGCAAGGCAACTTTCTGTTCGTTTTTATTATAAAATATTAACAATTCATACAAAAATATCCCAACAAATCTCCAACTCGTCCAGCCACCTTTCTCCGATTCTGAGCACCCATTTTCTGTAAAAATACATCGAGAAAGCATTAAATTTTATTGCAGAAATAATAAAAAAACGGTGGCACAAAGTTGTACCCCTAAGTTCCCGTTTCTAACATATCTGGTCATATCATAGAAACAAACAAACTTCTGATAACACCAAATACTGTAATTGGTAGCTGACAGTATAGGGATGAAAATATGAACTTACCAGACTATTCAGAAATCCGCAGCATACTCATCCAAAGGAGACTCCCAGCACAAACTGAACAATTCCCTTTTAGTGGACTAGAGAAAGAGCTACCTTGCCGGCACTGAAATCCACAGGGAAGACTTCTGGAAGCGTCGGCATCCTCTTCTACCATCCGGCTGCTCGTGGGAATTTTCTCGAACTAATAACTTCAGGTTTGTTACCGTTAGAGAGCATAAGGTTCAAAAAACGAGATTGGCACAATGTTGAACGGGGTGCACAAAGTTGTATGAGTTGACGGTACCTAGCCATTGCTCAGGTAGCTTCATCAGCGTTTTATTATAAGTTCGTAGTACTATGCTTAACTGAGGAAGCTTTACTTGTTATATTGAATGAATAAAAGGAGAGATTTGATAGTTTGTCAAAATAAACAAGGCAGGTTTTTACTACACCAAGAAACGAAACTACTTAGGTAGTTACGTACGTCCTACCAGATTTGCTGTTGATTTAAAGTGCCTAAACAAAGTAGGTGGGTCGTTGCTTTGCCGACGAATACAACCGCTGATTAGCAAGTTTGTCAAATATCGAATCAGGGAATATGCAACATGAATTAAAAACCAGCTGCAAGGAAAAAACCTTGAAATACATTCCTCTGAAGGTAAGATTTCATAAAGACGGCATTGGCAGTGCAGTTATTGCGCGAGTTTTGCAGTTACGCAAATTTTATGGACAAAAAAAAGTAATTAGGTACCTACTTTCGTTTTGATCAATGAAGTACCTACATGAACAAGTAATAATATACGGAAAGTATGTAGGTGTACCTTACCTCTAGGTACTTACCTTTCCACGTGTGATACAACTTACTATTCCCGCCTAACAGAGCTCTCATAACACATCCTTTCACAAGACCACTTTCACAGTACTCTAAAGATTTTTAGTTTCAATTGATTCAAAGAACAGTTCTAAAACTAGATAGGTAATCCACACCATTTTTGCGGCTGATGTCTGGATCGTCTAGAACACTTGTTTGTCAACTCCCCAACACATATTTCATATGGATCTCTACCTCACAGATTAAATCTTGCATTCGTAGCGTTTGAGGTCAACACCTGATAATAACATATGACCAAGCTACAGAGCGACGTCTTTGAAATCAGGAAGAGAAAATGTTTACAATAATTGAGTTAATTATTAGGTATATTTAATGCCACCATCAGTTGTCTTTGAGACGTTCAATCGAAATCTGGTTCATCATCTGGATCTCCTTCCGGGACCAAAGTGCACTGAAACTTGTGCATAGTCGCATTTTGGCCTTTCTTGTGAACTTTGATTTTGAGAACTGCATCACACACTGCGCCGTTGGGTGAATCGAACTTGAAGTTAAAAGTGGTAGTGTTCTTTTTACGCTGAAACATCATACTTCAGAATGTTAACAGTAATTAATGACTTATATCTAGAGATAAGTCGATACCAAAATTTATCGATTCCCGATACCGATACCTAAAAATCGATTCCCAAATCTCGATACCGATACCATCGGCGCTTAATACCTAACTTACCTGTAGGTTAGAAACAAAAATTCCTCTTGATCTAGTAATATATTCAAATTTTTTTTTGTACAACATATAACTTATACTTACAAAAAATTGATCCCAATATATCTATCAAGTATCAATTAATAGGCAACTTTTATTGCCTAGGATTGATTTCTTTCTGAATAAAACAAGTTAAGCAGACTGACTTAGTTTTTTAGTTTTTCCTCGGTAACTGTAAGGTATTTACAAATAAGACTGGCTCTAGGCTTTTATACTTGGAAAACATAGCTTTGTCTAACGCTTCTGTGGTCACAAACAAAATAACACAAGCCTACTTGTAAACAAAGTTATAATTTTAAGTTGTGTTTTGGACAATTCATGTTTCGCAACTGCTAACTTCACACAACGGTTGCACGGTACAACCATCTTCGTTGTTAGATGGTTGCAATAGTACCGTAGTGTAATAAAACGCCCATCACCGGGAGGTATCGGTACTCGATACCGATACCAATGCCTAAGAATCGTTGGTATCGAGAATCGGGAATCGACTCATCCCTACTTATATGTTAATATTTGTATTAATTAATGATGAGTATATGTTGGTCTGATTAATAATACATGATTCGACTGGTTGTTATAGCAACAGCCCTGCCGCAGCCGCCAGGCAGGCGACTTACTGATAGGTACTTACTAACTGCTTACCTAACGTTATTATTCTGTTCTCATTCTAAAATGATGAAATCTTAGAACACATGAAAAACCCTGGCGTTCACTTCGGCATCGAATTTGAAGTGTGCCCATGCGCTATGAAATTTTTTACAAGCCTACACTTTCTAGAAGCTCTCCCGAACAATCCACATTAAATCTGCTAAGATGATACCTAGGGTACCTAGGGTAAGGGACCCAAACGCCGTCTAGGGTTTAAGGCCTGCCAAAAGATTGTTGGACAGGATCGCTTCATCAGTTATCGTAACACGAAAGTATAGAATTATAGGAGATGAAATTACGAATCAAAATGACCGAATGCAAAATATAATGCAGTGACTATAATATAGTTAGTGTTCATATGCTGATACCTAGGGTACCTACTTAGGGTAAGGGACCCAAACGCCGCCTAGGAAACATAATGCAGTGACTATAATAGTGTTCATATGCTAATGTGATACCTAGGGTAAGGGACCCAAACGCCGCCTAGGGTCCTAATACCGCCTACCCGTGTTTTGAAGAACACGTATGCGCTACCTGCATGTCGAAAGCTGTAAAGTCAAGTTTGTACATCCCTCGTGAGAGGGCATTTGCAACAGGTGTCGTTATTGTTGATCCAGACAGTGTGATTCACGTTAATAGAATCAGCTGTTTTTCACTCGAATTTCTGCTCTGAGAAATTGCGCCTGAACCACCCGATAGTTAAGTGCTGCTCTCCTCTATTTTACACTACGTTCAAGTATATGAAGTGGAGAATATAGTGTTGTTCTTGTTTTACGATAGAACGGTTTTCTATTTTTTTCTTGTTCTACGTCATGTAGGATATGTGCCTAACACCGCCTACCTGGGTGTTCCTAACTTCACCAAGTAGGCAGAATTATGAACATATACTATTGATCAACTTCCTATTATTGTAAGAGTTGATGCGACTCGTCTTTCAGATGTCTTCAAACAAGAATAAAAAGAAGGTCTGGGACCCAGAGGATCTTAGAAAAGCTATGGAGGCAGTCAAAAATTAAGAGATGGGGTCACTAAAAGAGATAATAGTTCAACAGTTACTTTTATCTATCGATTTCTGGAATAAACGGATTTTTTTACATTTTTGTGTCTTCACTTTGGCACACAAACTCAAAAAGTGTTACCAATAAGTGATATGTTAATGCCTGCAAACTTTTTGTTTCCAACCGATTCGTTCATAGGAACTTCATTTTGAAAATTTTAATCGTACAAAAACCATTCACTACTCTCCCGTTCACCCTACGAAGTTAAAATATGATAAGGTGACTTTCTGGGTCATTGGGAGACGGTTGAAATTATGGTGTCTTTCCCAAATAGCTCAAAGAGCTAAATTCTCTCCTTTTCACCCTACGAAGTTCAAATTTGATAGGACGACTCTCTGGAACATTAAGAGACGATTGAAATGATGAGTTCTTTCCTGATCACTGAGTAAGCTTAGTTCTCTCACGTTCACCCAGTGAAATTCAAATTCCACTCGCTCACTACGAAGGCGAATGTGGTAACAGTTACATGAAAATGTGTCCCGGAGTTGCGGACTCGTAGGTACCCAAGTTTTCGTGATTTATCAAGCAATTGCAATACGGAATTTCAATATAATTCAGGATAAGTTCAACAAATTAGATTCAATATAATCAAAACATTGCAAACAAAGAATGAGCAATTCATACCGCGTATTCTTAGACTTTTGTTCTGGCGTATAACACAAGAATCGTTCATTTTGGGTATATTTCAGCAAAATTTGCATCTTTTAGCATGGAACATGCTTTAGCCTTGGACTAACTAGCGAAAAACGTTACGCGGATGTGTCACAAAATTGACATGGATAATATGTCTTTGCTCTGGGGGGTCAACCAAAAATTTCCGTGACGCAGAATTTGTGTCACAATTTCAGTGTTTTTCACGTACAACCCAGCCGTTGCTAGGGGAATGGAACTTCCGCAGTTTTCATCGCACAGAAATCGTTCGCCACTCGTTGGAAAGCGCTTAATTTATGTGATAAATGTTCACATCTCAAGCTACCAATTTCCCCCTCCTTACGTACCTGGCTACATTCCTAAACTAAGTTGATTGGACTATAAACAATTTTAATAAGCCGGTTACAATATCTTAACGTAAAGCAATAGCATCATTTCATCATCATTCATCATTTCATAGCATCACTCCACTCCATAGGAAACATTTTCATCCTCTTGACAACAGTCGACTGTTAACAACAACTCATTGTAGTGGCTTCTCTCCACAGTTATTTTCAACATTTCTATAAGTTTTGTTGGAATTAGTCGGGATGCTGCCCAGAGATTTGTTTAAAGTAAAAGGATTTGTTTACAACTCTCGAGGACAACCGTTATGAAATCCCCAATCAAAGACATATCCATGTAGCATGGTATCTGCTTGTAAAGCAGATAGTGGAACTCGTTTTATTTCATGATTTTCACGTACAACCAAGCCGTTGCTGGGGAAATGAAATTTCTTTAATTTTCACCGGACAGAAATCGTTCTCCACTCGTTGGAAAGCTCTCGATTTATCACGCATTTCTTTCGTACTTGTTCTTCTATTCATGTCGTAGTTTTATATGTATTTATGTTATATAAAGCGAGGCCCGAAGGGCCGAGTTTACCCAAACTTTGTGTACCTACTGTTCTCAATTCCGTCTACCAGGCGGTTTTAGGAACAGCTCGTTGGCTGAATTGGGAACACATGCTGGGGAAAATGAAGTTTCCGACTTTTTTACATTTCATTTTATAATTCCTTCTAGGTCTACTATAATTGAATCAGGATAGAAGTAATAGAGCCTAGATGGTAGCCTACCTAGTCGCATTCTCGCTCACCGCTATGTAGAATTAAAGCATTGATCCTTACCGGCACGCACCAGGAATCAAAGGTGGGTAGTTTCTCGTGATAATAACAACTTTTCCGAAGAGATTAACCATACAACTTTATTGATATTTGAGGAAACAGTTAGGGCAGGCGGAATTTGGGACACTTACCCTACATAAGAATTCAGTATAATTGATAATGGAATTTGACGGTATCTTGTGAAAAGTGACGATTACCTACGTCGTGATGGTATCTCCTATAATGTGATCTGTGGCGTTCGCTCATACCTTATCCATGCTATCTGCACACCATCTCTTAATATTTTCATTCGATAACACAACTGACGCTATTTTGATAGGTAAATTGCTCTCTACTAACACTAACCTTTTACACCAAGTGGTATTGAGAAAACAAAAATAAACCAAACGGTAACTAACGCTATAAACTGTGTAACTAAATTCAAAGTTCACTTACAAAAACGTTTGCTTCGCAAATCCTCTCCAATTTAGGTGCGGACTCCCAAGTCTCCATGTTTTTTTCCAACATCTTGAGCTGTTCCTTTGTCAACTAAAGCAAATAGTGCCACTTGGATTATTATGTATTCAAAAGTAGGTATTGTCATGTCTATGCATTGAACAGTACAGTATAGATACATTTGTCCCTAGTTACACCCATTTAAAATCATTAAATACGTGCGAGCCAATAAGGAAACACATGGTGAACTAATGAAATTCTAGACCTTCTGCTCTCGCTGATCGACGAAGTTAGTATCCGTTTAAGACTTCGTCTAAAATCGTGTCGCCCGAATCTCGCAGCTTTCGGACTTTCTGGGAGAGAAGAGCCCCTCTTACTTCCTCGGGTTCGAGGAAGAGATGGAACGGGCATCGGCCCCGCTCCAGCTCCTTATCCTCGATTCTCACTGACAAACTACTCGGGCCAGCTCCGCGCCCAAAGCTCGAACCTCGATTATTCGATTATTCTAAAACTCTATTATAGCGGATTTTCGGAGAAAATGAAGCTAGAGGTATTCTAAGGATACAAACAATAGAGCCTAGATAGTCGCTTCAAATACGTCTAGAATGTAGTACTTATCCATCGACTTTCAAGAGGAGCTCTTCGATTATTCGATTATTCTAAAACCCTATTATAGCGGATTTTCGAAGAAAATGAAGCTAGAGGTATTCTAAGGATACAAACAATAGAGCCAGTATAGAGTTCAGTATACAATAGAGTACAGTATAGATACATTTATCCCTAGTTACACCCACTTAAAATCATCAAATACGTCTAGAATGAACACATCGACTTTCAAGAGGTGCTCTTCGATTACGTTCAAAATATGCTGGTTATTCTAAAACCCTATTATAGCTGATTTTCGGAGAAAATGAAGCTAGAGGTATTCTAAGGATACAAACAATAGAGCCTAGATGGTAGCCTAGAAAGTCGCTTACTCGCTAACCGCTACCTATGTAGAATTAAAGCATTGATTCTTACCGGCACGCACACGGTGGTATAATACATACATAGTGGTATAATAGCACATATTATACATAGTGATATAATATCTAGCTGGTAGCCAGGAAGGTAGCAGTGAGCTTTACTCTAAGCCATGTTGTATACATGCAGTAAGCAGGCATGGTTCAGCTCGCGCATGGTACTTAGTGACAGAACGGGTTGCGCGCGCTTACGGGACCTTCCCCGCTTACAGCTATGTTAACAATCGACTTGGCAACTATGCCAGCATAGAGCGAAGCTCATTGGCACCATACAGGCTACCAGTATTTAGGCTAAGCCATACTACCTGGTATATAGGCTATACCAGGCTATAGCCTATATACCAGCGGGGAACCGGCGATTCCTTCCCGTCAAAATGAAAGTTGGACCTTGCGACCCGAGGGAGATGGCGATTCCTACCGGTGTGAGCCGTGGTTCGGCGATTCCTTCCCCTCCGATCTCAAAGTGATAAGGCCCTTCAGGAGGATTTAATAATATTTTGATATCTATTTATTTAAAAAATCGCATTTATGTAGTTATTTTGTCAATGTTTCTGAAGAAATCTTGTGTTCTGTCGCTCAGGATCAAATGTAAGAAACTTCCAACCCTTCCGAAGTCCATTGATGAGTTGTTGTCTGCTCTTCCTACAATGAATATCTACACTGCCAAAGGAGAGGACATCTTGTTAGTGGTGAATGAAACGTACAAGGTGAAAATGAAACTGTCATTCACCTCAACCCCACATTTTTAGTTTCGTAGATGGTTTAATAGCTTTTCAAACCGAAATCTACATTAAGACCTATGACATTGACCAACATACCTACTCCCAAGAGAGAAAAAAAAAAAAAAAAAAAAAAAACCGGCGACCCGTCGCTTGGCAAACTCCCGACGATTACCCTTACCAATTTGCTAAAAGGGTCAGTGTTAAATTTCGGGGGATTTTCGAGCAATGAAATTGAGACGTGAACTTTACGACGTATTTTTTATTTTGTGATTATTGTGATTTTAATACTTGGCGATTGTGATACTTTGATTTGGGTTTTAAGTACTTAATTGTTCAATTAAGGGTTTAGTCCTATAAAGAGTTAATTTTTGCTTCAAAACTTACCAACACCTGGGCGGGAAGCAATTGAGTAACGGGAAGGAATCGCCGATTGCACGGCAGAAGGAATTGAGTAACCGGAAGGAATCGCCAACACTTAGAGGGGAAGGAATCGCCATGCTTTTTGGAGGTCGGGAAGGAATCGCCGGTCCCCGATACCAGCTATATAGGCTAAGCTGGTTGCTACCCGCTATAGCTACCACAATGTGCGTGAGGTAAGCGAGTAAGCAACCAGCTAGGCTACCTTCAAGGCTCCACTGTGCTTTTACCCTATTGCATCAAAAAAAATTTTTGATTTCGTACAATAGCTATAGCGGTTGATTTACGAATAGTGATCAGAGCAGAGTACAAATTTATTGGATTTTAATAATTCACGATTTCACAAACAATTCTAACCTACCTAAGAAGCACAGTGGATTCAGCGCACGCACGCACTCTGTGTGTTTGTTGTAAAAATGAGTTCTTTCTCCTATAATAATTATTGTATCTAGCATACTCCAGCATAAAAAAAGGGTTCGTTGAACAGCATTGTTTAAGCACAATAAAGAACTCACATTTCAGATTTCTAATCAATATATAAAGCACATGAAATTTAGATTCCCATTTTTATCGGAGCATTACTTAGAGAAAGTTTATCATGGTGATCTCGAACATTCTAAAACATTTGCACTAAATGCTTAATTTCATTAAAATGTAGGTAGTTAAAAAAAAGTGATTAGAATCCAAAAATCGTTTTGTAGCGGAGGGATATTATTTAGAAAATGTTGTTGGCTATAAATTTGATTGCTGAGCACATGAAATGCTAAAATTTAATAAATAAAAAAAACATTAATCATTGTAGTTCTATAAATTACAAAATACATGGGTTTTTTTTTTTTGGTTGGATACATGGTTTTTGTACGATCAAGCTGGCGGATAGACCAGGCACAATGACAAATTTCAGGGCCCCGGTGGCGTTTGACTTATTTTGGTTGTAGAATGACCAATGAAATTTTTAACGAAATTGGAAAGGGATCTACTTGAGACGTGTAAGATAAATTACCTCCCGAGAATCGAACATGGCGAACCAAGTCAGTACAAAAACAGTGACGATGCATATTGGATTGAAGTATCCCATTGCGCTGACCCTATGTAAACTGGAAGCTGCTTCCTAAATTTTGACAGAGGCTAATCGGTCCCGTCCGTTTCCTCCTTATTCAGCCGCAACTATCAATTAATTTGCGAAAAACTAGAATACAATTAATGGCTAGAGTAGGCCATTAGATGGGGATTGATTGCTGTTCTTAACAGTAGAATAAGAATGGGGTATATTTGGTTTATCACTCGATTATGAACCACTACAGTTTCTTGAATTGGGACACCAAAATTTTTCGCTGCGTCCTTAAAATTAATAGGTAACTAAATTCCGGAAATGAATACAAATTTTTTTTGGTCTGCCCATTAAACGTCATTATTATCTACCAAATAGGTATCCAATCAAACGTATTGAGGATCCACGAGAATTGTTAAAATATCAGATTTATCAGTATTATCCCCTCCATTCACCCCCTCCCTTGATGAAATTTTAAATCCTTGACATACGTTCAAAACTTATCGAATTCGTAACGGAGCAAAGTAAGAATCATGAAAATCGGTCGAGATTTGTAGCATAAGCAACACTTGATACAATCGGTAATTATTCCCTCCACCCACCACCACGACATTGAATCCGTGATTCCCAAGGTTCGTTGCACAACTAGACTAAAATTAGACTCGAATCAAATAAGAATCACGAGAATTGGTCGTCTGGGTGGCGTCGACAAAATTTGTCGAGAAAAAAATCCACGTTTTTTCTGTTTACCCCCTCCATCCCTCCACTTACATCACGGATTTCAAAATGTCTGTGGTTTGTTCCACAACTAAAATTGGGAGTCTGAGAAAGATCCTCGAAAATTGGTAAGAATTGTGGCCTGGGCAGCTTGGCAAAATTTGTACACACACACACATATGAAACAGCATGCAATTTGAAACTCTCGACGTATTTTCCGACGTGTGTATTTCGGGCAATTTTATTTTTAATTAATTAATTTGAAATCAACTAATTTTTTTTTTTTTTTTTTTTTTTTTTACAATTTTGCGACCCATTGCATTGTTTCATTTTCTAGGAAGATTAAAAAAAACGTTGACTATTTCTATGAAAAGTAAAGAGTTACAATAAAGAGGTACAATGATGAATGGCTTTCGACGGTTAAGTCATCATCAGTCAACATTATAACTCTTCATTTTTCGAATGAATAGAGAATCTTTTTCACTAAATTCTGTTTTTCACACTTATATCTTTAATTTAAACAAATTATGATTTCAACTCCAGTTCCTTCTTTTTATCTAGTTACCCGTGAACGCTTTTAGGTACTTTATCTACTTATTTACCTACTTTATGGCTGATTACTTAATTCACTTCTTCATGCTTCGTTTGTTTCTTTTTCTTAATTAGTGCTTCACTGTTGTTTACTGTATTTTTATGCACTATTCAATTTGTAATAAGTGGCATTGCTCTGTAATTGGGGCCCAGTAAATAACATCGAAGAGAATCCGGAAAATAATTCTTCAAACTGTGGTCATTAGAAAATAAAAACGATAGGTACCTACCTATTTATCAATATTATGGATGTAAATTTGAAGTCATTACAATTTATACCTTTTCTTGGCCATTAACTAACACAGAAATACCTGCGTCTACAATTAAGACACTAATTCTTAGAACTCGATACCGGCCGACCTTTTAATCATGATTTAAATAAAAACAGTTTTTTATCTAGCTTGTATCAATCCACAGCAATAAACCATTATAGAAGTCTCATTTGGTGGAATGAATAAATCCGTAATTGATCCTTGAATACAATAGATAGGCTTGTCAATTTTGACATCTGTAAACTATTCACACAAATCATTACCTGTGTAATTTTTTTTACTCTTGCGAGATAAAAGTAAGACTACTGTTCATTATTATACCAAGGCCCTTGAGAATGGAGTGGGTCGGGTTGGCATCGGTTTTGCTTTTGGTTGGATGTGTTGGTGTCATCGAATGTAGAAAAGTGAGTTGGAGTTTCTTCACGGTAGATCACTAAGGGTAGGTTTAACTTGAGTAGGGGATGTTGCTATCATCGCTCGTTTGAGGTGGAGTTTTGTTTTTGCATATATTGGCTTCGGTAGCAACGTTTAGCAGTTCCAATTACAAAAAATCAATACTTCAAGTTTATAAATTGTTCAAATTGCATAGGTAAATAATAAAAGGTATAAAACTTCAGAGTGAACGTTCAATTTTGTCCAGGAAATCATTAATGGACTCATATACTTCCAACTTCTCTTCTGCGATGAGTGTATCCAAATTGAAGGGACTTGTGACGTCTCTTGGAATGGACGATAGGAGATCATTTCTGTCCGATTCGTACTGAGGGCACTCCAAGACGATGTGTGCCATGGTTTCTACTTCCTCTGGGCAATGGGAGTTGGTTCTGCCATGTCCTGTTCTTAAGCGAGTGATGTTGCGGTAGAAAGTTTTTGGTTTGGCGTCTCTTACTTTGCAAAACCAGGGGTATCTCTTCGAAATCGGAAATAGATTTGTGTATCTGTTTCCTGGTATAGACGCATATTGGCCAGCCCATTCCAAGTGTATTTTTTGGGGATTTTCTTCTTCAATTCTGTTGGAGGGTACTCAGCAGCAATTTGAGGAGGAGAGCGAGTGGTTGCTTGTTTCGCCATGCAGTTTCCTCTTACCCCACTACGTCCTTTTACCCAACAGAGTAATACCTTGTTCCCATTGGTTTTCAAGGTTCGAAAGTTTCTCACGATCTTTTCTTCATATGGAGCAATGCGGGAGGATACTGTGAGCGCCTGTAACTTGTGTAAAACACTTTGGGAATGTTTGTCTTGCTCCCTTCGCACTCTCTTCGTGGAATGTATAGATGCGATGGGATCCATCCATGGGGTCCATCCGAGTCTGTAGGAAAAACCTCGTTAAAATTCCACGTGTGTAGGGAATGTTGCTCGCTTCGCTCGCTTGGTGTAGGATGTATAGATGCGATGGGATACAGTAAGATACCATCGAGACCCACAGCCCGTGTTACAATATGTGAGGAAGTTACACTGCCCACCCAACTTGGCAGACGTTTTCTCTGTTGGGAATAGAATCAGATTCGCCGTCTTTTGATTTCTCAGGACCAGTCCAAGTTGTTGAACATACATAATTACCTAGGCATTATTCCATAATAATTTTAATATTAAATATCTATCTATTTAAGAAGAGTTTCTATATTTTCAGCTTAACATGCTGTGATGTTTATATTTCAAATTGATTTTATGAAGATTTGATGAATTTTATTACCTACTGATTTTTATGAGTTTAGGTTATGTTATGATGAATGAAAGTTTATCCCCCCCCCCCCACCTTTTTTTTAATTTCTTGTTTTGCAAATAGATTTCTTCACCGTTCCTTTCGAGTTGTTTCTTGATCTTAAGCTTTCCGTATAGCGTTTTAGCTGAATACCTACATCAAAAACGTATTTAAGTTTTTTTGTGGGTAAATAACCATGAAGGGCATTCAGGGACCCCTATTACATAGTATATTCGTAATCAGCATCAAATTTCCTATAAAGAATCCGTAGAAAACGGAATTTTGTCCATCCCGACCATATATACTCGAAGCACTGTGTGTCGTCCTGCTATATTCTTCATTGAAATGCCTAATAAATACCGATTCATCATTTTGAATTTTATTCTAGTTTACTGATGCAGACAAAGAAAAGATAATGACAGAATCTAAGCGGTGGGAATCGCCTAAAATTGACGAAATAGTCGAAAGCAATGTATCTGTAAGTATTGATGAACCTTCTTATGTATAATGTGGTGACGCCAAATAAGGCCTAGTGATTTTTACAATTAAGTGGTGGAAGTTTGCGGGGAAACAGGGTTAGCATGTTCATTTGTGAGGAGGGCAGGGTTGAAGAGATGGTTTTTACCAGATGTGTGTAAAGTACGTTCACGAAGAATTTGGAGGATATGATAAGAAGACCAAACGAACTCACATATGATTGTGTAGTTGACTCTTCTAAACAGGGTAGAAGGGATTGTTTAGTTTTATTGGTTTATTATTTTCAATAATGAACCTTTGTAATCGACCGAAACAAATAAGGGAGTTTTTTAAGTGGCAACCCTTCATCCAGTCTATTCCATATTTTCGAACTCTAAATCTCCTAATAGAGCGTCTTGAGGCGACGTTTTTTTAGGCGACGGCTCGGTGGGAGTTCAGGTGAATTGATGGGAATGGATGCTATCAAGGGATTAGTGTGGTTCACCATTTTGCTGCTCATTCTCACATACGTGTCCTTGATCACAGTCTTCACCATCGGGATTCCAAGATCATTGTGGAGAACTGAATTGAGGCTGAAACATGATATTTTGAGATTTTAAGCTTTCTGAGAGTATAATTTGAAAATTGCCTACCGCATTCTATGTGATTGAAAAAATCCTAAATGGTATAATGTTGGTAATATATTCATGTAGTATCGCTAAGAAATACTAATTATTTTTTCAAAATATTATGGCTTGAACATTGGCTCCAGATTTGGGTTTTTGGACCGAAATACAGCTTCTCTCTCTTTGCCGTCAGTCACACTGACGACGAAGCTATAATTTCGCCTGAACATCGCGAATTCCCCCCCCCCCCCCCAAATGTGTTCGGTTACGTTTCAAGATGAGTAGAATCCAAAAATCTAAAAATAATAAATACCTACATACATATTTATAAAGAAACCTTAATTCAAAAAAAAAAAAAATCCGTCCGTCCGCCGTACGCCGTCTGAAGTTTTGTCTCAAAACTTTTCTCAAAACGTATTGGACCAAACTTCAAGAAATTTTGCTTTAAAATCATTTATTGGCCGGGGATGTGCCAGTAACATCGGCATCGCCTTCGAGCAACACTAAAGGGTAGAACCTAAGGGCTGAAATACATACTTATTCTAACTTTCTACTTCTCAAACTGGCTACCTACATGTACATCATTGCACTAAGAATTTATGTGTTACATTATATTTCAGAAACATGGAACCGTATACCGTTACTCTTTCAAGTACAAAAACACCGAAGAAAAAAAAGTATGCACTGTTGAATACAGGGAGAAGAAAAAAGTGGACGGGATGCACGAAGGTCAGGTTAAGTGGAAATGCAAAGTAGACCTTCCAGATGACCCTGACTATCATGGCGAAGATTACAATAGGCGTCACATTCACATTCATAAGAAACATAAGACAAAGAAATCATGAAACCCCAAAACCCAAAGTGTGTATTTTACCGATGTATCTACCACATTTCATTATTACGTCAGGGAATAGGTGATTCTCAAAAAATATAGTTGAATATTACAGAGGTATTAATCAATCAATCCTGTTACTGATATTTGTGTGGCAATTTTGAATAAATACTAATCACTAGACGGCGCAATAACTGAAGCAGAGATGGGCGTATTCATATTCATAAATATGAATAAATTCACAAGACGCGGATTAGTGAATATGAATAAGGTTATGAATATGATTAAGAATATGAATAATCCGTTATTCACATATTTATCTATGAATAACGCGTTATTCACATTCTTATTCATGTGGGGGTAACTACCGATTTTCAGGGCGATTTTCATGTATCATTTTTTCGGTTGTTGTTCGGGCAATCTTGTTCCAATTTTATCAGCATGTACAGGTCTTCCTCTTCAGATAAGTCGGATGGTTTTTTGAGATGATTGGAAAAAATATTGAGATCCAAAAAGAGGCTTTTTTTACTCCAATTTTTATTTATTCATAAAATCGTAATACCTAAGCCAAGTCTCATTTCATGAAACTATCCGACTCATTTGAAGCTCTCTTCTTCCTCTATCAGGCAAAAACAGGATCATCCTGCAATGATGAACCTTTTTTGAGAAATAGATACCCAAGTAGGAAAAAGTGGATTTTTCAGAAGGGCCGTTTTTCCAAAAAAGTTCGCCTTAACTCATCGCAACTTTTGTGTCCACACAATACGCAAAGTGGACACAGAGTCTGTCATGAGAAAAATGAAGAGGAAGAATATGCGTTCTATCACGCTTATCATCATATCTCTGTTTTTCTTACCTATCAGCTGGAGGCTGAATCAGTTGCAGGCAAAGCAGACGAGCCATCCTACAGCGCTGGCAGCAACTTTTAGGCCTGTTTTCAAAATTTTTTTTAGTGCACTTAGGGGTATCCAAAATTAATTTTTATCACGCCATTTTATTTTGGACATTGTCTAGTTTTTTTAAAAATGTGCTAAACATCTCTAAAAATGGCTAAAATCGTTAAATTTATATTTTTTGGCAAAGTATTGCTCAAATAAAGTGCATGAACTATAAAATAGAACATACAAAAATGTATGTACAAAATTATGCTGTAAACTGTTCTTGAAATTCATTAAAATTTGCTAAAAAACCTATAAAAACTGCAAAAAAGTTAAAAATTCAAAACCTCTATTTAAATATGAGATTATTATTATTTAAAAATACGTTTTTTTGCCATAAAATTAAAATCTCAAATTTCGAAACAATTTAACATTATACGATACGATAATTTACGAAAATTCGCTCATACGATCATGCTGCACGACTGGAACTTTTTTCTCTTATGCTGGGTTTGTCCCAAACCCGCATGAATCAGTTCTAATTGGTCGTCCCTCTTTTGTCCCAAGCCTTGAGTACATTACCTAGCTCCGGAGGGACGTCTTAAAACATAAGGAAGAGAAAATGCTTACAATGATTGATTTATTCATTAGGTACGAGTATATTTTATGCCATCATCACGCAATTGTTCAATCGAAATCTGGTTCTTCATCATCTGGATCTGATTCAGGGATCAAAGTGCACTCAAACTTGTGTTTAGTCGATTTCAGATTATGCTTGTCAACTTTGATTTTGTACTCTGCTTCACACACTGCGCCGTTGGGTGAATCGAACTTGAACTTGAAAGTGGTAGTGTTCTGCTTACGCTGAAACATCATATTTTGCAACGTTAACAATCACTGGCTTATTATCGAATCCATGATGTTACAGCAGCCGCCACAAGGTCGAATTACTTGAGTAGAGCTTAACGTTATTCTTCTGATCTCATTCTGAAATGATGAAATCCTAGAATACATTCATGAAAAACCCCGGTCAATCCCTAATGGATGTCAACAATCGGGAATGGGGTCAGAACTAATAAAACGCCTCTATAGAGTTAGTTCTGACCCCATTCCCGATTGTTGACATTCATCTTTCATAGTGGGTCGATCTTTGCATAATTTGGAACTCAATTCCTAATGTCTTAGAAATTTTTCAATTTTCATAAATCTTATCTTTAGTAAAATAACAAAAAGACAAAACCTGGAGCCATGATTCATTGGGCTTTAGAGGTAGAAAACCTCCAGCGAAGACGTGGAGGGCAGGGCAGTATCGCTTGGCACCAGAGTCCCCCCTCTTGACCACCAGCCGTGTCCCAATTTTATCAACCAACTAAATTTACCAACATTTATTTTACCATCAAAGAAATTTACCATATACTTCGGCATTGAATTTTACGTTAGTCCATGCGCACTCGCCTCTATGACATTTTTTACAAGCCTTCACATTCCACAAGCCATGCCGAACAATCAGTAAAAAGGCCTGCCAAGATTGGTGGACAGGATTGCTCCATAAGTTATTGTAACACGAAAGAGTTTATTAGAGAACAAATTACGTCTCAAAATGACTGAATGCAAAATATAATGGATAGCCTATAATATGTAATATTCATATACTGATATCCGAAATGGGGTTATAATAATCATTATTGATAATGGAATTTGAAGGTATCTTGTGAACAGTGAGGATTACGTAATCATCAGATCGTGACGGTATTTCTTAAAGTGTTACCTGTGGCTTTTGCTCATTATCTCATCCGTGCTACCTGCACCCTCTCTTAGGGTGGATTCACACTGCCCGCGATTTTGAGCGAAGTGGAGCTATGCGATCACTGGCGATAACGCCCGAAACAGACAAAAAGCCGCTCGAGTAGGTTTTTTAACGGGAGGGGGCGAAGGGTGTTCCCAATCCAAGCGGCGGGGAGCGATCGTGAGAGATTGCGCGCGAGTTGTCTGATGCAATCGCAAGCGATTTCGCGCTGCTCTCTTGGTTATTTTGTTTTAAATTCTTTTGTTTTTGGATAAACGATGGACATTGAAAAATTAATACATGGCGTTCGTCATCGTCCAGCACTGTGGGATCAGAAGAACAAATTCTACCACAACAGGGACATTGTCGGTCGGTATGGCCATCCTGAAATTGGTGTCCCACTTCTGTATCGCATTTGAAATTCGGGATAAAATGTTGTCAAAAGCACTTGAACTCATTCTGAAGTAGCTCCAAAACCGCTCTTCATCCTCACGGAGGTGACGGTACAAATGGTCATATTCTCCTAACGTATTTCTTGGCTGATTGACTTCATGCACCCACTTGTGTTTTCTTTTAATTTTCAACGCACTGTTCTCCAATAAAAACGAATCAACGAGGTTGAATTGGAAGGGCACCAAGGCGGGACACCGAACACTCGACTGGCCAACTCGCCTGTAATCGCGAGCAATATGAACACATCATCGCATCCCATCGATTGGAAATTCGCGCCTCCTTTTGCTTCGCATAGCACTGCATCGCTTCACGAGCAGTGTGAATCTCGCCTAAGGCCCGGCGCAAATAGAAACTCAGGCTGGTGAGGTGACGCCGGGTGAGCCGCGGTGATTTTTTTGAGAATTGCAGATAACAGAGAGACCGCGCAAATAGAATCGTGGCGTGACCAGGCTGACTCCCCTCACCCTCGTGTCACACTGTTCGGCCGTATAATGGACGAAATAGTGACTAAGGCTGTGCGGAATGGAAGTTTTGTACGATACGAACCACTCTGATTATTTATGAGGACCAACCGAATGTAAATATTTCTGGTCATACAGTCCCCATGATCCTGAGAGAATTTTCATAAATTATGGGATATGTACCTATTATGTTACATTGTTTTTTAATTTGAGAACTTTTTTAGTGCCAAAAAACTCAATCTAAATAATACTTTTAATTTACTAATGATCATTAGATTTTTTGGCACTTTTTATCGATTTTTCAGCTAATAGTTATTTAAGTAGGTACGTCTTTCAGCAAAATTTCGTGCATAATTTTTTTTAAACGTTCTAGTTCATTGGTGATAACTTTTTTGTTACTAAACATTTTCTGAAACGTATTAATTTAACAGTTTTTTGCCGTTTTTAGTGATTTTTTGAGCACATTTTTTTTTTTTTAGTTTGACCAATTGAATGTGCTCAAAAAGTGCTGGCCAACGAACTCATCTTTTCATTTGGAAAGCTTGGTGTTTAGGCACAAGAATGGAATTTTTATCTCAATCCTAAGTAGAGTTATCGTCTAGAATGACACATGCGTACCTACATATGGAGAAAAAACGTTAAACTCTAAGATTCGTTTCAAAATACCATAAAACGGATTTCAATGAAGATAATTTTCGAAAATTTTGATTTTAAAATTTGGAGCTATTGCATTTGCTTCTTGAAAAATTCGCTAAAAATAGGAAAAAGTCGGAATCGAAGCAGAGTTAAACAGTGGTAAGTTTCATTGTATACTTGTATAAAATTTGTATAAATGAGGTTGAGTCTGTATTTATCAAATCTGTAAATCTGTAAATATACCTATATAAATAAACGAAAGATAAACGAATCTGTAAATTTGTATAAAAAATGTAATAATGAGTCTCACATGTGTTTGCCACTCGCCACTGTATCATCCATGACTGAGATCTCGTTCAGCGATTGACGACGTCAACAGGAGTAGGTCACAGGAGGTAAACAGGCATAAACAGGAGTGAGTAACCAACAACCTACGTTTCTATTTGCGTCTTGCCTTAATATTTGCATTCGATAATTCCTGACGCTCTTTTGGTTAATAAATTGCTCCCCACAGTAACACTAAGCTTTTGCACCAAGTGGTATTGAGAAAATGAAAATAAACCAAACGGGAACTAACGCTATAAACTTAGTACCTACATTCAACGTTCACTCACAAAAACGTGTCCTTCGCAAATTTTCTCCAATTTAGGTGCGGACTCCCATTTCTTCATGTTTCTTTCTAGCATCTTGAGCTGTTGTTCTGTAAACTAAAGCAAATAATAGAACTTGGGTTATTATGTATTTAGAGAGTAGGTATTGCCATTTCTATGCATAGAACAGTACAGTTTCGATACATTTGAATTGTCCCCAGTTACACCCATTACATATCATCAAATACGTCTAGCGTCTAGTGTGAACCTATCAACTATCAAGAGGAGGCCAAAGTACGCCCCTCTTCAATTTCGTTCAAAATTATGCTGGTTATTCTAAAACCATATTTTAGCGAATTTTCGAAGAGAATGAAGTTATTTTAAGGGCAATAACACAGTGGAACCTAAATGTTAGCCTAGCTAGTCGCTTACCGCTATGTAGAATTAAAGCATTGTTCCTTATCGGCACGCACTCAGTGGTACCTACCCAGCTGGTAGCCTAGAAGGTAGCAGTGGGCTTTTCTGTATGCGTGCATAATTGCCAAGTTATTTACATAGCAGTAATCGGGGATGGTCCAACTCGCGCATGGTAGTGAAAGAACGGGATGCATGCGCTTACGAGATCTTCGCTTACTGCGAACAGTAAGGCTGTCCGTCCAGTGGACGCGATTTCGCGCGAAGAGGCGAAAAGAGGCGAATTCGCGCGAACGGTTCCCCTTCATTCAAACACACAGTCAACATCCATTTCGCTTGTTGGCGCGTTGAAAAACAAACTGGTTTGATTCTCTTCGCGTTCGCCCCTTTTCGCCCCACTTCGCGTCTTGCAGTGGACGGGCTCTCAATTAAAACAGTGTGTTTGAAAGGGAGGCGAACCGTTCGCGCGAATTCGCCTCTTTTCGCCTCTTCGCGCGAAATCGCGTCCATTGGACGGACAGCCTAAACAGGGAATTTGATGATATTGGGGATACATATTACTTGAACTTTGAAGTCTTCAAATAACATTTTGTGACTTGGAGACAACTTGATTCGGAATTAGAATAGAAAGGGGTTTCAAAATTTTTGCATATTCATCACTGGGAGTGACACATTTCCAATAACATATTGGAGATATCTCAAACCTGATTAATGAGATTTACTTGGAATTCGTTTAAAAGAAGGTAATTCTATCGTGATCAACTTCGACCTTTGAAAAGTATAATTAGGTTACTTTTACGCTATCAATGGGGCTGAGCAATGACGAGACCGATTACAAATATAGGTTGTATTACGCAATCAATAAAAACACCAACAAACGTGAAAGAAGTACAACACATCTTGGGAGTCGCAGCCTATCTCGGAAAGTTCATCAATAACCTTTCCGAATTAACAAGTCCATTGCGGCTGCTGACTGAAAAGAACACCGAATGGTTCTGGGGACCAGAACACTCTGCCAGCTTAAAAAAATTAAAAGAAACACTAATGAGCACTCCCGTCTTGGCATACTTCAACCCAAAGAAAGAAATTTTACTTTCAGTCGATGCTTCCAGTACAGCTATGGGAGCAGTTCTTTTGCAAGATGGTCAACCCATTGCATATGCTACAAAAGCATTTTCAAAAGGACAACAATTATACCCACAAATCGAAAAAGAAGCGTTGGCGGTGCGTTTCGGTCTTAAGAAATTTCACGTATACGTGTACGGTCGTCCGGTTCACGTACAATCAGACCACAAGCCTCTAGAAATCATATTTAAGAGATCCATACATTCAGCACCTCCTAGACTTCAACGTATTCTGTATGAAATTCTTCCCTATGATGTTTCACTGACTTACACGAAAGGTCAAGATTTACCCATTGCAGATACTCTCAGCCGAGAGAGCTCGCGGTTTCGTTTTCTGGCCAAAGTATACATCAGATATATCAGAATATTGCTCAAGATGTTCCGTATGCGGTTCTCACCAGCGGCAAAACATGAATGAACCAATATTGTCCAAACCAATTCCCCAACGTGCTTGGGAACGAGTGGCATCAGACGCTTTCTCGATCGGAAACAAGAATTACCTACTAATATGTGACAGCTACTCAGGATACTATGATTTTGCCAAAATGCCAAGTCTCAGTTCTAAGAATGTAATAGAACAATTTAAAAAATGGTTTGCAGTGCACGGGATTCCCGAAACGCTAGAAACCGACGGTGGAACTTATTATACATCCTATGAATTTACCAATTTCGCAAATGAGTGGAATTTCATCCATCAAATATCGTCACCTCATTATCCAAAAAGCAACGGACTTGCAGAAAAGTATGTTTCGACCGCCAAAACCTTGATCAAAAAATGTGAAGCCGACAATTCAGACATTTATCGTGCGTTGCTTCTTGACAGAAATACTCCCAGAGATGATCTTGGCAGCCCTGCTCAACGTTTGAAGATTGACACCCATTTGCACCTGGAGAAAGAGTTCGCTATTGGGACTCCCCACGATCTTGGAAACCAGCCACCATCATTCGAGCTGCTGCGCAGCCTCGTTCATACACCAACCATAATAAGCTTATCTAACGGCTCGGTAATTCTATCGTGATCAACTTCGACCTTTGAAAAGTATAATTAGGTTACTTTTACGCTATCAATCCGACCCTGGCTAGTTCAGGCCCCCCCCCCCCCCCCCCCCCATAAAATAACAGTTTCAGAGCTCCGGTGGCGTTCGACTTATTTTGGTTGTAGAATGACCAGAAGAATACAATATCTTCTTCCAAAAGAATGGAGTCCTTAGGCAATCATGCCTTGTGTTCTCTCCCCAGACAAGCTGAGAAAATACTCTTGAGAGGAGACTGTACGCACAGTCAATGTCCTTGACAACTACCAAGTACCCGTTTTGACCTACGGGTCGAGGCATGCATTCTAGCTCACATTACCAACTAAGCAGGTTGGAACCCGAGTTTATGGAAACCCCCATAACTCCAAGTGCCGAAGTCCGTGGAAGGAGACTCACCCCCGCGAGTCAACCCCCACGCACCTCTACCCCACATCAGCAGAATAGACTGCACGTTAGGGGTGATGAAACCACTGCCCCCGAGAATCCAACCTGAACTGGGGGGCAGGCAGGTGGTGCTTCGACAAAGTCTATAACCGGTAGCCCGGGGCTCCCCCCGCCAGCGGTACCATTTATTGGAGAAAGCGCCATATAGCACTTCTCCATCAAGGCCATAATGGTCGCTAGTCCGACACAGAAAAGGTGTATGAGTATGAGTGTGTGAGGACGGGAGACGACACCCGATGTAGAATGACCAATGAAATTTTGAACGAAATTGGAAAAAAATTAACTCGAGCCGTGTAAGATAAATTACCTGCCGAGAATCAAACATGGCGAACCAAGCCACTACAAAAACAGTCACGATGCATATTTGATTGAAGAATCCCATTGCGCTGACCCTATATAAACTGAAAACTGCTTCCTAAATTTTGGCAGAGTCCAATCGGTCCCGTCCGTTACTTTCTTATTCAGCCGCAACTATCAATTTATATTCGAAGAACTAGAATGCAATTAATGGCCAGAGGTGAGGTGGCCATTAGAATGGGATCGAAATTACTGAATTCTTCACAGTCAAAAGAAGATTGGGGTATATTTGGTTTATTACTCGATAACGAACCACTACGGTTTCTTAAATTGGGACGCGGACATTTTTCAATGCGTCGTTAAAATTAATAGGTAAGTAAATTCTAAATGAATACTCCAATTTTGTCTGCCCATAAAGTTATTATTATCTATCGAATATCCAATAATTTTAATTTATAGAGGAAAAACAACGATCGGAACGGCGACGTGAGCCAATAGCAAAGGATGAGGTGTAATAGGTGTAATTTTCATGGGTACCTACCTAGAAAACCATTTAGATTGTGATCACTTCGAATAAGTATTTCAACAATGACGATTCTGTTATTAGCTTTTGTAATGATGACAAGAGAAGTGGAGAAGTGAGCTTCTTTATGAACAATGACATCGGAAGTGGTGTATAAATTACAAAGCTTCATTATTGAAAATAATAAACCAAATTCAAACGTACAAATTATTACATAAAGGTTCAATAATTCTGTATTAGATAGCCCTTCTACGCAGATCATTGACCTTTACGTAAAGGTTCTCTTCCAGGATCGGCATACAATAACATGTGTGAATTTATGATTAAAGGCGAATGTCACAAATACGAATTTATAGAAACAAATATTTGTCTATAAGTACATCTGCGCTCCAAGTTGCCCGTTCGTGTTCCTTGTGAGTGGGTTAGACTGTTATTGAAGACATTCTTTTTGGAGTGTGACATTCCTCGGATTAGGTAACCATGTTTTACAACCGTAAAGAAATGAGACCGTTCACACCAATTGCATAAAGGGGGGGGGGGGGGTAAATAATATCCAATCGATGTGTTTCGATTTGGAATACGAAGAGGTATAAGTGATAAAATCTCCAGAGCATCAATTGAATTAACTATTCAACATTTCGCTCAAAAAGATAACATAATACTTTCGCCTACGATTTTCTAATGATTTCAAGCCAAACACTCGTCATAACTCATCATAAACCACATTTTCATAGGGTATTTTAAGTTCGTGGGTTGTATACCTAAGAAATTTATATTGGATGGCTCAATCCTATTCATGTGTTCGGAATAATGTGGAGACCATACAACTGCACTGTAATACTCTAAGGTGGGTCTAACGAGAGTGGTATATAATGAAGTGATAGCTTTTACATTTCGGAAATCTTGGATATTTCTCTTGAGCCAGCCTAAAGACCTCAACGATTTCCTGCTTACAGAGTTTATGTGATCAGTAAAAATTCCCTCTTGTTCACCGAAGGAAGCTCAAATCCGGCAGGTAGTCTTTCTGAGATTCGTAATAAAATTACGTAGGTATTCTGCGCTTTTTTCTGATCAGCTGAGTGAGAAAAAAAAAATGTTATGTTCACCATAGGAAGTTGAAATTTAATAGGGACCGGACCTCTCTGAGATATCTAAAGAAGAATGAAATGGCGAACTCCTTCATGATCACCAGAATGAGCTGAATTCCCTCTTATTCACCATAGAAATTGTGCCATATTCATGTCACAATGTATCATCGTGTTGCGTTAATAGTTTACGTAGGTACTATAGTTTGTTCTTTCATATTGATAAGTATCTACCTATGTGTTTCTGACTAGCTGTACTTGGTAGAAATGACTAGCAGAGGAACATAAAAACCAAGTCTAGGTTAAAATTTAGAAACCAATGTACCTAATGCCTTAATTTTCTTTATGAAATTTATTAAAAGCAAGATAGAAAAAACGGAAACGAGTAGGTGGCATAACAAAATGCAAAATAGTTTAGTCAAAGTCATCGTTTATTTCTTAGATTCTGAGGTTCTAGTTCTTCCTCTATGATCAATCAAAATCTTCTTCAGACTTTGGATCTTCTTTGGGGACCATAACACAGTCGAACTTGTGCTTTTGTGACCTGCCATTTTTCTTGCTCACTTTGATTTGGTATGTAGCGTTACAGTACCCTCCATCGGGACTGTCATATTTAAAATTGAAAGTTGTTATGTTTTTCTTACGCTGAAACATAAATTGGATTCATTTTATTTCATACTAAAATTATGATTCTTTCTATTTGTCAAATCATAAAATGGTCTGTAACCGTCACACTTATATAAGAATATATAAATTATTATATAAATGCTTAGTAACAAACAAGAAAAGATGGGAGTTTTCAAACAAGAAAAGCAATATGGTCGACAATAGAGTTGAAAAATGATAAACAAAGGAGGGGTACGGACTGAAATGCGAATGACATAACGATTTGGAAGGGGGGGGGGGGGGGGGGACAATCCTGATGCATCGTGATATTTTCAATAAATTTGTAAATGCTGTTCTTACTTTATTATGGCATGTTAGGTCATATTGGAGGGGTACATAAAGAAAAACTTGATCTATTTGCTATTCTCACTAAAATCATATATACGGACGTCCCCCCTTCCCGTTTATCATTCATAGGGACATTCCTGAAATGTATGAATTAGCTACCAATACGCTTTATCACAAATGGGTGCATTTTAACGGTAATCTACCGCCACCTCGTTTTCACGTATTTTTCATATAACACATCTCACCAAAAAACCTACGTTGTTCGGATTTCAAACTCATAGAATGCACTGGTGACGCAATGCACCTCTCCTGCCTGGGTGGGTACCCCCTCCCCCCACTCAGTGTGAGGAAATTGCAGTTGGTATCAAACTTCTTAGGATGATTGTAACGAACTTAGAGCGCCCTAGAGGTGCAATGGGGGCCTAAATTCGCACTCATAGAGAGAGAGAGAGAGAGAGAGAGGGGTGTGGCAGTACCATAAGAGATACAACTCGTACTAATAGCATATGTGCTACGTTCGGAGAAGATAATTTTCCGTTTCTCGGATTCTCATCTATCGCCAACCATAGCAATTCAACAACGTGAGAATGAACGCCTGGCGCCAAAGCGACAGCGCATTCTCTTGGATCTCGCGGGAACTGTCACATGATATAGGTATACTTCCATTCAAAAATAGTATAAGTACCTTTTCACATGCATTCACGGAGCAGAATGTTCTCGTTTATAACAGATCTAATATTGGTACTCTTGGAAATTAGGACACGCAGACCATTTATGCAGCTTGGGGTATTACTTACCTCATTAGAATTTGGGTCATCATTTAGATCGTGGAGAATGGCTGATGCTATCAATAAATTAAAGTGTGATGTAACTTACATATATTTTTGTACTCACCACAACATCCCCTTCACATATCTTTTCAACTTTTGGCGCATCATCCCAATCATTGATTGCGTCTTTCAGAATCGCAATCTGATCTTTAGTAAGCTGCAAAACCAAATTTTTCTCAGAATTAGTAGGTGCCTAGTTTATAAGATTGTTAAAATGATAGAGAAGGAATGTTCGACTAGACTCTATTTTAACCATCTTCCGGGAGCTTTTATTTTTCAGGACGTCCCTCCGAAGCTGGACCATATAAGCAAAAACTTATTATTGATCCAAGAGGGTGTAGAAGACTTCTTCACTAGAGCTGACCACGCCGATACGGCGAAATAATTAGCTAACTGTACAAAGTAGATTAATAACTAAGAAAACAATAAATTCAGGCAACTATATCAATAATAAACGTATACTAATTACCTCTCGTGAATCGTACATGGTAATCATTGCAAAAATTAATATTGCTACCGCGCATAAAGTGTTGCTGTACTCCATCGTGAGGATCTTCGAGAACAAGAGTAGAATTATTGACAGCAGTTGAGATTAGATATTATGATTGAAAAGCTCAACAGTCAATCTTATTTACAGAGGGATCAAATTTCGAAATATCGAAATAGAAATAAAAGAAACCCTCACAACTGGATACTTATTGACATTTAATACCAACATTTGATGTCTCCTATGACTATAAAGTTACTCTGGAGGTGGTGCTCTACATGAGCGCTCTAGATTTGCTAAACATTCAAACTTTACCTTTGGAATCGATCAAGAAATACAAACGTTAATCAACACAATTTAAAATTAGTTGATCTACGTGTTAAGATACATTTATAGATTCAAAGATACATAGATACAAAGGTTTGTCATTATCATGGCCACTCTGTGCAGATCACTGGTCCATATACAGTTATTATTTATACGGAGCTTTTCTCAGACTCCTCGGTATCAATTACGAGGTATGGAGGCACACGAGACCATCACAAAATTACGTAACGCAGATCGGTTACGAAGGTGCTTTACGCAAAGAAAATCGTGGGGCCGATTTCTTTTCAACCTACGGTGCTGAAATTTGTATTGGAGCTTCTTTAGGATATCTAAATAGTATTACAATCTACGGAGGCACACTTTTGAGCTGAGGGTCCTTTGAGCCTAATTTGTTCCTCAATCGACCTATGCTGAAACCTGAAACGATACTCCTTTGGGACATCTAGAAAACAATTTATTTATTTACATTTGTACGGGCGAACCCAATTACATTATTTTATTAAAAAAACAAAGGAATCAAGTTGATGGAAACCAACGGAAAGAAATGAAACTTCCGGAGAAAAAAGAAAGAAAGAAAAAAAAAAAAACTGTTCGATTTGAATCACTGAAAGTAAGGGTGGAACTGAAACGAATTGGATGCTGCTGAATTGAATTTCACTTAATTGAATTTAATTAGGGGTGGGACGCGCATATCGCCGATTTGAATGAGGAGAACGGGCTGGAGAAGAAGTCTAAGTCAGGGTTTAGACTCGTCAGGTAGTTTGCCGTGCGAGGAAGCCTGCACAGTGGCCAGTTCAGCAGGTAGTTCGTCGTCGAGAAGGGAGTCAGAAAGGGCAGAGTGGAGCGAGTTGACTGGGGAACCCTGAAGGCGATCTTGGACAGAAGATACGGCGAATCATGTCCGTTATTCACGAGTTTGTACATAACGGATATGTCGGGTACCAGCCTCCTGGTCTCCAACGTCTGCAGACCGCATGTTTGGAGCAGGGACTCGTAATTTACCTCAGATGAAGGAAAGCCGAGTTTGAATGCGATGTACCGGAGAAATCTCTGAACCCTCTCCAATGCGTACTTGTGCACTGTGTATAAAGGCAACCAAACCGTGGATCCATATTCCAACCTAGGCAGAACCAACGTCTTGTACAGGATGATGATGGGTTGAATCCGGGGTACAATTACGATGCACGGATGAGAACTAATCAGCTGAAGGACCTCAGAAGCTCATTTCTTTCCTGATCGAATTTGGAATAGAGTGCTATTGGAACACCTTCAAAACAGTATTACGGTGATAAGGAGGATCATTTATCAGCTTTGCGTCCCCAGAGAGGCTGACACTGAAATAAATCTTTTGTTACAAAGGATTTTATGTGCAGAAAACCAAGATATTTTAAATTCAATACACAGTCTTGACACACCTGCATGGTGGAAAGATGGATTTGTCATGAAGGGTTTTGTTTCTTAACATTTACTGAAAAGAGTCAAATTGGAGGGTCCATGCGCTGGAGAGGGGCGAACCCTGTTTGCGAGGCGAAAAGCGCCGACTTCAGGAACTGTAGGTACGTAGTTATGTGTGTAGAAGTTCTATATAACACAGAAACAATAAACCTTATAGTATAAAAATTTGCAGCTTCAATCTTAAAGAGAGTTATCGTCTGGAATGGCACATATTCTTATATAGGTACCATAGCTTTATTATTTCTGTGTTCTGGAGGATGTGATTTGTGTCAATTTCAATCTGTAATGCATATTCGATGTTCAACCCTTTTAGAGTTTCGTCCAGAAGTTTGAGATAAAAGCTCCAAATGACATTGGAATATGTACGGATTTTTTGACATTTTATGTCCTACTTTGGCACCTAAACGAAAAAAGCGTTACGGTTGGTTTTCTGATGATTTCCGTTTACAACCGAGTCGTTGCTAGGGAAATGGTACTTCGTCGTTTTTCATCCCACAAAATTCGTTGACCATTCGTTCGAAAGCTCTCGATTTATCCAACCATATTATGTTAACTACTGCGAAGTGCGTGGCCAACAAGCTGAGTTATGAGCATGATTATATGAATAATTGTTTACACACAGGTGATCATTCTCAATAATTGATACTGTGAACATGATTGCAACCGCTTGTTAATTTCTGATGATTTCATTGAGCTGGTGTTTCGATGATTTGATTCATAGCAGCTGATCCGAATATTGCGAGAACGGTTTGATTTCTGAAGCGGTGGTTAAATAACTTTAATAGGTAATTTCTATACTTTACACTCTAGGAAGCTGTAATTTCGTACGTAGCCTCTTTGGGACATTTACTTGACGATCGATGCCCAGGGTTCCGGATCAGATGAGTGGCTCTTAAAGCTGATTTCTATGCTTTACACTCTAGGAAGCTGTCATTTCGTATGTAGCCTCTTTAGGACATTTACTTGACGATGCCCAGGGTCCGGATCAGCTGAGTGGCTCTTAGAGCTTGCATATGAGTCTGCAACACATACGAGTCTGCAACTAAAGACATAAAATGTCCCAATATGTTGCAGACTCGTATGCAAGAGTTTCTGATGATTATCGAATACTTCTTCTAAAGACAGGAACCTACTTTTAGGAAAAATCGTGCTTTTTACAGTGAATTTTTGGCTGTAAAACCCTCATTAATGAACCATTATTGCAGTTTTTAGCAAATTTTTGTAGACAATGAAGTTATTGCAATGGGTTGGAAAATATTAAAATACAAATTTTTCAAAAATTTCTTCATTGAAATCTTTAACTTGATTTTTCGAAGCCACGTTTCTTGAAACGGTAACAAACAAATTTCGAGGGTGAGAGGGGGGGGTTACATTTTTTCCTTGGTCGATTTCAAATGGCGCGGAGTTTTTTCCCAAACTACCACAGTTAATTAATATTAGATATAACATAACGAATGGCCCGACAGTAGTCCTGAGTCTGTGTAAGCCATGATAATTTATCTATAGGTACCAGTGATTTGTTTAATTGATCTACATACTAATATAGACACAATAAACTGTTGTGTAATAATTTATAGCGTTTTCTTAGTCCATGAGAGATTGTGCTCTTATTTGAATATTCATCCTTAGTAACAGCTATAATATGAAACTACAACAGCATGCATAGATAATACAAACGCGAAGTAATAAAATATTTGCTGTTTTATTATTCAAATAACTTGAAACATGATATGATGATGCAATGTTGATCCTCTGACAACATTCATCTCGTTTCATTAGCGCAATATTTCACCTCTGATGGGTGAATGTCTTAGTTTTAAATAAATAAACTAATGTAACACTGCGAAGCACATTATCTATTATAAATATGAATGAGAATTTTGTTTTGTTTCTCCCTAGTTGCAGGTCAAACGGCTCAACGGATTTTAATGCGGGTTTTCCTAAAATTATCAGCGAATTTCTGGGATGATTTTAGGGGATAGTTTTATATTGCAAACTTCTATAACGAGAGTTCTATTGGTGCTTTTACAACGGGACCAGGCTTTTGCCCCAAGGACCCATTGCCCCTGGTTTGTAACGTTTTGGTCGATTATATTAGGTATATCCTTCGTTTTTTATCTGACCGAAAAATAGCTTAGTGGGTGTCTTATTTATGACTCAACTTTACAAGTTGAGATGATGGCAAAATTTCAAATTTCCAAAAAATTTTCAACGCTCAAAGATTAAATCTATAATTATTACCAAAATTTTTTCTTGGCAGGTTGAACGGTGTGCACGATAGCTGACTAAAACTGAAATTTCTGACAATATGGGTTTGAGGGGGTCAAGGGGTGCTTGTTCATGCGAAGTAGTTCATACGTTTTCCAACCAGTACCGACGCAGTATTTCAGTGTAGTGAGTCACATTGGCTCACTGTCGAAATAATGGTGAGTAACGCTCGAAGCAACAAACCCTACCTAATCCTTTCATAATTAGAGGACCGAGTGTAGAATGACTTTGACAATGGGTAGGCACCCGATGATTATGAAAAGAATTTCAAACACTTTGAATTTCAAATTTCCCAAAAATTTTGATAAAACTTGGGAGGGGGGGATGGTAGTGAAAAAACTCTTCATCTCATCACTCAAAGATTAAATCTAGAATTATTCCCAAAAATTTTTCTTGGCAGGTTGAACGGTGTGCACGATAAATTACTAAAACTGAAATTTCTGTCATTATGGGTGCTTGTACATGCGTAGTAGTTCTTAAGTTTTCCAACCAGTACCACCGTAGTATTTTAGTGAAACTAGTGAGTCATTGGCTCCCTGTCGAAATAATGGTGAGTAATGCTCGAAGCAGCAAACCCTACCTACTCCTTTCATAATTAGAGGACCAAGTGTAGAATGGCTTTGACAATGGGCAGGCACCCGATGAGGAAGATTCCTAGTAAACTACATTGCGGCTACGGATGAAAGGAACACGGGGCGAAAAGCTACCTCACTTTCAAGACTGCTCGGTCTTGCGGGTCATTGCCTAACCTAAACAAACTGCCCCCTCCCCCCCCCCGCCCTCCAGCCGATGGTTTGGGTGGGGGAAAATTTTTTGAAAATTGCTTATGCACCCTTTCGGACACACCCAACAAGATCCCCGCATGGCCCACACAGGTGACACATGATGACACAACCTAATGGCCGCGCACTGCGCGGACAGAAAGACAGAAAAAGAAACAGAGTTTCATTCTTATAATTTACAAATGTAGTTATCTCGCTTGCTTCACTCGCTCGGGGTTGGATGAATAGGTTTACTGGGCAAAAAGAGACCCTGTCATCAAGACCGCTCGGTCTTGCAGGTCTTTGCCTAACCTCAACAAACCGATACCACCGCCCTTCAGCCCATGGTTCGGGTGGGGGTGGAACATTTTAAAATTGTTTATGCACCCTTTTGGACAAACCCAGGAAGCTCCCGCTACTCCCACCAAGAAGGAAGATCCCACCACTCATATACTCCCCCCACTCAGCCGTTTGGCCGTGCATAGAGACGACCGACCTACAGAGTTTTATTTTTACAAATAACTAGCCACTCCGGCTCGCTTCGCTCGCCTCCACGTCCAAACATGGGGGCTTCACTTCCCCTGGACAGTATCGTTGAGGTGTACTACAATAGAGACATGTATTAGTAGATGGAAACGTAAGTACGTGTGAGAACAAAACTCAGGACTCCCGTAAAATATGGTGCCATGGTACTGTTGGTATTATAGTAGTGGATATAGGCCTTTCAAGGTGGATATTAATGCAGGAAGAGGCACATACTGTAACCACGGCGTGACCCTTCTTGTCCATCTGAAGAGTCACGCCGTGGAAGCAGTAGGCCTTTGGCGGTTCAACGGAAAGCTGGAACATACATTAACGTGCGCAAAAATGCGCTTAAAAACAGCTGAAAATTGGAATTTGAGCTCCAACGAACATTTTCAGACCAGTTCGAGATGAAACCGTCAGAATTTACTGGGTCAAACATTTGCTGCATTTTCTATGCGAGGAAGCAATACTGCCCACCCAACTTGGCAGACTTTTTTTGTGTGTTGGAAATTACTTCCAAACGCGTCACCTTCAGCGATGTTTGCCAAGAGGGACCACGAAAGATTAGTGGAACTACGCAAAGTTTAGGTTTAACGTGTGGAGGGGATGTTGCTCGCTTCGCTCGTTTGAGGTGGGTTATCTCGCTCGCTTCGCACGCTGTTTGTCGAATGCATGGATGTGATGGGGCATAGTGGTTCCGGTTCGGGTGGAGGTGAAAATTTTCAAAATTGCAGAAAAAAAAACTTATAAAAGGTAATATCCATATAATATCTAATATATATTGCCTTGGGATTTATAGTAGTCTTTGGGCATGCGCAAAAAATAATTTTTTATAACATCGACTTATCAATCATTTCGACTCATGCTTTGTTCTTCTACAAATTCTATATGTCCACGTTACAATTTGTGAGGAATTTATACTGCCCTCCCAACTTGGCAGAGGTTATTTTCTGTTGGGAATTACTATCAAATAAATTATTAAATCTTATAAAACTATGTGGAACCAAGAAAAGGTCATTAGGTTTAATAACAATTGGCCATTTATCTGCATCCAAGGGCTATCAAATAAGGATTATGTGGAACCACAAAAAGTTTAGTTTTAAGAACTTTTCAATTCTACGGTTTCAGTCGAGTTTGAAGACATTATTAGGGTATGTGCGGGATAGGCAATAGATGATCTCTTATTAGCTTTTTCGTTCACGAATCCATACTTGACACAGCGCAAGCGCAAAAGTAAAATCCAGCATGGCCTCTTTGTCGATATAGCTCAAATTCGGAGGAATATTGGGTCCCCATATACGGGGAAATTTTACAAGAAATAATTTTTAAATTTTGCGGCATTGTAATATAGCCTCACTTCGCTCGAAAATTAGCCAAGAATAACCTTCTTTTTTATTGGCGTCCTAATAAATTCTCTCTGGTTTATATTCATATTTGAGTCTATTTGATTTTCTCCTAAGACAAAAATAAAAATATAATATTTATATTTAATATAATATTATATAAATGTACACTTACACAATACTTTCTAAACGTATAAAACCCGGATGTCAACCGACTCTTTTTTTTACAACCAAGAATAGGCTAAAGTGAAAATAGTTTTATGTGTTCCATCTCCAAATTATCCTAGTGGAATCGATCGTAAGCACGTCACAAATAATCATATAAATATCAAGTTTCTGATATCGAAAAGATTTACTTGAATGACGGCACACTATACGGAAGTCAGCTAGAAGATGGTCCCATGCAAAGTATTGGGAATTGTAGTGATTCTTGCACTAATCGCTCTGTGCCTCACCAGACCAGTAAGTATGTTTACAAACATGAAACGAATGATAACTCCATGACCTCCGAATTCTAAAATGACTGTACGGTTAGCCAACATATTTGGAATGTCAATAAATTGAGTTTTAGAGAAAGTGAAACCAGTAGGAGTTCCTTAAACAATCGTAATAAAAATAAGCGTATTATAATAATGAGCTTCCTGATTAAATCTTAAATCATATCTTGCTTCCATTCGTGACTCATTAAGTAATGTTCGAATTATATATATGGCTGTTATAATGATTATCATTGTCAAATAACTTAAGAGTTCCGATCTTACTCTAGCTATCCAAGAAAGACGAGAGATACCTTCGGAAACAACAACCGAGATGGAAGTCACCGAAAATATATAAGTTTCTAGATGGGAATGTATCGGTAAGTATGGTGTGGGGGTAAATCGGCAAATTTCATTATTTATAGATAATGTATTTGAATGTTGCTTATCAATACTCGTCCCAACAGGTATCGATCTAATTTATAACCTCAAACTGTGCCTAAAAGCAGTTTACCACTCATCAAAGTCAGATTCAACTTTGGTGTATGAATATATTCTAACGACACATTTTTACGGGACGGGGATTCATATAAGCATCATCGAATGTATAAAATATATCAATAATCTTGGAATTTTGTCGAACCTTCGAATGGTGTGGGGTCTCCATTTCAAATTGCAGCTCCATAGGTCCAATAGCAAAGCAATTAGATCGACGGTTTAATCAGCTGATCTAGGGAGCTTCAGACTTTATTATTTGTCTCTAATGTCCCAAGAGGCCTTCATTTAAAATTTCATCATCATATGTTGAATGTCGAAGAAATAGTTCCGAAGACCACAGGGCAACTGTAAGTAGGGTAAACCTGTACACTTTCGAACGCTCATTAAAATTGACGTCATCATCCTGGAGCTGTTTTTTAGCATAAAAACGCACGAAAATAACTGAGATATGGTTGATTTTAAGCTCCAAACCGGCCTATCCTGAAGCTTTTTCACTAGGAAACGCACACACACAGTAAAATTACATGATTCCTGCTTTTTAGTTACTAAAAAAGAAATTAAAAAAAAACCATGGTCGGGGGCTCAAAAATGTATTAATTTGGCGCGCACTGGTGGTGTGGCCGCCAGTAAACAGGCGTATAAAAATCTCAATACGATAGTAAAGTCTCTTTTGGCCAATTTGTGTGCATTTCATGCTTTTGGGGGGTATCCCCATCATAATCTATGATACGTTGTAAACTTACGCGTTGTAAGCTTAATCGACTACAGTAAATATTTTAATCAGTTACTTATTACTAGTAAGTATTATACAAGGTTGATATATGGGGCAGTACTTGTGAAATAATGAATGCGGTAATTTTTTTGTTCCTTTTTTACAAACTAAAAAGCAGGCATCATGTAATTTTACTGTGTGTGTGCGTTTCCAAGTGAAAAAGCTTCAGGATAGGCCGGTTCGGAGCTTAAAATCAACCATATCTCAGTTATTTTCGTGCGTTTTTATGCGAAAAAACAGCTCCAGGATGATGACGTCAATTTTAATGAGCGTTCGAATGTAAGCGTACAGGTTCATTTACCCTACTACTGTAACACTAATCTTCTTGTGTATGTCGTTGTTAATACGTGTCGTTGAGAAGGTCTCAGTGGAAACATTTTTTACGTTTAAATTTCCTGAATGTTTTGCTTAGATCTCAAAATAATAAGCTAAGTTCGCTTACAGTGCGCACTGACTTTGTTTTATCCAATACAAACCCAAATTTTTATCATGTTTCATGCGTTCAGGATGGCCCGTGATTTGAATGTTTGCAGGACCGCAGGACCCAGGGCCGCATTTTTTGTAGGACCGCGATATGAGCAAAATAGTCATGGTGGAGAGACTATAAAATAATGACATAATTTGAAATAATTGAACTTTCTTTTATCATATGAGTGAGCTCCGGAGCGAATTTCTTTGCCATTCGACTTTTGAAGCTGGAATTTCGTAGGCATGAAACATGATAAGTTTTTTTGATCGCAATCACAAATTTCAACATCCTTTAGACAGTTAGGTCACGGCTAAAGCATGGTCAATTAAACTTTATCTATACATCTTGATATCCAAAGTACAACATTCGAAGTTTTGACCTTTCATGGTTACCTATAATTTATTGTTGTGATGGTAAACAGCCGTATACTTCCTGTATTTTTCTCCAAATGTCGTTTGACTTTATGCAGTTTTTAATTACACGAATCGCAGGAGCTTCTGTAGATATTAATCAAATCGGCCTTCACTTTATTGCATATTCGGTGACTACACAACATACCATGGAAATTACGTGAATCCCCAGAATCTCATCCTTCCCATGTTTTCACGATAGAGTAACTTTCTCCTTTGCGTACATGAAAAATATGGAATTGAAAAAAGTGGGGACACATACCTACAGAACTATTTGTCTAGTCAAAAAGTTCCCAACTACTGTTTGTCCCCACACCATATTCAAATCCATCTAGCGAGTAAATATATTAGAAGGATGTATTTAGTTTAGTGGTCTGGAAGTTCGCAAGCTCGCACCTCAAAAATACATAAAATCAAGTGGACAATCCCTTAGTAAAAATTCAGATTAGTTGGACATATAGTTTAGAATGATGTGCATAGTTTGTTGGTTTGGATGCTCGCAAGCTCGCACCTCAAAAATACATAACATCAAGTAGGTAGTCAATTCCCTATTTCTTACATACGCGAAGGAGAAAGTTGAGTTATCATGAATCCATGAAAAAGAGAAGATTCAGAGGTTTCGGAAACATTCGTCAAATTTATTTTTTGAAAGGTTAATGATAGATTTACACTAGTTTGAACTTGGGGGCGCATACGGAACTACAACCAAAGTTCGAGGTTCGAACGGTGAACCATCCCTCGAATTTTTGCGTGCGCAAAATGCTAACCTAATAACGGATTTTAGGATGTTCCTATCTATTCAATCCTTGGTGTGATTCATGATTGTGATACTTTACACTGTTGAGGAAACTCATTGAGAAATTGTAATTCAGGTCGGTTTTTTCCAAGTTTTCTAGGTTGGTATAGAGAATAACAATAAAAAAATATCACTACTAGATTTAAAATTAAAAAATACCCCAAACTCACACGAGGCAATATTTAAAAGCAGCTATAACTCGATATTTCATATTTTGTGCTTAATTGCGCACTGATACATAAAATTTGAGTAATGAGTCGCTTTTCAATTAACTATGTAGATTCCCATTCTGGTCTGAAGTTTAGAATGCTTATGAGAAACCCTTCTAAATAAGGCAAAGATTTAATTTTGAATATTATGATTGAACGGCCCACGTTTCTCTTTATACGTGGACTTGACCTCTTCTAACATAAAATTATATAGATATTAATTTTTCAACATGGATATGTTTTTGGGCTGGGGGTCATTCTAAAATTTGCGTAACGACACCAAAATTTGTGACGACCCGGCACTTCATATTATTATTAACTCGAATGAAAACTGAAGGCGATTTTCTCCACACAAAATGCAACGCTCCGGCACTTTAGATTATTATTAACTCGAAAAGTGAAGGCTAGGTAGAATTTCTATTGATTTTTCACGTACAACCAATGAGTTACTAGGTAAGATTAACTCCCATAGTTTTCATAGTAGGAAAATCGTTCACCACTTTTTACAATGCTCTCATTTTACAACAACATCTCATAGCCTCTAAGCCATTGTAGTGTCAAGGAATGCTGATTTATTACTCTAAGTTATAAACTAATATTGTTTTGTAACCATAATGGAATAATCTTGAGAAAAGAAGGCACTACATGGTTGGTATACAATTGAGAAGTAGGTACCTACTGGTAAGCAGTAGGTACTAGACATATCCATGATCTTTTGTTTTTCCCTTCAAGGGAGAAATTAAAATGCTTGATTTATTTTAATTTTTTCTTCCAGAAAAAAGGAAGTATTTACATTTATAATGTCACATATCTGGACGAAACTGAATCTAACGTATGCACTGTGGAGCTCAAAGAGAAGAAAAAAGAAGACGGAATGATGGATAGCCATCACAAGTGGAAATGCAATCCGAAAAAAGGGGGACAAGCAAATCCAAGCAAATATGCTGGAGAAGATTATTCATAAACGGGGCTACCCTTCTTCCGTGAAGGTAGATCACTATGACCGAAAATTAACCGGTAGTCTTGTCGATCAATAAAGTTTCAATCGCTTCTGATTAATAATTATCTATTTGCGACTGAGTTCAGTGTGTATGTGTGTTTGTCTACTTCCTGTTGTTTAAATAATAATTCAATAAAAAACTGTAAAAAAAATCCTAGTCATGCAGCATGATTGTATGAGCAAATTTTCATGAACTATCTATCGTATTATAATATGTTGAATTGTATTGAAATTTGAGCAATTTCAGTAGACAGAAATTGTTAAAACCAATTTTATGGCAAAAAAAACTCATACTAAATAAAATTCGGCAATTCAAAGGAGATTTTGGATTTTTAGATTTTTTTGCAGTTTTTATAGATTTTTTAGCAAATATTAATGAAATTCAAGTACGTTTTTCAGGATAATTTTGAGCAAAAAGTTTCAAATGTCCTAGTCAATTGTTAACAATTTAGTTTTGACTAAAAGCCTGCTATAAAATATAAATCACACGATTTTTGGCCGTTTTTAGCCATTATTGGTACATTTTTCAAAATTTGACCAATTTAATGAGCTCAAAAATTGTTGGCCAACTAACTCATCCTTTGATTTGGAATGCTTGATTTTTTGGCGCAAGAACGGCATTTTTTTCTCAATCCTAATTAGAGTTATCGTCTGGAATGACACACATTATATATATATATATATATATATATATATATATATATATATATATATTTATTTATTTATATCACTTATCGAAAATTACTCTATAAGAGCTTGATTACAATCACAAAATTAGAAAAGATAACAGAAATAACGTCACAAAACTATTTTTTAAAATTTCGGCTTTTTGCTTTTTTCAAACTAACAAAGAAATGTATATATATATATATATATATATATATATATATACATTTACATTCACAAATGCTTTGATTTGGCGACGTTTCAGAAATTTTTTATTTCTATTTTCAAGCCCTACAACAAGATAAGTACAATTACAAGGTATAATATATCAATCTGTGGTGTTGTTTTTTATGATTATTTGTGGTACCTATTCTAGGTGTGGTAATGACTGGTTACATTTACGTACACTAAGTTTAACATTATAGCTATTATGATTATAAAGATATAAGGTAATATGAATTTACTTACAGTAGGCATGCTGAAAAGCGTCTTGGACAGTAGAGGGAGTTCTACCTCCTTCAAGCACTGTTTGTACACTGAAGTTGTGGGAACATGCCTGAACAGGCAGGTAGTAGGTATCCCTTTAAGGGATTACTTGTAGTACTTGATCTACTGATATACTTTCCGAGACGAAACCAAATTCATAGATGTGGAAAGAAAAAATCATGAAAATCTGACAAGATTAGTTAAAATATTCCCTCAATTCACCCCCTCCTATGATGAAATTTGAAACCCCTGACTTGCGCAAAACTATATCGAATCTCGAATCGGTCGAGATTTGTAGATTGGGCAGCGCTTGAAAGAATCAATAATTACCCCTCCACCCCCCACCTTGACAGCAAATCCGAAATCCAAAGGTTTGTTGCACAACTAGACTCAAATTGGAATCGAACGAGATAAGAATCACGATAATCGGTTGAGAACACAGACACACGTGCGCACTTTTTTTTTTTTACAAATTTCCCCTTAAAGGCACACCATTAAAGTTCAAAATGAAAAAAATAAATTAAAGAAATGGGGAGGACGCCCAGGTTTACCCGACGCCGCGCCGGCCCTTGGGATCAAGGAAGCTGAAGGAAGAGAAGGGAGAGTGGGATGAAAGGAAGTTCCCCTATAAAATTACCACCAGTTCAAGTAAGAACCCCTCAGGACGCGGGTGGTGATACCACGGAGCACTCCCGCTGAGATGCTCAACTCGAGTAACTCCGTGGCGCTTTCCCCGCACCACACCCCGCGCCATGACACGGTCGCGGCCATGACCTTGATGTTATTGGTTGCCAATCCTTTTAGCTCAGATATCGCTTGTCGCAGATCATTTCTCTCATATTTAATTTTCTTAGCCCGCCAGGTCTGCTCCATGTCCACACTGCCACAACTTGGACATCCAGGATTATGGCAGACCCATCGGGCTTGATGGCAACGATATCTGGCTTCTTGCCCCAGTCACTGGGCATGTGTCTCTCCCTTTCGACATCCCAACCGCTGGATGATAAAGCGCCTGCTATCTGCTTGGCAACTGCATCGTGCCACCCACATGATAGAGATTCTCATTTTTACCCCGACAGGCACGGCAAAGGGTGTCGACTGTCCCGCGACTACTCCTCGAACACCTCACTGAGGTGGCTAATGTAGCCACCCGTACGGCATGAAAATGGCGGTAGTCGTGGGCCCCAATGCCCTCTGAAGCCCATTCCACCCACTGGGAAGAAATGGGGGATTCAGAGCGCGTTCGTTACCATCTACTGTCTCATGCAGAGCAGCAGCGAACTCAGCAGATGAGCTGGGTTTGGGAGCAGTTGGTGTTTCTCAGACGCACCACAACAACTGCTGCCTGACGGAGTATAATAGTAGTATAATATAATAGTATAATAGTGATTCCACCAGATAAGTCTGCTGGATGAATGTGTTTATGTTGTTTATACAAAATTGAAACTCCAATATTAACATGTTTAGTTAATTGTGTTATATTTAGTTAATTGTGTTATACTTAGTTATATTTAGTTAATTGTGTTATTTAGTTAATTGTGTTATACTCATATTTAGTTAATTGTGTTATACTCGTATTCACGTGTTAATAATTATGTTGTGTTGTCAGCAAATAAAATCATTTCGCCTCTAAAATCTATCAAAGATAGTCGTTCCGATTTCACTTATAAAATAATTAACTCTACTAAAATCAAAAATTCACAAAATAATACATATTTACAAGAGGTTATGCTCCTAGCGAGCTTCCACTGAAAAGTACTAATAAATAACTACCTAGGTATAAATATAAATCAGGTACCAACCCAGAGCGTAAAAATTGAAACGCAAAATGAAGACAAATTTGACACTTGGAAAGTCCAAATGGAAGCCCTGCTTGTCAAGAATGATATACTCGGATATGTCAATAGAAGGAAAACGCTGCAAATTAGTACACAAAGTTTTATTATTTCTGTATTTGATAGCCCTTCTACGCAGAACACTGGTCCGTGATTATTAAACCCCGTTTATGGTATATTTATTATCGAAACCCGGGGCTTCGCGCTCAGGTTCACTGCATTTCACCACCAGGACAAGATGATCTATGACTAAGTCATCTTCCCGTCCAGTAGAAGGGTTGCATACTCTGCATATTGTTTTGAAACTATGTTTGTTCTCTGCACATTAATTACTAGTAATGTATTTCAATAGGATGATTAGAGAAAATAGCCGTGCAACGTACAGTGTTGCGGATGGGGTTTTAAATGATTCTTTGGGATTATATTTATCATTGACAAGCAAAACATGGAGAAATCAATATAATTTTATTAATCATAAATACACATTATTCGCCCCTTTAAACGTAGCAAGATCTGAAATCTAAGTATAATAGTAGATACATATCACTCGACATCGTATAAATACGTATAAATCGACATCGATCGAGGCACCCACGATCCCACGAATTGAAACTATTGAGATAAAAAAAGACACCAAACTAAGATTCACTGATCATCTGTAGGTGACAAAAGTTACGATAAACTGAGCGACTGAGCCACTCCTGGAATCAACATTAGAAGCGCATCATCTTCTCGCGCCTGGAAATCCGAAGCTTTTTGACATTGAAAATGTCTTAGTCGACGGGTCAACCGGAAATTTATTTATGGAAGTTTTGTTACGTAAAGAAAAACGTCACTCAACCTATAAACAGTAAACAAGTTAGGTGTTGTTATGATTGTGTATACTAGCAATAAATCATATGATGTTCGGTTGGAGAAATCATTACGAGTTGTCACTACTAAGTTTAATGTGAAGCACAGTTCGGCCAAAATGATAGAAAACTACAAAACATGAATGCTGGCGAAGCACATAAAATCACATTTATGAGACGCCAATCAGCTGAGTGGCTCCTGAAGCTAGTTTCCCCCCTGATCGTCCTAGTTATTTTATGTTTTCTAATTGTTATTTTATTCAAAACAATAAAAAACATTGAAATTACTGAGATATTTCAATGCTCATAGCTCTCTCTCGTAAGACAGAAATTACGAGCGGCCTGCTGCGTTTTTTTTCTTCTTTTTTTTTTTAAGTTTTAGCCCTTATAGAAAATTAACGGTTCAGCAGACAGCATTGCGGATACTTTTAATAAATTTTTTGGGATTATATTTACCATTGATAAGTAAAAAATCATCACTGTTACCTTGAAAGTTTTCGAGATCTCGATTTTTGAATATGTTAGCCCTTAATTACTACCTTTTTGGGTTGATCAAAACTGATGCCGACGTTACTGGCACACCCCCGGTTGCTGTATGATTTTTGAGCCAAATTGCATAAATGTTGGTCCAGTAGTTTTGGAGAAAAGCTCTGGACGACGGCGCACGGCGGTACATTATTGAAAATAATAAACCAAAACGTCCAGTCGTCATAGAAGGAAATCTTCACACCATCAAAGCAGTAGCAGAATGGGATGACACCAACTTGAAAGCACGAGCTGATATCATTTCAGCAATATCTCCTTCAGAGATTTAACAAGTAAAAGATTGTATAATATTTAGAAAATTGTGATTAAATTTAGAGAGTATATATCAATCCGAAGTCCTGCTAGAAAAGCCACCTTAATAAAACAATTAATTTTGTACCGAATGAACGAGGACGACAACGTTTGGGATCATCTTGCAAAATTTTTTGACGCAGTAGATAAATTAAAAATGATGGAAGTAACCATACACCCTGACATGTTAGCTTTATTATTTCTTTATAGCCTCCCAGATAGTTATAATAACTTCAAATACGCCATTGAATCGCGAGATGAACTGCCAAATCCTGAAATATTGAAAATAGAAATAACAGAACAAGGGGATGCTAGAATAGAAATAATAGTTGGGATTTAGAGGCAATGACAGCGAGGGGTAATAATAATTATAGACTACACTCTTCTAAATGTAACGAAACCTATCAAAATAGATTGACATACACATATTTCACATACACATATGTAAGCAGGTTCAGGTTAAGGGGGAAAGGGTGAAGTTAAAGTGTCTTGAGGATCAGACAGGAAAATTTTCGTTACTATGACCGTGTCTCACAAAATTCATTCATAATTCCCGAAAGTAATTTTGTTGTAATTTTGTAATATAAAAGTCGCTTGTCTTCCGTGGCTTTTTTAGTGGTCGCTGTTTGGTCCAAGTCTTCTGTTTGTGTCGCCATATCGATACTTCCAGGGTGGATCGACATCTTCCTGCTACTACAGACCAAAGACAAGAAAAGTAGAAGAAAAGGGACTGAAGGGAAAAGGGAAGAAAGGGACTGAAAAATTCGCTCTGAAAACCAACTCCAGGGTATTGTGCTTGGACAGTGGATGCAGCTCCCATATGTGCAACGAGCATGAACCGTTCATGTCCCTAGAACCCATTTCTGTTGGAAAAGTAAACTTCGCAAATAATGTATAGACAAAAATTCAAAGTAAATGCACAATTAAAATAACTGTAACTAGAGATGAAAATTGACACTAAATAATACGCTACACGTACCTGGTTTACGTGCGAACGAAGCTGTAGTTCAAAATGTTGAAAAAATTTGAACGAGGGATCGAAAATTGTCAAGTAATCTGACAAAAAAGAAACATTAATAATATCGATGAATGACATCAACGTTTAGATCAGTTAAATCAAGGAAGTATGATAGAAATTGTGAATTACCGTAAAGCACTAGGAGTTGAATTTAGTAGACAACTATCTACCTGCAAAGTATGTGCCATGGAGAAAATGGCACAGAGGCCATTTCCAACAAAATCTTTTAGAACTTCTGAAATTTTGGATATTATACATTCAGAACTTTGTGGACCTATGTGAACATCATGCCAAATTTTGAGCCAAATTTGACAAAGTTTGGTTCAGTAGCTTCGGAGAAAAACTTCGAAAGGCGGCAGCGAATGGCGGAAGGATTTTTACATTTCCTTTTTTGTTTTTTGGATTCTACGAATTTTGAAACGTAAGCCAACAAATAGGTTAGGGGGTGGGGGTACTCATTTTGTGTTTCTTGGTTGATTACAAAGGTTCATTATTTAACATAATAAACTAACAGGACTTCCGAATGCAATCTTTTAGAGTTTTTGAGTATTGATGACGATGATCTTGATAGGTTTAAATCAATTCAACGTTAGTATTTTTTATACTATCCCTGATACTGATTCCTATTGGAAGAAACCAAATATGATAATATCACAATTTCATATTAAAACTATAAAACAATACATGATATTCACATTCACCTACGATCATAAAATGAAATATAAAGCACAACGATACCAAAACTGTACCAAATATCTTTTTAAATGTTTATTGATTGAAATCTGTGTATCTAATACAGTTGCCATTCGAGTAAGGTCCTTATTCTCAAACATGGATCCGACGAAGTTTCTCCGATTAACCTTATTACTGGCGACTGTTTTCATGATCACGTTTTCAAAAAAGAATAAAAAAGATGAGGTAAGCCACCAATTGATTTATTGGGTACATATTTCTCCGTTACCGCATTCGTACATAAATTTTAACATATTGTTTAATACAGTTACTTTCTACTGCCTTTCTTGTTTTCATGTGTATTATTATACAGGTGAATTTATCGAAGAAAGACATCAGTTTCTTCAAAAAAAATCTTCCGAAATGGGGCGCTCCTGCAGTTGTGAGCGTGATGAGCGGAGACGTTAAGGTAATATAATTAGGCTATCTGAGCACCTGATTTATTAAGGTCTTATTTTTACCAGAATATTTTGTATGTTTCTTGATATTTCACTATTTCGGCACTTTTTCATTCTTCTAATTTGACTAAGGTATATTTTTATTTAAAAAAAAAGTGATTTAATAATTTGTATGTAAGTTGATAAGTAGATATTTCAAAATCACATAGGTATCCTATCTTTTATGAAGCGAGCACAGTTTCATGAGCGTTGCAAGAGCAGTCCTTCAATGCAAACTGTTTTCTTTTCTATTCGACCAACGAAGCAGAAACATGAACTAGGCTTGTAGGTAACAACAAGCAAATATTTATAATATTATATATGTACAATAACTGGAGCTATAACAATAACTCTCAACTTTGTATTAAAACCTCTTGATCTCGAGGTCTCCCGTTTGCCCTTCTACGCAAGTAAAATAATAGCCTACCTTTATTAAACCTAATACACTTTTCGTGGTTCCAAATAGTTTTATAAGATTTTAATTTGTTTGTAAGTAATTTCCAACAGAAAAAAACGTCTACAAAGTTCGGTGGGCAATAACTTCCTCACATACGAACTAAATCACTCGCGACGAAGTTGTGGAAACCCATTTCAAAGCGGAAGTTAGTGAAAAACGTTGTCTATTTCCACGAAAAATAAAGAGTTACACTCTTAAATCGATTTCGACGGTTAGGCCATCATCAGTAACAAACAATAACCAAACAAAATAATGAGTTATTGTTTGTTACTGATGATGGCCTAACCGTCGAAATCGATTTAACAGTGTAACTCTTCATTTTTCGTGGAAATAGACAACGTTTTTTACTAACTTCCGTTTCTTCCTCACATGATGTAACATGGACGTATAGAATTAGTAGAAGAAAAAAAATTTAATGTATTCGAAACCACTTGATTGGGGAATGTCTCCCGTACGGAAACAGGTTAACAAATTATTACACAGCAATTTATTATTTTCGTTTTGCCCCTTTTACATGACTTATTTTTTTATTATTATTATTATTTTGTTTTGCCATTCCCTTGGGATTGTCTATAGAAAGGGACTAGGCTAGTTTGTAATAAACTACTGGTGTTATTCAATTCTCTGATACAAAAAACCCTCCAACGTTTTTAGCAGGTGTCTTGTAACATCTTGCTATTTCGTGTCGTTACAAATTTGCTCCTCTGACCCCCAACTGTAAGTCATATATCCATGTTAATATGGGTAATTCCCAGAAGTTAGTATCGATGTAATTTTGTTTACTGAAAGTAAATGTGTGGTTATCATACTCAACCATTCTTACTGATTATTGAGTTCGGTGAAATCTGTGCTTGTAGTATGTACCTATACGAGTATGTAAAGTATGGGTACTTACATAAGCACATAAGTATAATTATTCCATAATCGATAACATTTGGCTTGTAAAGCTGAATCTATGAGAAGTTATCGATTCATTAACGGGTCATTTTTTAAAAATTCGTAAATTTGCAGGAGAAAAACGGCGCTACGATACTTACGATCGAGTATGAGGCCAAGGACCAGATTTGCGATGGGGTTTATAAAAAACCAAGGAAAGGCTTAGCTGAAAATGGTTGGAGTTGTAAAACAGCTATAACACCGGATCAGGGTAATGAATCAGATTCAGTAGAAGACAAAGATGAAGAAGAAGAACATATCTCAAATGAAGACTACTAATGATTAGTATTACAGGCATTCGCAGGGAAAAATAAGGCAGTCTCCACTATTTGAAAAGAGGGGCATAATATTCCTCCCTAATTCAAGCTCCACTTAATTAAAACAATAAAAAATTAAAATTAAAACAATTTAAAAAATTTAATTAATTAACTGTCCTACTTACTTCATACTGTGACTCTCAATTTGTTCTATCCCTGGATGCCCATTCCCTTTGTCAACTAGATGTAGTTAATACCTGCACAGGCTATATTCTTAGACTCAAACCTTTTAGCCATATATCAACATATGGCATCCGTTTGAATTTATGGGGTTTAATCGCTAATTAGATGCTAATTTGTGAGCCTGCTCACTTGCTACCGCTCTGGGTACATCCCCATCAGCCGCAACACCTAAAGGAGCACCCACCATCTCCATGCAGGACAAACTCTCCACCTATTCCATGGGGTCAGGCCAAAAGAACCCCAACAACCAACAGGGTCAACAAAGGTAAAACTCATCAGAAGGGTTGGCTTCCCACCTTAGTGAGAGTCACTCCCCCCTATCTGTTACAGCCTTCAGAGTGATCATGGATGTCTTGTCATGGATAATGGATGTCTTATCATAAACAAGTGCAGATGGTGAGGAAACTCTCAAAATGTAAAATTTAAAAATAATAAACGGAAAATTTTTAGACCAAAGGGTAACCCTCATTATTAATTGAGTTATTTGTACAAAATAGATTAACTCGTGCTGACCTTCCTAATGTCATAAAAGTTGCGTTCATATGTGAGTGGCTCCTTTGGTGTTCATTGACCACATTCAAGAAACCTGTCAGGTTATAAATAATGGTGGTACAATTAGTTTCTCACAATGAATTAAATATGAATGAGTACTACATGGAAAAGATAGCTTATCACGTCCTGGAAAGCCTGACAACCACTGATGTCTTATACAGTTTACATTAGGAAAAAAGCCAATGCATTCCGTGTCTGTCAACGACGAGCTCTACAGAACATCTGCCGATGATGATAACCTCGGTCTTTTTTCTGTAAAAACACAAACCTAATGATTTTCTTGACAGCTCGCAATAATCACGCACTTGCACTGGCCTTCACAACATGAAGTTAAACACTGAAAAGGAACCAATAATCAACTAGAAATAACTAGGAACTGCTAGTAGATTGTAGGAAAAAACCAAATACCGGTACTCGAAACAATCGAAACAGAGATATTGACACTTTGACTGCCACCTCCGAAACCGTGGTGGGTCCCCGGCGCCACCAATCTCATGGTAATGGAATCCCATACTTTTATTTGGCTGTATAGCTAATAAAATTTGAATAAATACGTGTTTTTTTTTTCAAAATTTTGCATTTTTTGGTACATCAGACAGAGTGTCGAAGGCAGCGCATGACAAAAATTTGTGTATTGTGGGTTAGTATTCTCTGTTTCCAATGCTGTGCCCCACGTCCAACACACTGTCTGGGCAAAGGTGATGCTCTGGGAAATTCCCCAAAATGTCTTATCAAAATATGTAAATATAGTTTATTTGTTTTTACAGAACAAGAATGAGCCATTCTCTCTCATCACAGTTACTTTGCGATGGTCAGGGAATCGTCTGGAGGCATTTAGAAGGTCAATGCACCTAGGTCCGACTGAAACCAAGCCTTTTTTTATATGGAAGAGGACATAGAGTACCTATTGTGAAGGTTTTGAAGACGTTTCGATGTAATACTGGTTGAAGGGAGAGAATCACGTGATACTCAAACAACATGGAACACCTCCTACAAGGTGTCTGACCTGGAGCCGGGCGCGTACAGAGACCTCTGACACACATTCGGAAGGGGCGCTCAATGTGTTAAGAGATCAAAACCAATACTTCTATCGATTCGTGAGGGTTTAACTTCAAAAATATCGCAAGATGATTGGAAGACCATGAAAAATAGGACTTACCCTTGTATCCTACTAGGACACATAAGACTCGCCTTCTGAATATCAAATCGATCTAACTAATCGATGATCACATGTTTTCTTTTGGGTAATCTATGTCTCCGATCTGATGCGGTAGAGGGAAGTAGGCATGATTTCAAATAGGTCACATTCTTGAGGGTACAAATTCCCTTGCTTTTCAAAAATACACATTGGAAAATTTCGTTGTTGTTCACGAAGTTGTAGATGCTCTGAAAAGGTTATCTGGCCATCAGAATCGATGGGTAAGCTGAGCTTACCTAGCCTACCCTATTGCTACGCCAAACACCTCTGAATTAGGTAGAGAACTTGTTCTATGTTAGTATAACTGAAAGTAAGGGCAACTTGGTAAAGCAACGTTTTGTGCTCAGTTCATTGCCCAGTACCTAACTGTTGAAATACAGAGACAAAAACAGTGGAGTGAAAAGAAAGAGCATTTCAAAGGAAAATACAAATAAAATTTATTCAAAAACTCTTAAGCCTAGTATCGACAGGCAGCTTGCCACGCAACGTTTGCGGCAGACCATTCAACTCATGCCACGCAACGTTTGCGGCAGGCAATTCAACTCATCAACATTTCGAGCACTTATGACTTCCCTTGGAGCGCTTCACATACATACCACTGTGTTCCACCCTTAGGCATACAGCATACCCACAACTTTCAAAATGGGCACAGAACCTCCCATTAGTTTTTAATGGGTTTGAGATCAAAGCCACACCAAGAAGGCAAGCTATCACTGGCCCAACGTCTATTTAAGTAAAACATCAGATTACCAGCCGACCTATTCCAGCCTACGACTATATCAGTGGCACAACCTGTGGCTACGCTGAGGAACTCTGCAGGAAACACGGCAAAAGTCTTCATCCCCCAAGCCTTCAACAAAGCTACCTACATGGTCCTGTTAAGCCACCTGTCCTTGGAGCCCATTACCAAGAGCCATTTAGAACTGTCAAAAACACGGGTAAGCTCGTCACCCTTTGGATTAACAGTGAGGATACAGTCGTCTCTGCGGACCTTTGCAAGCCAGCTTATCTTCCCTCAATGGAGCAAAAAACACCATTAATGAGGGATTAGGTAAAAAGGGAATGGAAATATATGTCACCTTCGCTCCCGGAGTCAGCTATATAAGATCCGGGACCAGCCCTTTTCCCTTCAGTCATCGTAATAACGCCAAACGATCACGTGGTACCAAAACCACTTCTCCCCGCCAACCTGCAAACCTGCGACACCCGACTCGATCCCAACTGGTGAAAGGGGGATATTTCAATTGCCCGACTTGATCCCGCTACGCTTTGAGCGATTAGACGACTCAGTTCCTAGTAGGAGCAGCGTCATTACCGCTCTCCAGGCAATGGATATCAAAAGTAGCAAAGGGGAAGATTTTTTGATTTATGCTGATGAGCCTTCGGACATTGCCATGTTTTCATGTTGTGAGGTACATATGTACCTACGTGGATCTATGCATAGTAATGTATGTGCATAAATGTAAATTTATTAATTATAGCACAGACAGCAGGCCATAACAACATACACGTTAATGAAAAGAGTATCGGCTAAATATCGAGCGTATCCGGACTGAAGGAAATTGAGAAATGACTGTTGAGACTGTGATACCTATTTATGTGATCATATAGTGCATAATTATGACGATCTTACTATGATGTAAGTATTTTTTTAATTTAATAAACACCACGACGATATCAATAAGAATTTTGGCATTTTTCACGGAATTTTCCACAAGCGGGACTGAGTCGGGACTTTCACTAGCGGGACTGAGTCGGGAGAGCGGACCGACCTTTCCATTTCTAAGCGGGACTGAGTCGGGGAGGGCCTGGACTGAGTCGGGTGTCGCCCGATTGGGAACATGCAGACCCCTGCACCAGTGTCTCGAATTGATCCTCTCCAACCCGGTTACGCCAATTCCACCATCGCTCCAGGATGCAATCGAGGAACACGAACAAATACTGTCAATCGTCCTCGTCGAGCCTTTTAAAATAGATCCGACCCACGTTGCATCACAACTCAAAGCTACCAAGTAGAGGGCACCCCCGTCCAATCCAGTACGAAAGAGACGTTTCCCCGTGGAAGCAGTCCCCAGAAGCAACTCCTCCGAAAAATAGCGTCCATTTTCGACGAACCATATAATCCGGAGGAACCTCATATGGAGACGCCAAAGAAAGCCTCCAGGAGACATCGTCAGCGAAGAAACAGAGGAAAAGAACACCTTTGGTTTTGAAGAAAAAAAACCAAGCCATGTACCAAATCCCCGCTTAAATTTAAAAAAAATAATAATAAAATAAATAAATTAAAAAAACTACAAAAATAAACAAACAAAAAATTTTACGCATACACTTTTACTATAGGCTAACTTTGTAATATGCTTTTAAATATAGGAAACATCTGTGAATATTCTACGAGGAGTTTTAGAAAACATTGTAAATAGCTCCCATATTTTATGCAGGGGTGCCCACAGGGGGGGGGGGGGGGGGGCACGACGCAAACTGCGTCGTTAAAATTTTTGGGGGGGGGGTTAGAAAAATGAGTATTTTTTAATTTTTAATGAACGAGTAATAAGATTTATACTAACAAATTAATTACTTACATTTGTAAAACCAGAAATACAACATTCTTTATCACATCAGTGTATCATTTACATTACCTATTTAATAAATATTTTAGTTGGTTGGGGGGGGGGGGGGGGTCGGGAGTTGGGGGGGGGGGGGGCTCGAGTCGTTGCGCTGGGGGGGGGGGGGGGTGGGCACCCTTGTTTTATGTACCTTTAATTCTGGGGGGACCTATATGGGAACCACAATATATTATTCAGAATTATATCTAATAAACCACTCGCACAGATCTCACCAAAACGACGGGGAAAACCAGAGGAAGGGTTAAGCAGTCCCTCTTGAACTGCTCCCTCTGACGGTGGACAAGGGAGAGGGGATTCTCAACTCTCGTACAAATAAGCCGCGGCTGAGGCTCGTCGTCATTCGGGGCGGTGCAGTTCTGGCGAGTACTCCTCTACAAACCCTTGTGTAATTATTTCAGTCAAACTTTTACTCTGTACTAGAAGGTTCAACCCCAAGCCTTCAGCTAGTATATATATATTTGGTCAGTTTGACTCCCAGTCCTTCCTTGAGCCAATTTGTCATAGATGACGGTCTGGATACGTCCAGGTACCATTTATCATCAAATAGTCTCCTCCTCACCTTACCTGTTCGAACCAGCCCAACAATGGTTAAGTAAAAACCTTATTACGGGAAAATTTCTTATAAAATCGGCAAAATTCTATCATCGAGGTTGTATCGAGATTCTATCACAAAGTGGGTTTTAAAACTAGAAATAGTCTTAAAGCATTACTAGGTTCCATTAAAGACAAAATCAATGTTCAGGATAAATAAATGGTTTATAAACTAGAATGTTTTTGCGGCTACGAATATTGCGCTCAAACTGGTAGGAAATTCAGGGAAAGAATAGAAGAGCAGCAGGAGGATTTCAGGGAAAATAAGGGTATGTCGACATTTGCAAAACATCTCAAGGAATCCAATCATACTTACAATTTTCATTCGACAGATAGACAGTTTGTATAATTTTTTTCATTTTTGTCCAGAGGGAGGTATGTTGAATGTACTTGAAAAATTCGAAATTATCAAAAGTGGCAGATCTGGTAAATGCTTAAATGAGAATATCTCTCAATATATTTCACCACTGATAAGTCTATCTCTATAAAGCTTGGAATTATCCCTTCAGACTGTTGAAACCAGTAATTCTTCCCCTCCTTTACTTCATCTGATTAGCTGCAATTCCCCTTCACTTTGCTTGCACTTAATTGGTTGTACCTCCAGCCCCCTTCCCTTTACGAACTAAATCACTCGCGAAGAATTTGTGGAAACCCACTTAAAAACGGAAGTTAGTGAAAAAACGCTGCAAATTATTACACAATGGTTTATTATTTCTGAATCAGATAGCCAGCTATAGTAACCAGCATGCTCTGGGGCTTTCGCCAGTCTCTTTTCTAGTACCCACCTCTGTTCTCGCGTTACAGACTGCGCTCCCGATGGGGAGCAAATGGATGATCGTACAGCCACCCGAGCGGTCTCATTCAATCCACGGAGCTAATTTCTATAGGAATCAAACTAAAACCGTAGGTACACTGGATTCTGCTCTCACCCCCTGCTCACCCCCCTCACCACCCACCGTGACCCCCTGCCAAGCGTGCCAGGCGTGCGCGCGTGTGTATGTCTAACACTCAAAGCCTCGAAAAAGACACTTTTTCGCCCGTTTTTGGCCCATAGCATCTATGCGAGTAGAGAGTAAAGCGATCGGAATGGTTAAACGTTAGTACCAACTAGACCCCAAATGGAGTCTATGCGCAAAAGAACGGGTTTTTTAAGTCAATTCTTAGGCATTTTATGGCCCGGACGGCGAACGGCGGACGGCGGACGGCGAACGGCGGACGGCGAACGGCGGACGGACATTTCAAATTTGGATTCTACGCACCTTGAAACGTAGAGTGACAAAGTTTGAGGGGGGGGGGGGGGGGGTTATACAAATTTTTTGCTATACGATCACATAGGCTTAATATTGGAAATAATAAACCAAAACGCGGTCTGTTTCCAAGAAAAATAGAATTTATTGTTTGTTGCTGATGATGGCATAACCGTCGAAATCGATTCAACATTGTAACTCTTTATTTTTCGAGGACCGAAAGGAGAACGTTTTTTCACTAACTTCCCCTTTCCTTTCTCTCGACCAATGGGATTCAATCTCCCTTCACCTGTGACATATATAAGCTGTGACCTTTCTAATGAGTGTTCAGTTATTGTTTGTTACTGATGATGGCCTAACCGTCGAAATCGATTAACTTTGTAACTTTTAATTTTTCGTGGAAATAGACAATGTTTTTTCACTAATTTCAGTTTTGAAATGGGTTTCCACAACTTCGTCGCGAGTGTTTTAGTTCGTTAATTTGATGTGGAAAACCGTTAATTCAATTTGTAAATGCTATAATAAAAATTTGATAATTAGTATAGTTCTGTCTACACAAAGATTACATAAATGAGACACAGACAGCCAGAAAATAAACCAAAATTCTTCAGGAAAATTGAATTTCAAAGGATATTGGTTAATTATGTTTAATTAAGTATTTCGTTAATTATTGGTTTGTGTTTTTGATTACCGTCATTATACTGAAACAAATAGGACATGAGGAAGACCACGTTAAATATCAAAAAGAATAAAACAACACCGGAAAAAATCAAATTCACCAAAGATCGTAAAATAAATATAGTCCGCAATGTATCAGTATCGTACCATTATCCTATTGCGTTTTTATCGAATAAAATAAGTAGGTACCTATATAATATGAGATAAATGTCTTGGTGTTTCTATTCTCAATATGGATTTGGCTAAGCTTCAACGACTAACCTTATTTCTGGCGATTGCTTTCACATGTACGATTTCAAAAAAGGTAAAAGAACCTATTGATTGCACACTACTTGTCATCTTATTCGTGAATATATATATAAAACATTGATTAATAGTTACGTTTGATGGGTCAATTGTTTTTATACAGGAATACCGTGTTTTTTCATTTTAAACTCGGATTTCTCCACTTTGCCTCATTTAATTTCAACTTTCAACCTCATTTTCGGTATCAGCATTAAATTTCCTATAAGAATAGTGTACTTGAGTTCTTAAAAAGTACCATCCGAAGACCCTCACATCAGCTCAAACATTGACGATTTTGAAAAAATAATATTTCTGAAAATCTTTAAAACTTTACCACTCTTTTAAAAAGAATCCTGGAAACTGGCAAATCTCATAAAAACTGCTTCATCTAATATGCTTTCCAACGGTATTATCAATTTTACTTTTATTTTGTTATTTAGGGGAGAAAATAATGTTTTAATGTTAAAAAATGTGGGTTTTTCAATGAAATTGTTGGTTTTCTCGAAAGATGACCCTCCATGAATTCTATGTATTTTTTCTCGCTGGACCAAATGGAAACTCTTGCAGATCTCTCAACTACGTTATAATCGAGTTTTACACTTTAATTAACTAGTTTCACCCCACAACACACATACATTTAATCGTAACGAACAAACTAAACATTTGCGATTTTAAGTGTAAAACTCGGTTATAACGGAGTTGAAGAGATCTACAAATGTTACCATTCGATACAGCGTGAAAAAATACATAGAAACCGACCCCATACTCGTAGGTTCATGGAGGGCCATCTTTCGAGAAAACCAACAATTTCATTGAAAAACCCACATTTTTTAACATTAAAACATAATTGTCTCCACTAAATAACAAAATAAAAGTAAACTTGATTATACCGTTGGAAAGAGTATTAGACGAAGCAGTTTTCATGAGATTTGCCAGTTTCCAGGATTCGTTTTGGAAGAGTAGTAAAGTTTTAAAGATTTTCAGAAATATTCTTTTTTCAAAACCGTCAATGTTTGAGCTGATGTGAGGGCCTTTGGATGGTACTTTTTAAGAACCCAAGTACACTATTGTTATAGTAAATTTAATGCTGATTCCAAAAATGTGGTCAAAAGTTAAAATTAAATGAAGTAAAATGGAGAAATTATATATAAATCTAGTATACATTGATATTACATATTAATAATATAGCCATGTATCGTTGTAGATAGATATGTTATAAGGTATGTATTGTCGGGTGATTGCAGAAAGTGACCAAGTAACAGTTCGCAAGTTTGCAGAAAATTCCCCCTAAGTTTTCCACGAGTACGACATCAGAAAATCAACCTAACAATACAAACAGTAAGCATTTGCGCTTAAAAACTAATTTTACAAATTCCTTCGACCTTTAAATACAGTTCTACTAGAAAAAACAATCCCCTGATCTCGAAATTTCGACTAGTAATCCGTTTCCTCTAAGAAGGGTTTAGTAATTGTTAACAATAAATACTCGTAGATTGTTTGAACATTTATGTATGCGGAAAATTACGATATAACTATTGGCTCATATTACTAAAACCACATTGAGGTTTTGGTTTATTATTTTCAATAATGCGAACGAATGGCGTTTCAAAATGCGAAGAATCCAAAAGCCCATTAAAAAAAGTCGGGGATACTTTCAGGTCCTGTACCTAGGAATAAATAGCTATGTGCATGTACAGTGCCTAAAAATGAAATGAGTAATATTTACCAAGTAGGATATGAATGAGCATTGTTTACATGAGAATGAGAGAGATTGATTGATTGATTGATTGCGTTTATTTATCTGTACAAAATAGGACCGGTGGTCTGCTATGCCTTTATTACAGAAAATGTGTATACATTGACAAATAATACAAAATTATAATCAGACTTCAATATTCAACAAATTATAATGAACAACAAAATGAGCATATATTTTCTTCACTTGCAAATTTATATTATTAGTTTGTAGTGGTTTCGTAGGTAGCATCCATTATATATACCAATTATTACAGGATAAATATTGCATAAATAGATTAGATACATTAGGTAGACTATACATTTTCAATATCAGTGATATATATAGTTAATATTTGATTTTTTAACTTCTGCTTAAACGTATTTCAAGACAAACCGCTATTACATAATTCCATATATTCATTGTGGATTTGAACCGCATGTATTGTAAAGGATTCTCCTAAATTCTGAAAATGGAAGACCAGAATGGATGGATCCTGGGAATTTCTGTCCTATGATTCGGTACTACTAACATCTTGGTGGCTACTCGGGTATTTCTTTCATGTATATCAGACGTGTAGTTAAATTCATTAAATAAATACTGTGGCACCTTATTTTTCAGTATTTTGAGAGAGAGAGAGAGAGAGAGAGAGAGAGAGAGAGAGAGAGAGAGAGAGAGAGAGAGAGAGAGAGAGAGAGAGAGAGAGAGAGAGAGAGAGAGAGAGAGAGAGAGAGAGAGAGAGAGAGAGAGAGAGAGAGAGAGAGAGAGAGTGAGATGTTCGCTGGACTTGTTCTTTCCCCTTTTATCTATCTTTTCAAATCAGTCGGTTACAAACGAGTTGTCGAGAATATTTTTTGTGTGATGTAGATTATCTCAGATTTTTCTAAATGATCTAGTTGAAGATACACTTATCTCGTATAGCACTAAAATGAACCGAATATCTGTGGATTCACAAGAAATCTTGGTCATATGTTTATCCCAGGTTCTGCAAAATTTTCCCATAAATTTGATTTCAGATTAAACAATTTTTCCATCAAAGGGTTTACATTTGAAAAAATTAATATATTTTAGCTTCTCCAGATTCGGATTGTGGGTGTACAGTCTATTGGAATTGATCCAGGGGTGTGTGGGACAACCCAAGCATAAAAATAAATAAATTAAAACAAAAATAAAAATAACCGAATACAAATCGGTAAAAAAAAAAAGTGTGGGCTACAATAATTCTTAACCGGTTTTAGGAATTATGTTTTTATTCGACCCCAATTCGATCTCATAGAAATTTACTTTAGTTGTGGAACAAACATCAGAAATTTTGTATTACATAGTGGAAGGGAGAAAATGAAGGAGGTAATGTTGAAAAAGTTATGGGAGGGAGAGGGCGGTAGTTCTTCTCAGCGCTTTAATGTTGGGTTATTATGGACGGGGGTATATCCAGCGCATGATTTATTCGCTAGTCTCACCAACATCATAATATACAAACCAGATATCCCTTTAATGCATGCATTATTCACCAGTATGTTTTTATTAGACAACCTGGTGGTGATGGAGGAGTGAATTTTCTCTCAGCTCATTAGTGTTCGGTTATAATAGATGGGATACATCCAAAAAATCATGATCTATTCCCTATTCTCACCAATATCATGGACCATTCTACGAGTCTGAATGCATACATTTCTTTGAGTTACCGGCAGATGAGAAGGCACAGAGGTAAGAGGTAAAATACTACCTTTTTCAACTCATCCGGCTGTAGTACAACAGTCTGAAAAACGGTGATCCTGGCTTGGTTGGCGCTAGGTGAACGTGAACTCCTCGCAAACGCTCAGTCGATGTTTTCATGTGGTATAGTATAGTATGTAATTTTTGAACATTCTCGTGCAAAATAGGGAGTATACCTCTTCGCCTTCTCGGCTGCTGGTTACTCTGTCAATATCGTACAATCATCAACCAATATTAGACAATCATCAACATAACCGTGGAAAATGTTTATATCAGAAAAGATCCTTAATGAGTCTTCATGCAGTCTATTTTTATCTCACCATAAAAATGTGTAAAAACTATTGCATTAATTTCCTGCCAACAAAGTTTTAATTTATACGAAATTGTACTTAGGCCTTGAAAGGTCACATATTATTAATTGGTTTGTTGCTGTTGGATTGCTTCTTTTTTAATCACTTCTACAACCACTCTTAGAGAGATTTTACACTGATCAGTTTTTAGCCTAGATCGGTCTAGATCCTCGCTTTGCTCGCATCGCATAACTAAATAACATCAAAAGTAGTCAATCCCTTAGTAAAACGCTGCAAATTATTACACAAAGGTTTATTATTTCTGGGTATTATTTCAAGGGTGATGGGGTAAAACAAGTAATTCAGCCATTCCAAAATTTTCTTGTTCGATTTCAAAGGTTTATTATTGAAAATAATAAACCAAAAGGGGATTTATATTTTACAAAACAAAGTTGAGGTACATTGACCGTGTGTTGCGCATATTTTCCATGTTAGAAAAGATGTGCAATCACCGCGTTTTAGTAAGTTAAAAACCAAGATGCTGGGGAATGCAATAAATGTCTTGAATAAAATGGATAAAAAGCCCTTTTTATATATAAGATTTTAGTAAGTTTCTGGTAAATTTGAGTTGACATACCTATGCATAATTCATTTTAGAACTCAATTCAGTTACGTTTAATTATCCAGTATTTTTGTTAACTGTGTCTATCTTGTTTCCATTTCTTTTTGCAGTTGAAAGATGAAGATATCAAGTTCTTCAAAAAACAAGTTACAAAATGGGGTGCCCCTAAAATTTTGGAGGTCACTGGCGGGCAAGTTGAGGTAATGTCCCCCTCAAATTTTGTTGGCACACCTAGGCATCGATATTTCTTTTAATCTCCATTTTGTAAATTTTACAGTGTAATATAACCTTTTATTTATTCCATTTATCTCATTTACTCATTTAATTTATCTTATTTCACTTATACGGTCACTTTTCATAACTCTCACAATATCTTTACTATTATTCATAGTTGCAAATTGAGTAATATTTATATTTCGGAACCACGCAGAATCTGATTTGGAGTTATATTTTTCCACTCACTGGTGTGAGTTTAATTTTCTGAACGATATTTTGTCCGCTTCGAAAATGAAACTCATCGTCTCTGTTATATTTTTGTTGCTCAAAATAAAACTCAAAAGTCTTCTTAGCTCTAACATTGATAATAAATAATCTGAAATTTCGTATACCTACAGGCTTAGTTTTGGATCAAGTTAGTCCTATCATTTTAAAAGCCCGACTTCCCCCATACATACGATGGCTATGAGTGAAATAAAACAAAATTAGTACAGAATGGGTGTTTCTGGGTTTAGAAACATATGGTCATGTGCGGGTAATTTAAAGGGAAGTAGATAACGACATTTTAGGTATTTGACAATGGAAAATAACCATTAGCGAATTTTTGAAGAAAATTAAGCTATTGCTCTCGCCTCAAAATTTGTAGAATGTGAATTTTTGAAAAAATTTTATGCAGAAATCCGTTTCAGGCTATTCTGAATCATATTCTGAAGTTTAACGCATTTTTTTATGTATGTATGTATATATGTATGTATGTATGTATGTGTCATTCCAGTCGATAACTGCCCGTAGAATTGTGCTAGAAACTTCAAACAAATTTTCAAATGTTAAGGACACAAAACGAAAGTTCAAGTTCGTTGGCCAGCATGATCGGATTACATCTTCGGGTTGAAATGTTCAAAAATGTAGTCAAAAATTTCAAAATAGCCTGTTTTTTGCGATTTGTTGTGCGAAATAATTTTTTCAGCATACTAACATGTGGTATATTCGGAATCAGCGTAAAGTTTCCTATAAGAATATGTATCAAGTTTTCAAAAATTTCAAAGTTGAAAAATCAGTCAAAAATCGAAATAATGCCGTTCGCTAGTTGTAAATTTCTCTACACGATCAATAGCGACTGAAATGGCGAAGATTTCTTCAAAAATTCGCTCATGGGGTCATGCTGCATGACTGGACTTTTTCGAGTCGATCGTATACGATCGATTTAGGGATTTGTTTTCCCCCGACTGTGCAGCTTACGGCGGAAGGACGGATTTTTAATTTCTAAGCATCTTGAAATTTAAACCAATAAATTTTGATGGTGAGGGGGGGAGGGGGTTACAAAATTTTCTTGGTCTATCACAAAAGTTCATTTTTGAACAATGACTACCGACAACAAATTCTTTGTGGAATCTATGTCAACTCTGCTTACTTCGAGACTTGTGGACTGAATCTACGAGCGATGATCAATTCGTTAATGTTATTAATAATAAATTAATAACTTTTCAGGAAAAAAAAGGTGCAAAGAAAATGACGATCGAGTATGAATCGAAAGACCAAGCGTGCAAGGCGAGGTATCAGACTTCTAAGAAAGGCTCCAGCAATGATTGGACTTGTGTATCCAAGCCTTCAAATGATGACAGCGCCTCAGGCTCAGACGATGACGAGGTGAAGAAAACAACCGCAAAGCAGGGTTCAGAGGAAGACGAAGAAGAAAAAGAAGAAGAAGAAAAAGAAGAAGAAGAAAAAGAAGAAGAAGAAGAAGAAGAAGAAGAAGACGACGATGACGCCGAAGAAAACGACAACTCTAACTCAGACTCAGACTCTGACTCATTCCCTTACTGATCCGCATAAAAATATACGATTAATAAAATGAACTCATTTCGCGTTGTTTCCTTGAAAACACGATGAAATGGTAATAAAGATGAAACATTAAAAAAACCTTTGCCGAATGCGGTGGTATTGCCGCCTGAGGGTGTATTGCTGCCTTTGATTTGTATCAGCTTGGCACATGTACCTACTATATTATGGCTTCTTCTAAGGGACACCCCCTCGCTCCTGGATTATTTCAGTTCTGATCAAGGATCAAAGCTATGACGGATCTAGGTAGCCCCCCAGAGGTGCAATGGGGTCATAAATCCTCAAGAAAGAGGTAGAGGAGAGTGACAGTACCCTGTCAGAGAGATACCCACTCCTACTAATAGCATTACTGTAGGAGTAGATTTGTTTTCCAGGTCTTGGATCACCCATCCAACGCCACTCTCAGCCTTTCAAGAACACGAGCAGAGGCGTGCAACGCCCGTTGTTTTCCAACGGAGCGATGGCAGCGCTTTCTCTGGGATTCTGACGGGAACTCTGTCACACATCCCCCCCCCTTAAATACATACTTGATTGAAGAGCAAGTATGTTAACCAGGTGGAATAGTTGACTGGCTGACAACTGATGCTCATTAATAAATAGCTGCATTGGCGATTGAGGATGGGAAAAGAGAAATTGAAACAGGATGGATTGTCAATGAATCTTCATATGAAGTATTCATTAGGTAATTAACCCCCAATCAAAGATTGGAACAATCGGGAATAAACGGTGGCTCAACTATGGAGACTTATACCTTAAGGAAAATAAAATAGATATAAATTAATATGCCCACATTGGGGACTTAAATTCGGAACTAAGCCCTGGAAATTGGGAACAATGCCCTTGAATAATTGGGAACCAAGCCCGAGTATAAAGAATAATAATAAAAATGGAAAAGGCCAGGTATACCATAGGTATGAAATTGAAAATATAAAAAGGGGAATAAAAGAGAAACTATAAGTCAAAGATCAATGAAATTATTTATATACCAAAGGGTGATAATGGGGATTCCTTCTGGAACCCCGGGCCATGTTTCTTCTGAAACATTAACGCCCCAAAAATAGTGGATTGGATTACTAGGTGTTAGCCGTCCATAATCCTAACCACGCTCTGCTACCATATCAAGGATCTAGGTCGCCCCCCAGTGGTGCAATGGGGCCCTAAATCCTCGAAAAAGAGGTAGGGGAGAGTGACAGTATCCCGTCAGAAGAGAGACCCACTCCTACTAATAGCATTAATGTGCTATGTTCGGAGTAGATTGGTTTTTCAGGTCTTGGATCACCCATCCAACGCCAAACTCAGCCTTTCAAGAACACGAGAGAGGCGTGTTTCTCTGGGATTCTGACGGGAACTCTGTCACAAAGCAAAGAACACAGAATGTGTTTTTTGTACTAGGTTTACATTCATGTATGTATTTATTTATTCGTTCATTCATTGATTCATTTATTTATTTATGAAGAAAGGTTCGTGCTCATTACTCTTTTGAAACCGCTGCACAGTGGGGCGAAAATGCAAAAATGCGGTTATAATCCAAAATCAACTGCCTAAGTCGATATTCGAAAAAACTTGCTTTGTAGTTATTAGTATTTTTCAATGCTGACTCCAATGGAATCATTGTTGGATCGGTTCGACGTCTTCCTTTGGTCGAAAATTTAAAAAATAGGGTAATATCGTAAAATATAGCATTCGCACTTTGAATTAAACCTTTCGCGAATTGAATTAAACTTTCCACAAATTGAATTAGACTTTCCGCAAAATGAATTAAACTTTTCCCAAAATGAATTAAACTTTTCGCAAATTGAATTAAACTTTCTGCAAATTGACCTTAGGCGAATCTGTTGTTTTAATCAAGACAAGATGTAAAACTTCAACAAAATGTATATATTGTAACAAATTGTGCAAGTGATGGAACGAGCACAAAAACTGTAGATTTGAACATAATCCAGCACCTCATGAAGTTAAGCTGAAGGTAAATTATTTATTTATTAATAACAAAACTGAGCTCGCAACGTATCCATTTATAGTTGACATTTTATATAATTTATAGGCATTAGCAAGAAGACTTCTAAAAGCAAAAGGTATAGGAGAGGTCGTCCAAGAGCAGTAGTTGTGAGCAGCAGAAACATATCCATCACGTTTGCACAAATGCTGAGCCGTCCTATGAGGATAACTTTGGTACCCAGCAACAGGGAGGGATCAGTGTTCCTTTCTTGGTGTTTTTTCTTTTAAATTTAAGCCGCGTCTCAACCGGAAAGGTTTCTTAATGTTTTTGATCTTTTCACGTACGTAGGTTTAATTCAATTTGCGGAAAGTTTAATTCAATTTGCGAAAAGTTCAATTCGTTTTGCGGAAAGTTCAATTCAATTCGCGAAAGGTTTAATTCAAAGTGCGAATGCTATATTTGTGTACAAAATTATTGATAAGGTTGCTATATTTCCAGAACTCTTAAGTTTGCTTCTTTTACAAGTGAATGAAATTTTAAACATTGTTTAAGAATCATTAAACGATGAAATTAAAGTCAAAAAATCTAATTAATTAACGAATATCCATGTAACCTGCGGCCACTTCACCATCACTACCCACGCTTTCATCGCTTTCCTCGTTGTATTGTTGGATTTGATCCCCATCTTCAGGACAGAGGAGAAGCTTAGCCTCCTCTTCTAAAGCTTTTGTACGTGGACATTGCCATTCCGTTCTTAAAGAGGAGAGCAAGGGGTCAGAAGAGATGAGAAGGTTATTGATAATGTCTTCGTTGGTTGCCGAACGAGAACATTTTCGATCGTTGTTCAACCTGTACTTTCGGAAATCTTTGTTTCTTGCCTCTTGCGCCTCCTCTGACATCCAGCCAATAGGTAGTGGTAAGGAGTCCATCAAAGTTTTCCCATGGAGTAGTGTCATATGAACGGCAGAGGGCATGTAATACCATTTGTAGCAGTTCACAAAAATGTTATACGTCTCGAAAGCGTATTTTTCAAACTCTGTGGAATTCACTTTCTTGCCACTAGTCAAAACTTTTAAAATTACATAAAATCAGTAAATTAAATTTTCATTGACACCTGTCACTTCAGCTGCTATCTTCCGATTCCGAAAAAAAGTGCGGACTGTGTTCCCATCATTGGAAGAACCAGCTGCCTGCCTTGGTGCATCGACTGTAATGTGGAGTTTCGATTTCAAGTCATTCTGAATTTTGGTTTTGGTTTGCTTCATCACAGCCTTATCTTCAGCCGACCTTACACTCTATTTGGCAAAGAGAAGACGGTAGCTGATGTGAAGAATACACTCCATGAACCTGATCCAGGCATGAAGCGTTGACATCCCATACTCGGTAGATTGCATCTTGATAGTTTTGTTGCTCAGAGCTTGAAGGTTATTCATTTCACTTGGTTTAGCATCACATATACAGCAGCACGAAGAGGCAGATGTTCCCGTGATGCATTGCCGAACTTTTCCATCAATCATTGTGAAATATAGTTTGTAATGTACCGTCAAATTAGTCCCGTTGAGCTCCACAAAATAAGTGGCTTGAAGCGCAGAAATTTCATTCTTCAACCCCTGGACCTCTTCTAAAATTCTAGTGGATGTTTCTTGAGCGAAAATGAAGGTAACTGGGCGGCACATATTTGTTGAAGAGGGACGAGGGTTAACCCAATATTGAACCGCATCCTCTTCTGAAGACGTAAGTTGAAGTGGTATCATGAATATACACTCATCTGATACCTGAGGATCTTCAAAGTTTTGTTTGTACTGACTTTGGCTAACCACGGTGTGACCACGGAGGAACCATCACAACCATACTTCCACTTCAAAATTAAATCATTGTGTTGAAACATGGGTTCGTGAGCGCTACTAATTGGTTTAAGCAATCGTGTTGCAGTCACGCCGAGCAAACTTTGAAGAGGAATGCGGACCCCAACCTCGGAGATTTGTTTCGTTGGGTAACAATTCCGTTTTGCTTCTTGGATCCTGCGATAGCTGGGAAAAATACCGGATGTTTTTTTCATTTACAGTTACTCGTATGCGATTATATTGGTTCCGAGTAACCCAGCATCCAAATACAAAGCCAAAGCCTCTTCTTTGGTAAAAAAAAGGAGAGGAATTTTCAACTGTTTCTAATTCAGCATCATCAGACAACAAATTATGAATAGCATCTGCAAATGTTTGTTTTCCCACAAGCTCGTAAGCTGTATTCCAGGGCGTATTGCAATTCGTCGATAGAAAATTTTTCACTTACCAACTTTGCTCGACGTCTTTTAAAACTTTCACTGAGGCTTGAAAACTCATTGAGAGGTCGACCAGAGTGGATAGGGGTGGACTGCGCGAGGGTAGTGTTTGAAGGTGGTGTTCGAAGGTTCGGGTAGTGTTCGAAGGTTCGGCCCATTCAAGATAACAGTTGTTCTGCAAAAATCGTTTTGGCTAAAAAACGACCTTTCGTAGGCGCACTTTCAGCCCACTTCTTTTTAAATACATATACAAATGTTTGTGACAATTTTCGTTCCAGCAAATGCTGATAGTATTCTGGGATGTCAAACTTACCATTTATTGGGAAAAACAACCCGCCCTTATCGCGGAACCAAATAGCCTAACAAACGCTGGACATTTTTGACACCAGATTCAAGAAAAACTGTGACTAGATCGAGGTTCACCACCTTGACGAGCGATATTGTAACACCGCTGACAAGCTGTAGATCCGCTTACAACAGCTATGAGGATCACTTTTTCAAGATATATACGTCTCTGGAGCCCAAGGTTGCGAGTGAATGCAGCAAACTATTTTTGGAGGTGCTTTTAGATAGGTAGAGGCAACTGTAAATCGAGGAAATTAAGGCGCACAAAGATGCGCAAAAACCGTAACTGAAATGAAAAATAATTGACACTATAAATTTCTTTATGTTGAGAAAAAAATATTATTCTGATACTGCAAACTGATTATTTGTACTTATACTATAGTCTGAGCTGAAAAAATATGCTTGGACCATATCAAAGAAAAATGTATATTAAAAATGAATTGATTCCCATTTTACATTTCATCAAAATTTTTACAACTTTTCACATGTTTTACAATTGAACAAAGCTCTCTACGGTCTGCTCTCATCAACTTAGCCATTTGGCAGTAGCTTTAACGGCAAGCAAACCATTTTCTACCATCAGTTGGACCAAATCTCGACTTTAAAAAATTCTAATTATAAGCGCATTTTTGCGTTTTCGCCCCACTGTGCGCTGGTCCGATTTGGACCAAATTTTGATGTGTTGTATTTCCATGTCGGAACTTGTATCTCGCTGACTTTGGTGAGGATCCGCCGACCACGACCCTTAATATCAATCATAATGATAGCAAAATTGCGCTCAAATCTCTCCTATTCACCGTTGGACGTCGAAATTTGATAGAGAGCCTCTCTGGGACCGGTGACGAATGACCTTACAGGCTCCATCCTGGTCAGCTGAATGGGCTAAAAGTTATGTCGTCTGTCTGATCTCAATAAAATTCAGCATTTCCTCTATGAAGTTAAATATTACAAATCCCAATTTTAACCATTCAATTAGTTTTTTTTCTTTCAGTTAACGTTTCATAGCATGAAAAGTGCTTGAATTCCAAAACAATTTGACAAAATGATGAGAAAAACTGCTTTTATGGAAAAACTAATTCTACTGGTCACGCTACATAAATGAAACTTTTTTAATGTCATTTTCTTGATTTATTTTTCTATTTATTAATATATTTTTATTCTGCCGTGAATATATAAGTATTAACTATGTTTTAGGGGGAGTTTGTCACCTCTAAATATAAATGGAGTTTTATTACATAACATGGATCGTGTTTTCACTGCTAGTAAAAATGTTCCCAACTCGCGAAGTTAGTGCTTTTTTAGTGTTCTTTTTTATTTTTATTTGCTCAATTGCTAGATTGATTGAAATCCTCGTACATAATAAATTCTCATGGTGTAATTTTCAATGGTTTCATTTTTCGGGACTAATAAACTGAATCGGATATGCGATGCATGTTCCAAGATGATATCAAATTTGACACTCAGAGGTAGGAGTGTAGTACTTTTTAGGGCGTCCTTGAGTAGTGAGAACGGCATATTTTTTTAGGTCTTTATTTCTTAAAGTTTTTACAACATTTAAAAAGAAACACAATTACAAAATACCTCTTCTAAAGCTAGCTTGGTCAGGGAGGAAAGATAGTATAATATTATATTTCGTAATACAACTCAGAATCCTAATACACAAGAGTCATCATTAGCTTCATACAGGTTTATAAGGAAATATGCCGAGTTAAGCTAGGCAAATAGCTTCCTCGTATCCATAAAATGAATTGATGATGATATAATAAATAATCGAGGTTAAACAGTTCAAAAACTTTAAATTTTATCGAAATCTAATGACAGTATTTAGGTCTAAGTCATTCTTGTTACAGATATTACAGTAGGTACCGTCAAATAGCAATTTCAGTTAGGGCATCATGTTATAAGTTTCAAAATATTATCATCATAAACGAACGCCATTGCACACGAACACAAAACCTGTAACGCCAAATGTTACCTACTTTGAATTAAGATAAACTGTATGGTTGACAGCAGGGAACTGACTCAGGGTGATCCACACGTCCACATTGAACCAGTGTGATCTGCTTTCTTTGATCCGGACCGACTTGAGGCGGTTTGCGATCGCCCTCAATCACTTGCTTGCTGTGCGGATTGTGCAGAAAGTGCAGAGAAGGGAAAAGGTCTACTGGAAAGAATAGAGCGCCAGTGGGGGACAGCATATATATACCTCTGCTTATCACCTCAGAGCACATCCTGATCCAGCTATCAACTGCCAACGCCTGCCTCCTCATTCCAATAATACAAATCTCACTCACAAGTTTGCCTTTTTATTCTTATTGTCCGGTATCATTGATCTGGCATTTTCCTTTCTTTAGTGGATTATTTCTATCCGTTCCTTTTTCATCTTTTCATTTAATACTACAGTACATCCGAATCCGGTACTTAGGTAGTTAGAGCTACGGGCTAATAAGTCATGCAATTGGATTAGTGCCACGCGCTTTCAGTCCAGCAATTACTGTAACAGGCATAATGTCTGGCAATTAGAGCATTGGTTCAATGTCTCGTTTTAGGTAGGAGGCTTTGGTCAGATAAGATAATCCGGCCACATAGGGAAGTCCATTTAGGGTTTTAGCGAATTTTCGTAGAAAATGAAGCTATTGCAATAGCTCGGAAAATTTTAAATTCCAAATTGTTTTTGTAGTTTGTTTTTTGTAGTAAGTTGTGTTTCTATTCGCATAACACGTCATAGATTCATCAATTACTATTGTAGTTTTCTTGCTCGCTTTGCTCGCTCGGGTTGGGATGTACCTATAGATGCGATGGGATGTTACAGTTTGCGTTCAACCCGCCCTTCACCAAGGGGCTAAAAGCGACCTCGCCTTCAAGACCGTTCGGTCTTGCGGGTCATTGCCTAACCTTCACAAACTGACCCCACCCTCTCCCGCCCTCTGGCCCATGGGGGAAGAAAATTTTGAAATTACTTTCAATTCGGAAAACCTCAAGAAGTTCCCCCCACTCAGCCGTTAGGCCGTGCATAGTGTGAACAAACACTAACAGACGGAGCTTCAATTTTATTAATATATTAGATCAGATAACACAAATGACAGAACTAAAACTGAAATAGGTATATTTTGAAAATCTTTTATTGGGTATTCGGGTTTTTATTTATTTTTGGCGTGTTATTTATTTGTATTGTTTGTTGTATCCAAAAAAAAAAAAAAAAAAAAAAAAACAATTTCTTGTTAAAAGAAAATCTTTGAAGGTGGAAAGTATGGTGGTTCTAATAAAGAGCACAGCAAATAATATTCTTTTCGAAAAAATGTTCTTTAAATAATATTGCTATTGACCTTTGAATTTACGCATTAAATCGAATGATTCTTGAATAACATTGTCTACTTCATCAATTTCCGTTTACTATTTCGTCCTCCCAGCTAAAATATTGGTAGGCACTCAATTATCTGCATAAAGGTGGCAGTAATCGGAAACAGCGAGGTAATAAAAGTTGGTCTGGTTTCAGAAGTCATCATTTCAGGAACGATATCAAATTCAGAGGACGGGTGAATTATCAGTTCCTTGGTTTATTAATCCCATGGCACCTGCAAAAAGTGAAAAAATTAATATATCACGATCGCTATCAAAATCATAAACCAGTACATAATATCCTCTCACTCGAATTACTTCGTATCACATACTGGAGCAATGATAATTTTTATTTTCTCTTCAGGATGTAATATGTTACTGGGATTTAGTTTCTTACGCCTAAATACAGGTGAATACGCATTGTGCCGATAGATACAACTTATCTTAACATTTTTCACGGAACACGTACACGAAATTTCCGAATTAGAAGAACTGGCATGTTAGCGAAATCAATAAAGCTGGTAGGGGGTCTCTTGTAGGTGGTGTGAGGGACAACGTCACAGCTTACATGGCCACAGACAACTCGCTAAAATAAGTGCATACGAAATGTATGATTTTAATATTGTACACAATTAAAAAATAAAAGATGTGAATAAATAAATCAAATTCATTCATTCATATGACCTTGGAAAAACTAATGAAAAATGCTGCCACGGTCGGATTTGACCAGGTCTTTCTCTTTATGAAAAAGTGTTAAACTCTAGGATTCGTTTCAGAATGCCTCAAAACGGATTTCAACAAAGAAATTTTTCGAAAATGTTGATTTTAAAATTTTTGGAGCCATTGCAATAGCTTCATTTTCTACGAAAATTCGCTATAAGCAAGTGATAATTTTGATTTTGAAAGACAAACATTTTTCCGACTTCTCGCACGAACTTAGAAGCAAAAATAATGCAATAATGCAAAAATGTGTAATAATTTGCAGAATTTTTGAACTTAGAGAGTAATCTGGGCAGCCGGCCCACTAGTATTATAAAATATAGATCATAGATCATATAGATAATTACAAGAACTAACGTTTCTCATTTTCAGAATAAGAAACACACGAAGAGTCATTATAAAATTCATGGTAGAGGATGGCCAACAATGCAAAACCAATGTGTCATTGACGACGGACGGAAGCGGCACCTTGCAGGAAGCAGACCTTGGAAAGGTGAAAACGATGATGTACAAGGAACCGTCAAAACATGATCGCCAAAAGAGGGGCCCCAGTTGGCTCAGTGACGTTCGAAACGCTTCAACTCCCCCACCATTGTGGGTCAGATTTGAAAATTCTGAAAAAAGTAGTATTTGACTTAAATTGGAGTAATCCAAACATACTCTAAAATCAAATCTCCAGTTTGTCAGTGATGACAAAGATACCCCATTCTCCCCTCCTCCCCTAAAACACACCTTATGGGGCAGATCAACAACTACACCTTTTGAACCTTCTCTGGACTTCCACAAATAATTTAAGACCAAAATTAGCCAAATCGGTCCAGCCGTTCTTGAGTTTTAGCGAGACTAACTAACAGCAATTGATATATATATATATATTTTTTTTTTTTTTTTTTTTCGATATTCCTACAGTAATTTTTCAATTTATTATGGAACAAAGGTTGAAATAAGAGATAGATATCTTTCAGGTATCGAATTTTACATAACAGTAGTTTATTGCTCATTTCAAACGCGATTATTCGCTCAACTACATCGAGAAGTGACCTTCATTACTTCTGACACTGTGTTTTTGAAAGATACTTCAACAATACAAGACACCTCCGAGGAAACCCGATACAAGGCGCTGATTTTGAAAATACCGCCACGCATAATCTGCAAAATAAAAACATACAAATTTATGCACCCGTATCGTATGCGTAAATTGGAAAAGGTACAAGCTAGAGATAGGAAGGGATCATCAATGTCAACAGAACAATTTAAAGAATAAAAAAATTTAAAAAGTGCTGTCAAGTTGGGTGTGACTCATAGCTTCCTCGTATCCTATTTATAGTTACCTAATTGAAAAGTTTAAAATAATCTTAAGATATTCCAAACAGGGTTCTTATGGTTGAGAGAAATAGTAAGTAGGTACCTAAGACAAGATGCGCACACTACCATGCCATGCATACGCGGATGCGCGTGTGAAACCTTTAAATCTGGCAATTAGGCATCGAGGAAATGAAGCTTGATAAATTTTACGTTTACGAATGCGCAGAGCAAAGTAGGTATTGATTAATGAAACTGGAAGAAAGTCATCTATCGCCTAACTCGTACATTCCCCGGAAGTTTCATCAAAATCGGATGAAAGATGTAGAAATTAGGCTTCCCACAAGGATTTCACATTCGCGCATGCGTAGCAGCTAGGTACTAACAATATTGTAGTAATGTGTGTGGAATGATTACATAATCCCTTTCCCACTGTCCTCCAAATTAAAGCGAGATCGGGAGTCTATGGCGTGAGAATATTGTGATTAATAAAATTTAAGTTTACGCATGCGCAAAGTGCATTGTGGACGGGAACAATGAAACTTAAAGAGGGCCATCTACAGCCCAACCCGCATATTCCATGTGTTAAATGAATTTTATTCATCAAAATCGGATGGAAACTGTGAAAATTAATGTTGTTACAAAAATTTGCGAACACACGGATAAACACACGCACATACAGACAGACAGATACCAAATGAAAGTTGTTCAGAATGGTCTCAAACGTAAAATGCAAGTGAAATTTTTAATTTTGGAGAAAAAGAAAATTTTCATCTCCCGAAATTGAAAACAACCCTCCCCGCTATCTGTAGGTAGACTTGAAAAAAAAAAAAAACCAATGCTTCCACTACCTATAGGTAGACTCGGAAGAAGATAATCATGTAGTAGGTAGGTGGGTACCTTATAAATGAGGCCTTTTTTTTCCTGCACGTATGCAACTAGCATCCTGTAAGCAATGATTTTTCAGGAATACCTTGAACATTTTTATTGTTTAAAGATATTTCTGATAGCGCTACTCAAACACCTCGGACTTTGATAATGCAGAAGGTTGGGGATATTTTTCTTATTCACATATGAGTAAGGAGGAGTGACACAAGTATGATAAAGGGATTGAATTTGTTTCTTGTTGGTTCTGTCGATGTGGCTGGGCTCCAATAGCGACTCCCTTTGTTACCAAGACTAAGTAACTATAAGTGGGGGAAACAATGCTCTTCGCCCCCAGTATTTTCCGTGGAAAGAAGACTGAATTAGGTACCTATATCAGAAGTCCGGTCGGTTATTATTAGTACCTGGAGGATCGGTATCGGTCGGAACTCTTTTAAAAAAGCTTTTACCAAAGCGCAAAGCTAAACATCCTTTTCAACGCATGAGGTGATCTACACGCCCTGAGTATTCAAATTTTCCGCAACTTTCTTCATAATTGCACTCTCGCGGTTAGTCTTTAGCGTCCTTCCTCCGGATAAAGGATTCGTTCATAGGACACCAGCGAGCCCCACTGCCCACGGGACAAAGTCTGCCAAGTTGGGGGAGCAGTATGCTTCATATGATTAATCTTAGTGCATGCGCATACCGTACCGTAAATCCAACGACATTCACTATCTAATGTAGGTTATATCTGGAATTGACAGGGTACCTATTATTGCCCAGACGTAACCTCAACGTATACTCAACAAACACCTTACCAACCCGAGTTTGAAGTAAATCGGACCAATCGATGATGAGAAATCGACCTGACAAGAAATTCACGTTTGCGCATGAGCACTTGCTACAATTGATCCGACAGCGATGAAAGTTATAAGGGACCGTTTAGGTGCTAACCCGCACCATAATCCCTGAAAATGCCATCAAAATCGGACTAAAACTTGGTATATTTTTGGGCGTGACAAAGATTTACTACACACATGCGAATAGACATCAGACAGACAGACACGGAATCAAAATTGATCAGCATGCTCTGAAACGCAACTCGGATTCGTATCTACATCGTCGCCTGCGAAGACTGCCAGCAGCTTTACTGCTCGGTAAGCAATAAGACATCGCTTCCCGCTGTAAGTAATACCTTTCGATAGGTATTATTATTCCATGCAGAACATTTTGCGTTTCCCGTTTTCTCCATATTCGTCTTTTGCAATTAAATTAACTGTTATAATACAGTCCACACCTGAGCTTTAGTAAGAACCAGTTCAGTATAATCCCAACAGTCTAAGTGCCAAAAAATAGGAAACTCGTGTTTTTGCATTTTACAGGTTTATGTGCCAAGGCAGGTACAAGTGCAATCAGAACCGTCCTGTAGTTCCTACAGCAAATCGGCCCTTGCCACATACACATTTTTCAAGTAACACGTGTGAGGGACTTACATAGTTTCTGCTTTCTAAAATTTTGAATGTCGATTACTGCTGCAGTACAAACTACATTATACTATAAACTTGGTTTATCAGAATGTTTTTCTTTAGTTCAGTCATGTTCCTATAATACTATTCCAGTTTCAACATTTGAATTGGCCTGCTGAAAAATTTGGCAGAAGGCACTTAGACCCTTTTGCACTTCCATGCTTCAATTACTGTGTGCATTCTGAATGCACAGCCTGAGAATCAGCTTTACTATGAATATATTGTCATTTTGAAGGAAACCCGGAGATTACATTGACTTGTACATCTCGATCGTGTTTGTATTCATTTTATTAAAAAATCCTTACCTCTTTCGACATATTGAGTATCCTTCGTGGTCTTATACCTCTACTTTTTAGTATGTTCACGATTACAGAGCTGTAGGACCATGCATCCACATTTTCCTACACAATTAAAAAGAGAGTTATACGAAATCTATGGGGTCTAAGAACAGGGTTTTGGTAGGAAGCTATATATTCACTTACAATATCTGTAGTTGTCATTCATATTTCAATATCTAGGTATTTATTAGATCATCTTAATTAATCACTATATTATCTACCGACTAGGAGTAGGCAGTGGGGGTTTGGTGAAGTTTTTTCTATGTCTTAAACATCTGTAGTCTTGAATAGTTGCATAATAAAGATTTAAACATTACAGCATGGCTAAAAAACAAATGAATAACAGGAAAAAAAATCCTTCTCATCATTGTCTTGCATTTTCTCCTCTCTTTGTGCTAAGCACCAGCGGAGAGAGGAGTCGTTTGCCATTACTCAATTTTATGTACGAATTTCTGTATTTATATTTACTATTTCGACCTTTTTTACATCATCATTTTATAATATATAATGCTATGATTATTTGAACTTTATTTGCAGTGATTTTTTTAAAAGACTGAGATCATAACCTGGACCGAGGCCAAAAAATGGATTGCTGATTCACCCGTTTTATAGGATATTAGATCGTGAAGAGAAGGTTGATGTTCCATGAAATTTGGATTCCCCATGCCCCTAAAAGTCCGATGACGAAACAACTTACACAACCTTGTAGAAACTATCCAAAATAGACTCAAAATATCATCTTATGGACGAGGACCTTACTGATAGGCAGCCAAAGAACGCTATTCAGAACACAGTCAAATGTTGACTTAGGAGTACAAACAATTAAACGAATTCAAAATTTCTCTACAATTTTAGTCGAAATTTAGTTGAACTTTGCTTACGTATCCGGCCAGATGATGTATTATCGCACCAAAGAATGCCAGAGTGAAAAAAGTGTGACAGGCCATACGATCGCTGAATCAAATACAAGTTTTTATTTGAATTATATCCTGACTGATACAGCAGACTATTGCCTCGCTCAAATCGGGCATTATAGTTTTCAAACCCCTAATCTTGTTAGAGTTGGGGAAGCTTTGTTATAAACAGATTATTGTCTCACTCAAATTGGGCATTATAGTTTTAAAAACCCTAATCTTGTTAGAGCTGGGGAAGCTTTGTTATTATGACTTTTTTATTAGTTCCATGGCAGCACTCAGTACTTCATCTCAGTGATTACTCGGTGGTAATAGTACGTAAATTAATTTCAAAGTATAATCGGCAATCCCACATGTTTTATGTTATTCCACCAGATCTCTCCAATGTAAAATATGAAGAATATTGTATGATTGGAAGTGGCCTAAACATCTGAATAAGAAGAAAGCTGAACGGCGTCATAGAAGAACTAAGTAGGGTACTTCACCGGTCTGCCGATGACGTAAATTAATTTTCTTGCTATTGGTTTTTTTATTATTCATTTCGAGCCTTGAAATTTCAGTCGGGAGTTTCAACGACGCAGAATCCAATTCTTAGATCAAAAATGATAGATTCCGATATTTGAAAGATGCCTTTTGTTGTACTCTTGAATGTAATGTAAGTAGTGGTTACAAGGATGGGGTAACCTTCCCTCTGGTGGCAAGGTGATGTAAACCATGTCTTAGTACGGACACGAGTATGATATAGCGCAACATTTAGAAAATTACCAACATAAATTAATGAATAAACCTTCCACAAAATTGTGTAGTCGCTGCACAAGCCTCTGGCAGAAGTCGTTGTACTTGACCTGGTCTTCAGAAAGAAAGATGGTCCTAGCGAATGGATGTCTCAAAAAAATTCTGCCAAGTTGGGTGAGCAGTATAGCTTCCTCACATATTGTAACATGGACGTATTGAATTAGGTATACGAGTGCATGCTAAAATTCAAATTATGGCTATAATTCATGTTTGCATGAGCGGAAATTGTCTAAAGGTTATCCCACACAATAACAGAAAATGCAATCAAAATCGATTCATTATTCTCGGAGTATCATCCTAAATTGTGCTTACGCCTATTACGCCTATTATTCAACCAAATTCGATAAAATACGAAGGGGATCTGGTATTAGATATAAAGGGGCTAGAGACGAAGCGCTCCTCCGATAGGTAGATACTTACGTAAATGATAATTTTACGATGGAGGACCATCCTGAATCCAACAACCTCTCAAGTTTGAACCAAATCGGACCAATAGATGATGAGAATTCGATGTTATAATAAATTAACGTTTGCGTATGCGCACAAACTACAATTCGTCCTACGGCAATGAAATATATATGTGACCGTCTAGTAGCTGAACCGCACCATGCCTGAAGATTTCATAAAAATCGGTACATTTTTCTCGGATTTTTGTCTGTGTCGATCAATTGTAGTTTTGCGCATGCGTGACAGTTATTACTCTACAAATTGCGATATAATCCATGGGAAATTTTCATAGAACATAAATATCCATCTACTCCCCGAGTTTGAACGAAATCGGACTAACAGATGATAAAGAAATCGACATTATAAGAAATTAACGTTTGCGCTATTTATTACGTTAAGACTACTATTTATGTGACGGCATCGAAAGTAAAAGGGTACCGTCTAGAAGCTAACCCACACAATCCCTAAAAATGTGATCAAAATAGTTCAATTAAATGCGGAGTTTTGTCTGTGTCTATCAATATTAGTTTCGCGCAAGCGCAATGGTTATTACGCCACTAATTGCAATATAATTTATAAGGCATTTTTCTAGAACATAAACATACCGAATTTGAACAAATTCGGACCTACAGATAATGAGATATCGATGTTATGAGAAATTCACGTTTGCGCATGCGTACAGACTACTGTTGATCCAACGGTATTGAAAATTATAGGGGCTGTCTAGGAGCTAACCCGCACGATCCCTGAAAATTTCATTGAAATCGGAATGAAACTTGGTAGTTTTGGGCGTGACATGGATTTACCACAGACAGACAGACACGGAACCAAAATTGATCAGCAAGCTCAGAAACGCAAAAATCACGTGAAAATTTCGATTTTGGAGGATAAACATTTTTTGAATTCTTTCAAGAACACAAAGCTTCCTTCCTTCGGTAGTGAGGAAGCAAAATATTTGTATAGACTCAAAGTCAGTTATCCAGACTCTAGTTTCAACCAACCTAGGTACCTTCTAACAACCTTGAACAGTCGACGCGGGAGGCTGTGAGCAGTCTAACTGATGCCGGGTGGCTGGTTGCTTACCAATGAGTGCCCATCCACTGTGGGATCCCAGACAATGAAAGAGCTGATATGCTTGCCAAGCAAGCAAGTGAACTGTCCACTGCTGCTTACACAAGGTGTTGCTGCCATAAAACAGTAGCAAAGCCGCAGCACAGGGGAAAAAATGGGAGTCCCTGCTCACAGCACAAATTCCGCCCGAACTCCCACGGAAGGAATTTGTGGCAAACTTTCGCCTTAAGACTGGCCATGATTTCTTGCGGATGCACCTGAACAGATTAGGGGTTTTTGCAACCCCCCTATGCCCATTATGCGACCTGCAAGCCACCATGGAATTTGGAGGAAGCATTTGGAGGAATACCCCAAATTGACTCCCTACCTGGGTACCGACATTGACTCTCCGTTTAGAAAACGGAGTATTTTATACTGTGCAGCACGGAAGGAGCTGGCTTTGTTGCCTCCACCCGGCGAACAATAAAAAAAATAATAATATTAATAAAAAAGGAAGCAAAATGAATCTTTACAAACATAGGTATATAAATCAGTACATGTGTTACTATTTATTTTATATTTTAGGTAGTATAATGAATACCTACATAACGACATTGAAATAAGTGCGTGCCTAGTATTTTATTGACGAACTCCTTCAAAAGTGAGCGTGGCTCCATTCTCATTGACAAATGCATTGTAGCTGCAGAAAGTGGTTGAATGTCAAGTATTTACCGAAATATTGGTACATTATGCAGTTGGATCCACCTTCTACCTTGTACATAATAACAAGTGTTCTCGTTTTAGTCTGAAAAAAAGTAACATTAATTGATAATTAGGTAGGTACTAAAGTAAAAAAGTTACAAAGAATGCTGTCACGTTTTAGGTCGACCCCAGAGGTGCCATAGAGCCTAAATCCACGCTACATAGAGAGAGGGGAGTGTGACAGTACCATATGAGATACAACTACGTACAAATAGCGTAATGTGCTATGTTCGGAGAAGATGATTTTCCGGTTCTCGGATCCTCATCTATCTCCAACCACAGCATTCCAAGAACTCGAGAATGACGCGTTCAACCCGGCGTGAGAGCGACGGATAGACGCGCACTCTCTTGGATCTGACGGTAACTGTCACAATGCATACAAATCAAATGCAGTTCAGGCTTATCCGTTAGGTATTGAATGTTTATCAAGAACTGTTCCTTAGTATATTTATCGTAATTGTTAAAAATGGAAGTCAGTAAAAAATTTCCAGTCATGCAGCATGAACGTATGAGCGAATTTCCATAAATTATCATAATATATTGTTATATCGTTTTGAAATTTGAGCATTTTGAGTGCAAATAAATTGTTGAGTACCAAGTTTATGGAAAAAAACTCGTTCTAAAAATATTTTGCTGCTCAACAAATTTTGGGATTTTTTCACATTTTGGCAGTTCTTATTGATTTTTCACGCTAAAAATTAACTTTCCGCTACTTTAACTATTTATTGATATGTGACCAATTTAAAGTGCTCAAAAAGTACTGGCCAACGAACTCATCATTCATTTGAAAAACTTGATTTTTTGGCGCAAGAAAAGAACGGAATTTTTATCTCGAACGTAAAGAGAATTATCGTGTGGAATGACATACACACACATTTACACACACACACACATATAAAATATTGTACATACAAAAACGCATTAAACTCTCGGATTCATTTCAGAATGCCTCAAAACGGATTTCAAAGGAAAAAACTTTCAACATTTTTGATTTTAAAGTTTTTGGAGCCATTGTAATAGCTTTAGAATTGTAATTCGCTAAAAACGTCGTCTATTTCCACGAAAAATTTTTCGTGTATATAGACTACCTACATTTTTCCAGTAACTTCCGTTTTGAAGTGGGTTTTCACAATTTCGTCGCAAGTGATTTAGTTAGTATCGTAATTGTACGTATATAAAAACATCAACAGGTATACCTACTTCCAGCCCTATGCTTCGGATCGTAAGTGGAAAGAATCCTCGGCTGTGAGCAACCTGTCGAGCCAATTCAAGATATTGCGCACCGTTTGTAAGAACCTTCACAAAAAGGACCATTAGGTAGGTACATATTTATCAGACGAAAACGAAATACATACGTACTTGTTGTAATTATCACACCTAATTGTCTGTTTTCCTAATTAACCGTTTCGACGTTTTACGCTCTTGATTTATTATTTTCCGTAATAGAATTTTTTTAAATCGTTTAAAACATTTCATTGATCTTATTCATTCATGTTACGGATACGAGGAAGCAATGTACCGCTCCCAACTTGGAAGAGTTTTTTTAATCATTCTGAAGTAAGTATACCCCAACCTAATTACCGAAAGCGGAGCTATCTTGATCTGCTGAGTTCCGTTCTAATTTCTTCCGTTATTCTACCTGTGGTGCCAAAAAACAGAAAAGAAATCTCCATGAAACTGTTGGATTTGCATTTTCAACGGCCGAACAAATTGATTTTCCTTTGCAAAACTAAACAATAACATTACATATTTTCAAAAAAAATTGAAACTGTTCAACTCAAATTTATTATACTGCAAATAAAAACCAATATCCAAACTCAGTAAGCAATGTTTACACCTACTTATACTTGATACTAAAGAGAATGTAATACATGTGTATAAAATATGGAAAATATTTATATAACAAGTAAAACTTCAATAACAATTATGTACCTATAGAATGTTCAACTGATATGCCTACTTAAGCACATATTTGAATTTAATCTGATCTATAGATAGCTATAACGTCTGAGATTCCTAGCCCCAGCACGAGTTTTACTCTTTGGGGTTAGTAGCATTTGCATCCTTGATTTCCTTAGCTGTCAGTTAAATCATCAGTCTTTAATATACTAATAGCTAATATTTATTTATAAGATATTCTCAAACATTTAATAATACTGTACAATTTGTATAAATTAATTAATAAATGCATTATTTTGAAAAAATTAACAGAATATGAGAAGAAGCAGTAAAACAGTGAAAGAATTCCCTGGAAAATTAAAAGAGCTTCACTTACTCGCGGTTTTAGTGTATTGCATTTGATCGAAGTGAACATGATTGCAGTGAGTGCAACAAAACTCAAGGAAATCGTCATTAGAAGAGACCAATAAATACCTTGAGCCCACCAATTCTGTGAATGAAAACTTCAAACATTTCATTGCCTACCCATTTACCCGTTTTATATCGTAGGCAGTTTGGTATTTCGTTTAAAAATTGACATTCTTCTGTCTTAATTGATCACGATATATCCGTATTGTCATAAACAGGATAATGATGCTAAATAATGAACCGCGACAATTTTAAAGCATCCAAATTAAGAGGTAACTTGCAATCTAAATTGTAAGATAAGAGAAACCTACCTAACTAGTCCTTGCATCGACGGTTTAATGCTCAGTATCATCCTCATGCTGGTGAACATGTAGGAACATCGCATTCATTATCCCAACTCCTCGTGAGATTTCCTTAATCTTTTGTGGCATTTGCGAAATTTTGTAACTTTCTTATTTTGTGATTATATTTTATATATATTATATTATATTTTATAGATTTTATATTATGTACCTATTCCCCCTCTACTCGAAAGGGCGGAGAAAATTAGGAACATAGGTAAGGTACCAAGATTTTCCTGATCCTGTTAATGGTAGGCACCCAAACCTACAAGTTAGTGGTAGGTACCTACCAACTACAGTGTAGCAACACTAGTTATAATAAACATTATACACTGAAAGAAAAAAAAACATAATAAGCACTGGTTAATTTAGAAATCTTTTCATCAAATCTCTCAAATAATACCTAGGTTAATAAATTATGTGACTATCTATATAAATTAAAGAAAGTCGTGTCAGTTACGCTGTTTATAACTCAAAAGCGGCTGAATCGATTTCATGAGGGGGGGGGGAGGGGCAAATTGATGTGCAAGTTCCGGAATAGAACATAGGCTATAGTAAAATCGTCTGAACTTCCTCCTTCATCGAGAACCTGGTCTTCCTTAGGAAAATTTTTTGTGGTTTCCAAGGCCAATCATATCTTCGGTTCTATCAAATTGAAGTGATCTATGGTCTATTTTGCTGACAGAAAATG